>JARYHS010013630.1:4511608-4557603 GCA_031002005.1 Vandiemenella viatica | reverse complement strand
AATCCAGATCATACCGGGCAACGCCGGGAGCTCAGCTAGTAATTAATACTAGTAATTAATAAGTCTCTCAAAAGTAACTGTACTAACAGATCAAGCAAGAGGCAGTTTACTCGTTTATTAATACAAAATCTACTCTTCGTGAAACACATGTTTAACGCAATAGTTATACTAGTGATCGATCCCCACAGTTTTGTCCTTGTAAACTGTTTCTGTCATAGTTAACAAATCGCCGGAGATAAAACTAAAAGTGACTTAATTCTTGAGAATAATGCATGCCGCCCACTTCTGATCAGAACGGAACGCATCCCGGTGACCATGGCTGTACAGTATCACAATCCAAGCTGTAGTGAACGACGTTTAACAAAAAATTAAAACTAATTTGTGAAGAATTCTGAATTTATCTGCTCTCCGACTTCTCAATAATTTGAAACAAACCCTGTCGTACCACCGGGATCACGTGCTCTACATTATTCCAAAGACCATCAATGACGGAACAGGGGTTTTTGCGAAAACCTTAGTGATTAAAAAATAGATTGTAATTTGTGGAAATTTTTAACTTAAATATTTCATATCAAAGTGAAAAATACCCTTTTCATCCCCCGGACCAAAGACTGTACATTATTAAAAAATGCAACAAAACCGGACCGAACCAGTCTTTTTTTTTTTTTTTTAATCTACTTCATCCAGACAGACAGACCGCGAGGGTGGTTGTCCCGGTGGAACCGCGTCAGTTTATAGGACCTAACGTTTCAGCCATCACCCTGTGGTAATCTTCAGAGGACAAACAGACAGACCCATGCCAGTGTTACCCTACGTCCAGAGGGTGACGGATAAAATTGGCGCCTAGAAGATTTCTGATGTGCTCTTAAGGTTAAACACAGGAGGGATAAATTGCAGACGACGGGCGTATACCAAATACCCCACGCTGCTGCCTAGTGTATATAGGCGAGACTGGACGGATGCTCAAGGAAAGGCTGCGTGAACACACAAGACAGTGGGCACGCTATGTTATTCACTGCAACGATTGTATTGGTTCAGGAAAGCAGATGGTGGCCCAGTCATGTCAGGGAGGCATTGGAAATCCAAAAAAAGACCAGATAATATACACTGATCAACCAAAACATTACGACCGCCTGCTTATTAGTCTGTTGGTCCATCTTCGGAGCACAATACAGCAGCGATTCGGCGTGGCATGAATTCTAAAAGTCCCTGTTAAGTTTCCGGAGTTGTCTGGCACCAGATGTCTACGCACAGGTCACGAAGTTCCCTTAAATTTCGGGCCGGTGATTTGTAGGCACTGTTCCTGTAAACGAGCATCTCGGAAACGCCGAGGCTGGTTGGCTGTTGGCGTGCTACTGTAGTGAGCATCTATGTAGAGTGGTTGAGGATGGTGGTACCACGACTAGGCGACAAGGTGGTGGACGTCAACGGCTCATCACAGAACATTGAGGTCGGAGGCTTGCCCGCTCTGTAAAGCAGGATCTGAAAGCAGAGTACAATGATGGTACAGATACAAGTGTTTCAGAGCACACTCTGTCTGCTTTACAGAGCGGGCAAGCCTCCGACTTCCACGTTCTGTGATGAGGCGTGGACGTCCACCACCTTGTCGCCCAGTCGTGGTTTCACCGTCCTTCAACCATTCTGCATAGATGCTCACTACAGATGCACCCGAACAGACGACTAGCCTCCGTTTCCGAGATGCTCGTTCCTAGGAGACGCGCCCACCAACCACAGGCCCGAAATTTAAGGGAATTGCGTGACCTGTGCGTAGACATCTGGTGCCAGACAACTCCGGAAACCTAACACGGACTTTTAGAATCCATGCCACGCCGAATCGCTGCTGTATTGCGCTCCAAAGACGGACCAACACACTAATAAGCAGGTGGTCATAATGTTTTCGCTGATCAATGTAAACGCGGACAGCGGTCTACAACTTGACCAAATATGGTCATGCTTGCTAGGAAAACACGGGACGCAAGCACCCATCGGACGTCCCGTCACATCTTGGTCCGTGATGTCACTAACTTCTGATGTCACGTCGCGTCACCAGCCATAACCCTCTGCCCTGTCTATTGTGCCAAAAGTTTCCATCGATGTTATCCGATGGACCCATGTAAACGGGCGGACGCCTGGACGCATGGAATACATCACAATCCCGTTCCTGTGATCACCTATAGAATTACTAACTTAATGCATGTGCAGAGGCGAGCAGTAGATAACAGGAAGGCCGGACAACCGAGACAACATCCACATACAGACAGAGAGATAAAAATAAATTTCTTAAAATATTGTTTACTTTTCAGTAGGTCATCAACAGTGTTGAATGTTGATTGTTTCATAAACATTGTAAGTTTACAGATGATTTCTTGTTACTGTCTTATTGTACAAGGTCCATACAAAAAGTATAGTAGTTTTTTTTTAATGTATTGAAGATATGTTTACAATTCCAACTGGACTCTGCATCACGACAATGCGCCGTGCCATGGCGCGCTGTCATGGGGCAACTGTTGAACCGATTCGACATTGCCGCGTTGCTGCACCCCGCCTACAGTCCTCATCTGGCTCCATCTGACACTGTTTTACTCACACGGATGAAAAGGCAGCTGACAGGACAGCGAGCGGTTTGACTCGATTCAGGACGTTGAAGCAGCATCGACGAGGGCTCTCAACAGCGTCCCCGAATCTGACTTCCAGAAGGCGTACGGCGAATGGCAGCAGCGTAATTCTAGGTGTGTAGCTGCCCGAGGGTGCTATTTCAAAGTGGATTAAGGAATTGTAAAGATATCTTCAATATATTTTTAAAAATCATTCCTACCACTTTTGGTATTGACCTTGTATGTTCAGATGTTGAGCACGAGAGTCTCAGACGTGGTCGTTACTGGCTGCGACACTCCGTTTGCATATCCAGTGTTCATACATTACATTAAGTAATTTTGCTGGAACGCGTCCGTAGGTCTTGTGCTGGCTGTGCTCGCGCTATCAGGTGACTACAGGTGGCTGGTACCACCACCTCCGTCTACCATTAGTCAACCAACGGATCAACCCTGTGGTAACTACTGTCAGCAGCAGAGACTGACGACTTCCATCTCACTCGCAGATTAGCCTCCCACTGGACAGCCAGTCCAAGTCGGACCATCAGGGGCAGAAGTCTAATCGAACGACATCATCGCCGGAAATACAATGCCAATCAGAATGGAGTCGCATCAGGGAACAGAATGCAAATCGCCTCATCTTCGTTACCGCGACCCCGAGGTCAATTCGAAGCTCTTAGAATCGTGACAAGGGTTTCAGGTTAGCCAGTCGTGGTGTTTTAGAAAATACAGCTCGCTTCCAATTGGATTATGTGGACTGAAAAAAAAATTGATTATTTAATAACTAGTATTTGTCCGTTGATTTGCGATTGGTATTGTATAGGCTGCAGCATGCATCATAATAAGACAAAAATGTTTAATAATAAACGCATAATTTCGGAGTTAATAAATAGGTCCACGGCAAGGCACGCCTCAGAACTTCGGTGTAAAGATTCACACACCTCTGAAAATGTCTCGGTTGGTCCTGTACGTGATGGCATGCACTGGAGACAATTATTCGACTGCTTTGATGCGATACGTCCTCAATTATCTGCTTCATATATTCTAATCTATGTCTTCCTCTACAGTTCTCACCTTCGACTATTCCCTCCACTAACAAGTTAACCAATCCAGCATGTCTCAAAATATGACCTACCATCCTGTCTTTTCTTTCTAAAAGCCTCTTCCACAAACTTCTTTTCTGACCAATCATTTCCAAAACTCGTTCACTTCGTACTTTGTCTGTTCACTTAATTTCCAGCATCCTTCTATAGCACCACATTGCAAATTATTCAATTTTCCTTCTTTTCTGCTATTCCTAAAGCCCATGCTTCGCTACCATAGAGTGCTGTGCTCCACACAAAGAGTTTTAAAAAGTTTTTTTTTTTTTTTTAAGAGCTTGATCAATATTTCAAACTAGGAGATTCCTCTTTTACATGAAGGACCTTTTTTGCTAGTGCTGTTCTGCTTTTAACATCATTCCTGCTTCGGCCCTCAGTTGTAATTTTGCTTCACAAGTAACAGAATCAACTTACTTCTCCTACCATATCCCATCACATTTCTGTATTTAATCTACTGTGATTGATATCATTTCTGCTACATTTCATCACTTTTGTCTTGCTTTGGTTTATTTTTAGTCTAGACCCTTCCTTCAGTGTTTCTTTCATGCCATTTAGTAACTTCTCAATATCCTCAGCCCGTTCTGCCATCAACACAATGTTATCAGAAAATTCTAGAGTACTGATTTTTTCTCCTTGAACAATTAGACCGTATGCAAATTTATCATATTTGACATTGTATATCTGGCTGGCCCTTTTACAGACAGCCATCTAGTGTGCTCCTTTAATGTTCGCTTAATCTGCTTGTCTCTTAAACACCCAACCAGTCAGTGCTTGTAAGTTTTTCATAGCAAATTTACAGACTTTGTGTCAGTATTTTACTATGTTTTGCCGTCTGGCTGGCCGACCGTTTTACAGTCTGCTGTGTAAACAGTAATGCCATACTATGTTTCAAACAGAGCACTAATAACCTAGATATCGACACGCCATAAAGTGTTAAAAACGTGAACAACATGAAACCTCTTCCTGCTATCTGGCCAATGGGTCATGCCCAGCCATGTTTTCTATCAAATATTGTTTCAAGATATTTATCCTTTAGATCGGCAACGAGCAATTCGTTCCCTGCCACATAATCACAGAAAACCTTTACTTATTATCTGTGAAGCTATTAAACTGGCACTTCTTGGCATTTATGTCCATCTCTGTTGAATTTCATATTGCAAAGTAACCTCAAAATAAACAGATTTGCTTGTCTTGCTCACTATTTAAAAAGTAGACCATTTTGATAATTTTTATCTGGAATTCTTTAACTGTCGTGCTGTTTATTTTATTACATTAATTCAATAATACAACACCACATTAAACAGAACTTAACAGATGAAGCTGCTGAAACAATAACTGACTGGGGCAGATCTAGGGAGGAGGGGGTTAATGCTGAAGATTTCATAAAGCCAGTGATAAGGGCTACTGGTGAACTGTATAAATATAATGAACAAAGTAGTAGAATTTGCAAACTTAATAGAGATACACGAACCACAATTATAAGTGTAGAGTCTAAATTAAAAGAAGGAATACTAGACAATGATTTTTTATCCGATGATTACAGAGTGTACCGCAGAGATAGAGGAGCAACTGGGGGAGGGGTATTCATACTGGTTAGCAAAGACTACCACAGTTCACTGGTGTTCATAGATCAAGATCATGACCATGAGTTGGGGTAGATTTCTGCGATAGTAAAAAATCAGAGTGTTGGCTGCTTACCGCAGTGGAAGAATGACAGATGAAGATGAGGCTCTCGGAGAGAAATTAAATTCATACTCAGATTTCAGAGATGAGAATAGAATGGTCATTTTTGGTGGAGATTTAAATTTACCAGCTATAAAGTTGCTGTGAAAAAGGTTTATTACACAAGGGAACAGACCTTTATAAATAACTTAATAAGGGAAAGAGGGTTTTTACAAGTCGTAGGGCAGAATACTAGGGGACAAAACGGGTTGGATATCTTCCTACTAAAGCCCGATGTTAACCTTGTGGGATGTCAAGTAACTGAAGGAATAAGTGATCACGAAGCAATTCTGATTGATATTAGAGGATTCAGTAAACCAGTAGCAAAAATTAAAGAGGAAAATAGGTACAGTTATAAAAATGCACAGATTTCGAACTTGATGAGATATTTCAGGGAAAATTTCATAAAATGGAAAGAAGGCACAATTACAGGTTACAGTCAAGGTGGGAAGAGTTCAAGGAGATAATAAGAAAGGGGAAGAAATGTTTATTCAAAAACAGAAAATAAAGAGAAGTAGAGAACCTGTGTACTATAATAGGGAGGTGACGAGGTTCAAGAGATTGGTAACAAGAGAACATAATAGAGTTAAGCGACAGCAGGGGAGTAGGGAATATTTAAAACAACTAAACAAGGACTTAATAATAGCTAAGAAGGTGGGTAAAGATGGGTTTATGAAGAGTATTGTCAGTGTAGGGGGACCATTGATTGATGCATCTAGAAATTTCTATTTCTGCGTTAGAAAACTAAGGGTGTTGAGACGCTTATAGATAAGGATGGAGAAGAAGTTACTCATCATCATCATCATCATCAGTGTGCTGCCCTCGGGCAGGTTTTCACTTGGCTGCTCTCCATGCTCTTCTATCTTCTGCCTTTCTCTTAAGGTCCATGTAGTTGCCGTCTCCCTTCATGTTGTCTGTAATTTTGCACCTCCTTCTTCCTCTTATTCTCCTCCCCCAAACTAGACCTTCCAAGCCGTCATTTATCAAGCACTCCCCTCTCAGCAAGTGCCCCATTCACTTCTTCTTTTTCTATTTTATTACTTGGGGGATTTTCTCCTTTTACTAGCACTTCAGAATTACTTATTTTATCCACCCAGCTTATCCTCTTAATCCTCCTCCACATCTATACATCTATATCTACACGGTGGAAATGCACTATAGGTGTTTTATTTATTTATAGTTGTTGATAGGTTAAAATATGGCCTGGTCCAGAAGAAACGTTACCAAAAGCACAAGGAACTATACCTATAACTGATATTCAAAATGCTCCAGCTCGAAAACCAAGTGAGATATCAAAAAAAAATATATTTTTTGTATTCGATTTGTTTCGTCGAGTTCTACAAGAATTCACCATTACCTCCACGGTAATTATAGAACTGCCTAATATCCCATACACAGAAAGACATGGTGACGCCGTGTTTATTCCACTCATAACCCTGCAAACACCAAGAAATTGGTGCGACTTCCCTCTTCAAACGGAAATCAAACAGGCCTGTCGCGTTAATATCAATCCCAAAGTGTCATTCACCTACCTGAACCTGTTTCTAACTGACAACTATTTCAGACCAGTGGCCGTACCCAAAGCACGGTCACGTGACCTTACCAAGGTCCTTTATAACAATGCTCATCAGTACTTCAATATTTCGGTGCCAGTGATGCTTTTCAAGTACAATGGTTATGTGAAATATTTGATTCCGTCCTTGTGTTTTTTTTCTTCTCGCACCTCATTTCTTGTTTCTAATTTGTGTTTTTACTCTTTTTATGTCACCCGACGGTTGTGGGAGAGACAATTAGCGTCGCGCGGAGACGTGAGACGGGGGGCCGTGTTTTGTTTCTGCCGGCCGTCGTTTGTTTGCCGGCCGCTGTTCGATCGCGGGCGACGGTTCCGCCGCCATATATCGGCTGCGAGTGACAGCGCGGGTCGCAAATTCACGTCGGCTTACGCAGCGACACGTAAGCCCCTTTGATTCATAGCCCCGCGCCGGGCGCCACTTGTCGATCTATATATCTCCCGCGAGGCAGCGATATCTTCACACCAGACGCGCCATAACATCCGCGTCCCCAAAGTTGTCACAGCCTCGCCCACTTGACAGCGGAATTGGTTAACGTATTACCTTACAAAATCTTTCCCATCGTCAAGAAAAGCTTTTTTTGTTGTTTTTTTGTTGTTTTTTTGTTTGTTTTTTTTTTGTTTGTTTTGGGCAGCTATGGGTCTCGTTACTTCAACTGTTTTCTTCGTCCTCCTTCCGCTAATAACCCAGTCATTGACGCGCCCTAAACCATCAACATCATCATCATCGTCCAGCTTCATCTTTCCTTCAGTAGATCCCGCATTCCTTGCCATCATTCCTCCTTCCTTACTATAGTAGACTACATCTCCCACCTGTTGATGTCTTCGGGATTTTTTTTTTTTTTCAAATACCTGGCGTGCATCAAGTTTCTTTTCGACTGAGTCACCGACCGAGCGTGGTGGTGTAACGGATAGCGTTCTGGCCTCGCATTCGGGAGGATGGTGGTTCGAATCCCCGTCCGGGTATCCAGATTTGGGTTTTCCATGGTTTCCCAAATCACTCCAGGCAAATACCGGGATGCTTCGTTCAAAAGCCATGGCCGAATTCCTTCCCGTTCCTTGCCACCCATACTTTCCCGTCCCAAAAGACGTCACTGTTAGAGAGACGTTAAGCAGATAAATTAAAACCTAAATCACTACCATGTACAAATATTAAAAAAGTTATTAATTCAATTTAAATTTAATAGCAATGTAGCGCACGCTCCGGTGGAAATTTCCCTACACACCGAACTTCCCACCTACATTTCCCCTCTACAAATTTCAACTTTATATTCTATCAATGTTTTTGGTAAATTTTTCATCATTTCTCTTGGTAACTTATTCCAATACCTGACACCTAAAAAAGAGAATCTTCCTACATCCTCGTTGCAGCTTGCGGTCATGGTCATCTTTTCCCGTCCATTCATCTCTAATAATTCTTACACCAATAGCTTTTAATGCCTTATCACGAATATAAGCCTAGTACACACCCATGACCCTCTTCACCCTCCTCCTGTCTTCCAATGAATCCCACTCCAGCTCTTTTATCATATCTGTTACTAATTGCGTTCTGCGATAATTTCCAGAAACAAATCTAGCAGCCCGCTTTTGCAGCCTCTCCAACTCCTGTAATTGATACTCAAAATGTGGGTCCCATACTACACTACCATATTGAAGCAATAGTCTAACAAAAGTTTTGTTATCCATTTCCTTTACTTCTCTCGTACATCCCCTCATCACTATCTCCAACAAGTGCAGGATCTATATTTGAAAATAAAAGATTTCTCTTACTTACGAAGGCTCCCTTCGGTAGTGTTGTTCTCCATTTAATATCATTGCGGGATCAGTTGAAATTTTATTTCTTAAGTATCAAGCTTTACTCACTTTCCCTATTACATTTGGTCGTATTTTTAAATTTAATCTAGTAGTATTATCATTTTTATTACGTTGCATGACTTTCGTTTTGCATACTTGCTGCAAACTCTTTGATAAGTATTTGATTAACACCTTTCCGTAATTTATCAACAGTTACTGTGTTCTGTTAACAGGACAACCTCATCAGCAAGGTAGTAGCATGCTAACTTTTTTCCCCTCCAACACTTGTCCCACAATCAAATTTCTCTTTTAATTCCTTTATTGCCTCCTCCATGTACAAGTTGAAGATCAGCGCAGACAGACTACAACCTTGCCTCATACCCTTTTTTAATTAGCGCTAGTTTCTCGCGATGCTCTACTTTTATTGTATCCACCTCATTATTCTGCAGCTTATGAATTACTCATCTATCTTGATGTTTTAAACCTCACTTCATTAAAATTTCGATCGTCTTGTCTTTAATACCAGTCAGAGATGAGCGCGATATAAGTTGAACCGACCGCTAGTTATTCTAAGTATTTCGCCTTTTTTACATCTTCTCGCCATTCCACGAACTTCATCATCATCATCACCATTCTCCAGCTCCAGTCTCCCGGGAGCTGGTCACGAGCTTTCTCCAGTTCTTCCTGTCCATGAATAGTTGCTGTTGTTGATGAACAGTCTTCCAGTCAAGCCCTAAGCCCTCTATCTCCTTTTTGATTTGGTCTGTCCATTTCTTTTTGGGCGTTCCCAGACGTTTTTATCCCTCGGCTGTTCATATTATGTTTGGCTTTTATTCTTCTTCCTTCCTTCATCCTTTGTTCATGTACATACCACCTCAGGAGAGTACGCTGTGAGGATTTTGTCACACTGATGTTTGCACGATTGATTTCATTCTTCACTTCGTGTTCTCCGCAGAATTGTACGCAGAAACTTCATTTCAGAGGCTTGAAGTCTACTAGTATCTCTTCTGGACAGGGTACATGTTTCTAGTCAGTATGGGGATATAATATGTTGTGAATAGTGTCTGTTTGCACTTTCTAGGAACTTTGTTGTCCCACAACAGAGTTCTCACCTTGTTATAAAAGACTTCTGCATTATTATTTCTATTTGTAAATTCACTTTTACTGATGTTATCTTTACTGGGAAAACTGCCGGATATTTAAATTGGTCAATATTTTGTAGTTGGTGGTTGTTTAGGTAAATATTCACACAGGAAGTCCGTGTACCTGTTGCTATGACCACCATCTTCCTTTGGCTGATGTTCAGTCTACACTCCGCAAACAGCTCATTCGAAGACTCCAGCTTCTCTTGCACCTCTTCGGCACTTTCACCCCAGATTATGACATCAACAGCAAAGACTAGGGCTTTTGATAATTTTCCATATAATTCTTTGAATTTCTTCAAGATGTCATCTATCACAGCAATGAAGTGTAGGGGTGACAGAGCACTGTCGTGCTGTACTCCTCTATGACCATTTGTACACATTTATTTAGTAAAATGATAATGATGGCAATGCATCAATAAGTGCATTGCACAGTGATTCGAATGATTTTGCGCACTGTGTGAGTGAATATCGGAAGAACGTGATTCGCCGACTAGCTGTCAGAGGGAAGCCGTACCTGAGGTAAAGGGACGCAGGGACTCAGAGGGAGGAGGGAGGCTCCTCTCCGCCAAGTGACAATTGAAAGCGCAGATAAAGACGGTCAGCTAAGCCTCTTCGCTCGGACCGCCTCCAACTCACCTGCGCGACCACGCAAAGACGGCGGGGACTCGTGAGGCCACAAAGACACGACAAAATATGGTCGCTGGACGGAAGAAAGGGATAAAAGACAAAGCGAGAGAGAGACAGCAAGAACCGACTCGCCACGGCAAAGACAGATATATTCCGAATCACCCACGTCGAAGCAGCAATGCGTGATTCTGAGAGTGTTTGGAGGGTTGCAATGCTTTAGCCTGTAACGTTATCTCTGTTACTTAAATATTTAATTAAATTTACTGTTAACTGAAAATTGCGAAATTTATTTAAGTATTGATTTTTGTCTTTAGTATGGGATAAAACTACCTGGTAATAATTTGACAAGCAATTTATATTTATTAAAAAGAAAGGAACATTGTGAGAAAAAAATCTAATTACAACAACAGAACATTGCGTCCGGCATGGCTAATAATTAAAACTCGGAATTGACAGAATTATTGCGCGCTGTCCTTATTGTTCAAAAATCAAACTTGTTAAAAATATGTATAATGTTGAGACACTTGAAACTCTTTACAAGGCGCTCCGGGTATTCCAGAGGTACATTACATAACGGGTCATGGCCCATACAACAGTGAATTGCAAAGAAGAGGAATAGTGGACAATGGTAGCTGTGACTGCGGAAGCGAGGGCACTCCGGAACATGTTGTATGGGGGTGTATTTCAACAGCGGAACAAAGAGCACCATACCAGCAAATATTACAGGGCAGGCGAATTTTTTACATATTGCGTGACCAGGAATTGTGGTACTTTCTTGATGCAGCTTGCAATCTGGCCTCACAAGCAGCCAAAGAAAGGTTCTTGGCACTTAGAAACCGTTTCAACCGACAGCGACCAGCGACCGAGCAGTGATAATTCCCGATGAAAGAAACTCCCGATGGGTCGAAGGAGGACGCCTCCACTTCCAGGAGTCATCTCCTGAGGGATGTAAGTTACTCCGAAGTGGCTGTTCCGGGAGTAAATGTGTAAAAGTGTCTTAAATATACAAAGTGAGAAACAGTGAGACAACAGTGCAGTAAGTGATTTGTATATGTGATGTTTCCCTGTTTAATTATATATAGTAGTATCTGTGTGTGAACGTATGTTATTCAAATTACTAATTTACAGTATATATGTATATATCAAAAATAAGAACACTAACACATATAAAATACAAACTTATACATTGTTAATTTAATTATCTAACTAATCTCTGTGAAATTTGATAATTTTATGCGTTACAAACTAGTTTTACATCCTGAACAATATTTAGCTATTATTTATAAGCTATAATTTTATCTTATGTACCTCTTGCGATATATTGGAAATATGGGCCCAGAATAGAAACTAGGTGCTGGGCTATTATGTACCAGGATATAAAAAAAAATAAAGTATTCCAGAGGTCACATGTGGATACACATGCTGCTGCAATTATTTTTACATTACCATGTCGGTGTTGTATTCAAGGCTTCGTTGCACTCAAGTGTGTTCATATTCACTGCTCACAAAAAGAAAAAGAGAAACAACTGATTCACCACTTCGAATTCTGATGAACCCAGGTCACAACATGGCTTCCTTCCTCTCCATCAGCAGCAGCCGCTCTCCTGTCTTCCCTTGCACCCACGTGTCCAGGATCCTTTTCGCGGCATAAAACTGCACAGCCAATCCGATTCCTCCAGCCGACCCGCGTCCGCGCCACTCGTGGTGGCAAAGCATGTAACCAAAATTGCCGTCTTAGTATGTGCCCAATAGATGGCAGAAACTGTCATTTCAGTCACCTCTGAATCGTCCGTGGTCGCCCTCTGCTATGTCCAACAACCCAGGTGCACATATTTGGAAGTGTGTCACATGTAGTGTATATTCCATAACACTACATAAGCCTCCCTTGTCGTTGATTTTTATGCGACCAAACAAATGATCTGGTCGAATAAAAAATCCTCATAGTGTAACTCTTACTACTTAAATCGTTATCACGTCCCTACCTGTCATTCTTCACTAGTCAATTTGAGGTAGAAGCATCCCATGCCGGACTATATCCCTATTATATTACCATATGAACACAGTACTACAATATTTGAATTACCAATATAACTTTATTCCATCTGCACTTCATCAAAATGTATTTCTGAACCCCTGAGCTCTGATGATACAATCACACCTTTCATCATTTATTCTGTCACTCACACCAAGCCTTAAGACAAACTTATTATTAAAAGCACATTTAAATTTTTAATTATTTATATTACACAACAAATCTCTCCACTGATTATGATCCAGATTGCAATTAAAAAAAAAACAGTTATTCACACACTAGATACAATCATCATCATGATCATCAGTTTTCTGCCCTAGGGCAGGTTTTCACTTTGCTGCTCTCCATGATCTTCTGCCTTTCTCTTAAGGTCCATGTAGTTGCCGTTTTCCTTGATGTTGTCTATAATTCTGCACCTCCTTCTTCCTCTTATTCTCCTCCCACAAACTAGTCCTTCCAAGGCGTCTTTTATCAGGAACTTCCCTCTCTGCAAGTGTCCCATCCAGTTCTTATCTCTCTCTTTCATGACTTGGAGTATTTTTTTACCTTTCACCAACCCTATCAAGCACTTCAACATTACTTATTTTATCCACCCAGCTTATCCTCTCCATTCTCCTCCACATCCACATGTCAAACGCTCCTATCCGTTTTCCATCTTCTCGCCTCAGTGTTCAGTCTCCGCCCCATAAAGAGGCACACTCCACACAAAACATTATTTAAGTCTTTTCCTAGAGCAAACTATTTTAATAATAAGTTACTACCCATAAATATATCATATCGTATGCTTGGGTTAATCGAATCATCATGGAAAAACCACTGGACCAAATCAGGCCATATTCATACGAAATGTTATTAAGATGGCGCTTAAGTTCTTTTTTACCATGTTTTTATTAACTCGGTTTGAGCTTTGTGTGTCTGGGTGGAATTTTGTAATTGATTTTAAAGTAAATTCATGATGAGCTAGAGACTTTGAAATTTTTACCATAGCCTAGAAGTGGATGACAATATTGGAAAAATAGGAAAATTTGTCCAAAATATTTGAAAATTCGGGAAAAACTGAAAGTACTCTTTTCTACTGACCGATTTGGCTAATTTTTTAAAATGTTTGAAATAGTCCGAATAAGGTTTTTAGTTAATGAAAAACTGGAAAAGATGGCCAGAAAATTAGAAAATTTGGAGAAAACTGAAAGTCTTTTTTTCTGTTTATCAATTTAGCTTTTTTTATGTTCATAATAGTCCGAATAAGGTTTTTAATTAAAGAAAAATTGGAAAAGTTTCCTGGAAAATTCGCGAAAAACTGAAAGTACTTTTTCTATGGACCTATTTAAAAAAAAAAAAATTAAATTCCTTTAATAGCCTGGATAAGGTTTTTAGAGAGAGAAAAATGGAAAAGTTCCCCGGAAAATACGAGAATTCTGTAACAACTGAAAGTATATTTTCTATGGACCGATTAGGCTAATTTTTTAAAAAAATATTTGCAGTAATCTGAATAATGTTTTTTAGAGAAATAAAAATGGAATAAGTTGTCTGGAAAAATGGAAATTTCTGGAGAAATAAAATAATTTTTTTTTTCTATGGACCGATTTGGTTAACTTTTTATAAATGTTTCTAATAGTCCAAATAAGGTTTTTAGAAAAATAAATCTGAAATGTAGCCAGGAAAATTCTTGAAAAAATGGAAACTGCTGTTTTCTATGTACCAATTTAACTAATATTTTAAATGTTTGCAATAATGTGAATAAGGTTTTTACGGAAAAAAATGGAAATGCTGCCTAAAAAATTGAAAAATTATGGAAGAACTAAGAGGTTTTTTCTATTGGATTTTTGTTCGAATTCAAGACCATAACTTATGATTCAAACGATGGATATGCATAATTCTTTTTTTCGTTTTGTTCCTTATTTCCCCGGGATGGAAATAACTGTGATTATGTCATCGAAGTATTTAAAATCCATTCCAAATATTCACTCACATAACCCTAAAAAGCAGAAAATAACGATAAAATAAAAAACTTTTTAGTGTACCATGTTTTTATAACGGACTAAATAATATAAAATAATTTGTCTAATCCTTATGAAGGAGAAAACCTAATACAGATTTCTAATTTGTTCTAAATTGTACTGAAAAAGTATACTTGGAAATTTTTTATAGCTATTAAAATACTTGTATGATTGGTGACGAAAATCATGGGGCACATACAACAGGTAATTGATGCATTAATAGCTCTACTAAAAATTTTATTGCACCGCAAATAATGTGAACTGATAAGTAAGTTCTTTCATTGATAGCTACTCTCTACACTTCTTATAGTTACGTACTGCATGCGTCCAATGTTTCTCGTCACTAATCTTACAAGCATTTTAATAGCTATAAAAAATTTCCAAGTATACTTTTTCAGTACAATTTAGAACAAATTAGAAATCTGCATTTGGTTTTCTCCTTCATAAGGATTAGAGAAATTATTTTGTATTTTTTTAGTCCGTTATATGAACATGGTATATTAAAAAGTTTTTTATTTTATTATTACTTTTTAATAATTCAAACCGATAGGTGGTACTCCTGATTGTCGATACTAGTTGGTCTTTCCAGTTCAGCATCTTTGGTTCTCGACTCTGGGATGGCACGAGATGGACCATTCCTGATATTATCTACTGCCACCAGAAATCAGTGTTAGATTTCTCTGGCATGCGGCGGATCAGCGTAACGTGCTATCTTCTTTAAGTTGCGTCCGCTGACAGTCCTGAGGAGCGCAACCTGAAGATGCTGGCACGTTACGCCGTCGAAACTTCGTTGAACTACGATCAATTGATACGGCCGCATACCAGAGAGACCGTCAAGCATCAGATTCGCCGGGAAAACCTACGATTACATATAAGTGTGGGATTTTGTTGGCCTAGAATTTTTCAGACTTTGCAGAATGCGAGGGCATGTGTTAGGTATGGTGGTCGTTTCGAGGTCGATAAGATGGCAAAGACTTCGTCTTACTCTTCAGAACAGTGTTCCCACTTGTAACATTCATTACTGATGACCAAAATAACGCTCTGAGCAAAGAGGATTGCGCGATAAGAGTTTCCACTCTGCGAACAGTTACTGAGCATCGTTGTGCTATCTGCATATCACAGGTTACGTGAGCTAACGAGATATTAACCTCCAGGGGCAAAAGCCATTACGTTCATGTTAAGATGTTCTCGATGTTATTAACTTCGAAACGATATTAATTAAACAGTTGATATTTTTTATATTAATTGCATTTTCTGATGACTATTAGTGAACGAGTAAGGTGCTGCATTTGTGTTTTTTGATTGATTATTAAGTATAAATTAGCTCTTTCTCTGATGGCCGTGCTTTGTCCTGTAATGATATGTTTAATATTAGATTTTACTTCTGGCATTCCTCAAGAAAGTGTAATGGGACCACTTCTTTTCTTAATCTTTATAAACGATCGCGGTGACAACGCTAAATGCTGATTGCAATTGTTTGCTGACGATGCAGTTATCTATAGGGAAATAAGGTGCACTGACGATTGCTTAGAAATTCAGCGCATTTTGGGTGCTATTTCAGAATGGTGCCGTAAATGGCAGCTTACACTTAATTGCAAAAAGTGCAAGGCAGTGCCGATAAGTAACAAGAAGAATCAGTTTGCTCACGAGTACAAAGTTAAGAATTCAGTTGTTGATTCCCTGAAGTATCTGGGCGTATCAGTACAAAGCAACATGAAATGGGACTTGCACATAACTTCCGTCGTAGGCAAAACTAATTCTAAATTACGATTCATATGTCGTATTTTGAGGAATTGTAATGCTCAAACAAATGAAACAGCGTGTAAAACACTAGTGCGTCCGCATCTGGATTACTGTTGTGGAGTTTGGGATCCGAATCGCAAGGTTCTGATTGACTCAGTGGAGAGGGTGCAGAGGAGAGCCGCTCGATTCGTGACTGGTTGCTACAGCCCTTACGAAAGCGTCGCAGAATTGATACATAGGTTGCGCTGGGATCGTTTGGAAGACAGACGACGTCATTTGCGTTTGAATTTATTGGAGAATATGCGAAATTCTGTGACCTACGAGTGCAGTGAGATACTTCTTCCGCCAACCTTTTTGGGATGACCGGAGGGATAAGATTCGAGAAATAAGATGTCGTACTGATGCTTTTATGTATTCTTTCTTTCCTCGTGCTATTCTGGATTGGAATGCGCAGAATTAAGATTGGTGCTTAGCACCCTCTGCCACCCACAATGATTCTCAATTACAGAGTGTGGATGTAGATGTAGATGTAGAATCTTGCATGTGTCAGGATAGTAATTTCAAACACAGCTTTTTGAATTAAATGAAGAATTAATTAAGTCTAAATATAGATACTGATTAACAGTAACTAATAACCCATTAAAACTTATTTTACCAAACTGGCACCAAATGTGTGGGGCACGATCGATTTTAAGGTTTACTGCAAATAACGTATTAATATTTCGTGGAAGCAACATTTTAGATGTAGAGGATGATACTGCGGCTGTTCGTTGTACAGTTTATTTCCAGCTGTTAATAATATTCGTAGACATTATTGTGCAACATCTTTACGCAGCAGATGGTTGTTCATTTAGGCCCATGTTCGAGATGGTAATCCTTTTTGTAAATTTATATTTTAATGTGTTTTCGATGTGTTGCATTGTTTATGTTATTCGTCCGTATCGAATTTGTATGTCTGTTGATGGAAACAGTACATATGTTTATGAATAAAAATCCGTCTTCTAACAACAGTTGTTATTATTAATTTTCATCTACCAGACGCGTTTCGGTCTTCTGGAGGGGGGCATCGTCAGTGGTAAACATTGTGGCGGCTAGCACATGTCAGTCCGGAACAGGACCTTCCGCATTTCTCTGGACCGTTGTTTCTTGCTACAGCTTAGTACAGTGTTGCTTCGCCGTTCTTCTTTTCCGACGTGCTGATAAACTATTTCAAAATGATGACAGTGCAGTGTCGCCTTGAGCATTCATGTTGTGTGACTGGAAAAAATCGCTTGTATCGTGGTGGTTCTTTTGTAACGACAGAAATTAGGTACTTTACTTTGAGATAAGGACATTAGCTGGGGGATAATATGGACCAAAAAAAAAAATATGAGGTGCAGACTCAACTAGAAACTTTGGAAATGATGGGAAACGAATAGAAAGATCAGAAACTGTGTTAATTGAAACAGAATCATTCTAATATGACTGTGATCTCGCAGGGAACTTTGACGACTGATCGCGGGAGTTCACATTCAACACACCGCCAGCAATGAGAAGAACGTAACGAAAGTTGTCGGAGTGATTCGATGCCGTTCGTTGATCCACAACATCCAGATGTTGCTGATAAAGGATCGTGATATCGTTCTTCTTTCTAGGCAATCCCAAATTCTTTGTCTTGCAATGCTATTGTAGGCCTAACATCGAGATAGACTATGATGATTACCATTTTTTAGATGCTTTTAATGAGAATTATTACTGCAAAGATCGAGTCTGTAGTAGTCTTGCTTCTATTTAATTTAATTTAATTAAAATTGCAATGGAGTGCCACGCTCCGCTTGCAATTTCCGTACACACCCATCTTCCTTCTTTCCTGCGTCCACCTACATTTGCCCTCTACACATTTCAACTTTTAAATTCTTTCAACGTTTTTGGTAAATTATTTATCATTTCTCTTAGTAACTTAGTCCAATCCCTGACACCCTTACCTAAAAGAGAAAATCTTCCTAGACCCTTGTGCCTGAAATCGAGTGCCAGTTTGTGGTCATGGTCATCTTTTCCCTTCCATTCAATACTTTTAATTCTTACACCAATATCTTTCCATGCCTCATCACCAATGTACGCCATGTACACTCCCATGACCCTCCTCATCCTCCTCCTGTCTTGCAATGAATCCCATTCCAGCTCTTTTACATATCCGTTACTGATTTCGTTCTGCGGTAATTTCCAAAAACAAATCTAGCAGCCCTTTCTTGCACCTTCTCCAACTCCTGTATTTGATTCTCAAAATGTGTGTCCCATACTACACTACCATATTCAAGCAATGGTCAGACCAAAGTTTTGTAACCCAAATCCTTTACTTCTCTCGTACATCCCCTCATCACTCTCTCCAACAAGTGCAGGATTTCGAAACCTTTTGCTACTACCTGACGAATGTGTCCTGCCTAGTTGAGTTTGTTATCAAATGTAGTGCCAAGATATTTGTATTTCAAGTTTCAACGGACAGAATTTAATAAAGCTCTAAATGACTTGAAAGCAAATAAGGCAGTTGCAATTGATTAAATCCCTAGGAGAAGAAGTAATCGAAAGATTATTCAAACTGATATTAAAAATTTCTGAAACAGGGGAAATTACAACTGATTTTAATACAAAAATCATCTTCACACTTCCGAAGAAGGCACAAGCCGATAAATGTGAGAATTATTGCACCATTAGTCTAACATCACATGCTTCAAAATTACTGACCAGAATAATATACAGAAGGATGGAAAGGGTAGTAGAAGAGAGAGTAGGTGAAGATCAGTTTGGGTTTAGGAAAAATCGCGGTACAAGGAAAGCTATTCTGTCTTTAAGATTAATACTTGAAGGTCGGATCAAAAAAACAAAGATACTTTTATGGTATTTGTTGATTTAGAAAAAGCTTTTGATAATGTTAGGTGGGACAAGATGTTCAAAATGTAAAAGAAGTCAGGTCTAAAGTATCGAGATAGAAGAATACTTTATAAACTATATAAGAATCAAGTGGCTGTAATAAAAGTAGAGAATCATGAGAGACGAGTATCATTTAAAAAGGGTGTGAAACAAGTTTGTAGTCTATCCTCGTTAATATTCAACTTGTATGTAGAGGAAGCAATAAATAAAGTAAAAGAAAAATTTCCATGTGGCATAAGTATTCAGGGAGAAAAAATCATTATGCTGCGATTTGCTGATGAAAATGTCTTGTTAACAGAAAGAGCTGAGAACGTTGAGAAATTACTGAATGGCATGAAGAAAATACTGAAGGAAGATTTTGGACAAAAGATAAATCAAAGAAAGATAAAGTGATGAAATGTAGCAGAAATGACACCAATTGTAGTGGATGAAATATAAAAATAGGATCGAATGCAATTGGAGAACTAAGTGAATTCTGTTATGTGGGAAGCAAAATTACAACCGATGGCCGAAGCAAAAATGATGTTAAAAGCAGAATAGCACTAGCAAAAAGAGCCTTCATGAAAAAGAGAAATCTTTTAGTTTCAAATATTGATATAGGAATTAGAAAAACTTTTTAAAACTCTATGTGTAGAGTACAGGACTTTACGGTAGGAAACATGGACTTTCGGAATACCAGGAAGCAAGAAAATTGAAGCATTTGAAAAGTGGTGCTACCGAAGAATGCTGAAAATTAAGTGGACAGACAAAGTAAGAAATGAAAGAGTTTTGGAAATGATGGGTGAGGAAAGAAGTTTATGGAAGAAGCTTACAGAAAGAAGAGACAGACTGGTAGGTCATATTTTGAGACATGCTGGATTGATTAATTTGTTAGTGGAGAGAATAGTCGAAGGTAAGAACTTTAGAGGTAGACAGAGATTAGAATATATGAAGCAGATAATTGAGGACGTGGGCTGTAAGGGGTATGTAGAAACGAAAAGGTTAGCACAGGGTAGGAAGGGATGGAGGATTACTTCAAACCAGTCCAAAGACTGATGACAGCAAAAAAAAAGTCTTCATCAAGCAATTTTTCCCCCAAATTTATATAGAGGGTCGAAAATGATGTTGCTACATGGATGCAAAAAATTAAAAATGATAATATATGGTACAACAGATTGGAAGATAGTGAAAGTTTAGCGGGTGATTCCTTTTTTTGTCCAAGCTTCATGAGATATGGTTCGACCCCCCTTCCCCCTGTAAAATGTCGTAAGATTTTGACGAAGACCCCCCTCCCCCTACTAATCGATCTGGTAACACTTTTTGAAATATTTTTCGTTAAGGTCTCATGCTTCCAAGGGCAGTTATACTGCCCTAAGGGATGAAATAGCCCCCCTAAATTGACTTTCGCGTCATTTGTTGACCTTTTTTTAGGTCTACGGTCCGATAAAATTCTCAAAACCTCACTTGAGATTTCCGTTGACCCTCCACCCCCCCCCCCACATGGTAAGGATTCGTGAGATTACGCCGCACTCCCCCCCACCCCCTATTTCAGTTCACGTAATTAAGGGACGCCCCCTTTCCTGAGAGATACCACTCAGGAGCGCACTAAGCTGCCTCAGTTGCTGAAGATACTTCACCCAGTCACTTGCAGGCTGAACACAATCAAAAGAGCTGTAGTGACTCTTGAGCGGGCTGGCGGCCGCGGCCTTTGACACTTGACTCCCCCACTTCCGGTTCCTGCTCACGGCTCCCCACTGCAGCGCTAGCACATCCAGGACAGCTATCCGCCACGTGCGACACGGGTCACTCAACCAGTCACAGAATCAACAAAAAGGATTCCACAACAAGTTACAAGTGTTAGTGGCGCAAGACGAGAAAATCCTTCTCGCAGTCGAAATGTTCAACACCGCTTATAAAAAACTCCGTTGACGTCTAACACTCGGGACCGAGATGGGAGGAGGCCAATTTTGGCCTCCTACCTATCATTCGGGAGGACCGGGGTTAAACTCGGTTCGGCCATCCTGTCTGAGGTTTTCCGTGGTTTCCCTCAGACACTTAGGCGAATGCTGGGATGGTTCCCTACAAGGCCACGGCCGACCTTCCATCCCCCTTCCCTCCCCGTAGTAGTAGATTGGCTGAAAAAGAGTCCCCTATGACTCTCCAGCAGCCCGCCTCCCAGCCTTCTGCTGGGAGGAATGAAATGTAAAAAAAAAAAAAAAAAAAAAAAAAAAAAAAAAAAAAAAAAAAAAAAAAAAAAAAATCTAACACTCGGGACCGTGAGAAAACATGTGTACAATAACAAGCGATCATTAACAAAAACAGTGGAGTGTCTCCCATCATAATGTCCCCACCTGACCAGAGATTCAAGACCACTCCTCCGTCTCCCACTTACAAGTGGAACACAAGGAGAGCTAACTGGCCACTATATAAACAGTTCATAACAGATAAACTAGAAAACTTTAGCACGTCAGATGACCCCAAAAATGACTACCTCTCCTTCACCACAATTATGGATCAAGCGGCCCAAGTATCCATCCCAGAAAATAAACAGAGAAAGACGCCACATAGACACAGCCCAAAATGGTGGGATGAAGAGTGTACTAAAGCGATAAAAGACAGAAAGAAGGTGTTAGCGCAATATAAAGGACAGGCAACGGACGAACAATACATATTCTTAAATAAGATACAAGCTTCCACGAAACGCCTTCTGAAGAAGAAGAAAAGAGAATACTGGCAAAATTTTTGTAAGTCTCTGAACAAAGATGTGCCAACTAAACTACTATGGAGACAGGTTAAAGGAATTCAGCGCAAGACAACGCAATCAATCAAACACATCTCCACTGCGACGGCCATGGACCTCCTTTGCTCTTTGGCTCCAGACTGGTGCCCAGAAAAGGAAGTCGGCATTCAGAACCCGGAAGCAGACCACCCTTTGCTTCAACCTTTCACAATAGAGGAATTGGAAAGTGCACTCAAAAAATCTAGTAACACCGCTCCAGGAATAGACCAAATACAGTATTCGATGATAGATAACCTCCCCAGAGAAGGCAAAGACTTGTTCCTCAAAATTATATACAGGGTCTGGATGGAGAGAGTCCACATTCCCCCACTAAAAGCAATAAGAGTGGTCCCAATCCACAAACCTCACAAAAACCCCAGTGACAGCGGATCATACCGGCCAATTTCACTCCTGTCATGCTCCTTGAAAATGTTAGAACGGATGATTAAACTCAGACTGGAGTGGTATGTAGAACATCATCACCTTCTACCAGAAACCCTGCTTGGCTTCAGAAAGGGTAAAGGCACAAATGAAATCATAGCACAACTAGTGACAGATATCCAAATCAGTAATGGAGAAAACTTTTACCTGACGGCCCTATTCACCGATATATCCAAAGCATACGACAACGTTGTTCTCCCTCTACTGGCGGAAAAACTTAGACAGCTGCCTCTCCCGGAAACTTTCGTGGCGAATCTAAAAGCGCTGCTGGAAAATAGAGAGCTATTCATAATTGGAGGTGAAGTAGTCGGACCCAGGCTTACAAGTAAAGGACTGCCTCAGGGATCTATATTGTCCCCCCTTCTCTTCAATATCTACGTCAGTGACCTCCACTCAAAGATACCTCGGGAAGTAAAATTGTTACAATACGCGGACGATGTTTGCCTTTACATCAGCCAGCGGACATTACAAGCCTGTAAGACAAGGTTAGTCATCGTAATGGACAAAATGAAGGCTTGGATGATACGCCATAGCTTCGTCCTTTCTACAGAAAAGTCCCTAGTCTGCATATTTACAAGACATAGGGTACCGCACATAACTGAAATCTCACTGGGAGCCCACTCTTTCCCTGTCAAGAAAACAGTCTCATACCTAGGCTTGAAAATAGACTCGAACCTTAAATGGTGCAATCATATAGCTTACATCCTCAAAAAAAGTGAAGCAGCCATGAACCTAATTAGAGCCATTACCGGCAAAACCTGGGGAGCGGAAAGAGTACTCAACATGAGACTTTATCGATCGCTCGTAAGACCACATTACGATTATGGCTGTATAGGCTTTGGATCCGCATCGAAAGAGTTGTTGAAGAGACTAGATAAATCACAATACAAAGCACTGAGACTATGTACTGGGGCCATGGCATCTACGCCTACAAACGCCTTGTTGGTCGAATGCCTCGAACCACCACTACACATTAGGCGAACATACCTCTCCAGAAAATTCATACTAAAGCAATTAGAACTCGAAGAGAATCCGCTGTTGGAAAAGTTATCAGTATTATCGGCACAGTACTCAGAACGTGCATACTGGAAGAAGAAAACTAGTCCACCCCTAGCAAGAGCATATGAGGACCTAAAGATATACTCCACAAAAATATACCGAGCTCAATTATTACCTGTCTATTCAGGAAGAATGCCCATTACCACTCTGAAATTGGACATCCGAACCAACATTAAATATCTGGAAGGGAGCGAAAGGAACAATGTCATAATGAGGGACTACATCTCAAACCTACCAGGTAACCCAGCATGCCTGTACACAGACGGTTCCAAATCAGATCACTCAGTGGGATGCGCATTTGTGGATACGACAAATAACAAGTCGGAAGCCTACAGCCTACCGGAAGAAGCAACGGTCTTCACAGCGGAACTACTTGCAATGGTCAAAGCTCTAGAATATTGCACAAAACTGCAAAGCTCGAGAATAGCAATAATAACAGACTCCCTGTCCGCTGTTAACAAACTAAACAACATCTCCAAAGACAATGGCAGATGTTGGTTGGCCTATGAAATACTTAGAATAGTTTCCAAACTTAGAGAGAAAGGCACGGAGATCACTTTCATTTGGTCCAAAGGACACGCAGGTATTACAGGTAATGAGCAAGCAGACAGACTAGCCAAAGAAGCTGCACTCAGCGGAAACAAACTCAACCTTGTTCCGGCATCGGATATATTACCACCGATTCGACGCGATGTCAAGAAAGAATGGGCCAACGAATGGGAGACAAGGGACCTCCATAAAGGTCAACATTACCGACAGATCCATCCCTCCATTCCGAGAGCTCATTGGTACTCCAACCGGATACTGTCCAGAGGACTCTCAACATTCATAGCAAGGCTGAAGTTTAACCACGGGCGGTTCAAGTCGCATCTGTTCAAAATCAACGAAGTTAACTCGCCCTTCTGCGAATGCGAAGAAAATATTTTGGAGGACGTCGATCACCTTTTCTTCGCATGCAAGCGCCATTGGAACAAATCTACACAATTAATATTGGACTTACAAAGACACGGGGCTGAACTTCCCACCAAAATCAAACATCTTCTCCAGAAACAAGAACCGGAAATCTATATAAGCCTCTATAGAATTGCCAAGGAAAATCACATAGATATATGATCCTTGTAATAAATATCTGTACAGGAAAAGTGTTGCTCATGAATTTATAACACAAGATGTAAACCAACTCTACCGTAAGAGTTTTAGTTCTAACTTAGCAGGATAACAAGTAAATAGATTATAGGATGAGAGTGGTACTCTTAACTAGACAACATAACAAGTAAATCAATTGTTCTATAAGTGTAAATGTATAACCGAATAATACAACATGTAAATCAATTGTACACTAAGAGTTTTATGCCTAATCTGGCAACGCAATATGTAAACCAATTGCACTGTAAGAGCTCCATTTTCATTTACTTAGGTTAACATATAAATCAGTCGTATAGTATGAGTTGTATTTTTAAAGGTATAACATAATATGTAAATCTATTGCACCACAAGAGTAGTACTGTTATCCTTGAAATATAAGATGAAAATAAATGCTAGTTTAAGAGTTATATTTCGAACTTTGTAAATTACCAGGCAAATCAACTATATGTCAAGAATCATATTCCAAAAATTAATAATAAAAAGCACGGTAGAAGTTGTACTCCTGGCATTACTATATAATATGTAAACCAAAATATTGTAATGTATTGTATGGTATTTTACTGTATTGTACTTGGTTGTATTACAGTATATGGCACTTTATTGCATTGTATTGTCCTGTATCGTATTGTATTGCCCTGTAATGTATTGTATGTTTCGGTATTGTTTTGTCCTGTATTGTATGGTATCGTACTGTAGGAATTGCACCCCTAACCTTGTACCATCAATATGTAAAGGTATTTTTGGCTGTATGGACTCTGTCCTTTTGCCAATAAATTAAAAAAAAAAAAACCTTTCAGGCGCTACGAAGGACCAGTTGACTGAGAGGTTAGGCAACAAGCGGAAACTACTGTCAAACACCTCTACTGCAGGTGAAAGCTGGACACTAGCGCCAAAATGTATCTTCACAACCTCGCTTTGTTTTGCTTCTTCCATTAAGACTTAGCGGTCACTCTGTCGATTGCACTGTTAACTTTATGTAGTCAGTTAAAAGTGTATTCCTAAGAATACATTTTCAATTCTACAGCTGTGCATAGTAACAAAAAAAGGTATATTCTTAATATCATTGTAAATGAGAAATTTTGGATTATATGCCTCAACCACGCCTTACTTACTCAACAGATTTAAATGAAATTTGGCACGAAGGAAGTATATTGTCTAAACATTGACTTAGGATTGTTTTTATACCGTCTCATTTGGAAACTATTATTATCAATTAGCATTTCACCAACACCAAAGATTTTCCTACTTCGTAAACGGTATTTCAAGTTTAATTTAATTGAATTGCAATGGAGCACACGCTCCGGTGGCAATTTCACTAAACCCCCATCTTCCCCCTTTCCTGCATCCTCCTACATTTTCCCTCTACAAATTTTAACTTTTAATTCTTTAACGTTTTCGGTAAATTATTCATAATTTCTCTTGGTAACTTATTCCAATACCTGACACCCTTACCTAAAAAAGAGAATCTTCCTACACCCTTGTGCCTGAAATCGAGTGCCAGCTTGTGGTCATGGTCATCTTTTCCTTTCCATGCACTGCTTTTCATACCTATTGCAATATCTTTCCATTCCTCATCGCCAGTATATGCCCTGTACACTCCCATGACCCTCCTCATCCTCCTCCTGTCTTGCAATGAATCCCATTCCATCTCTTTTATCATGTCTGTTACTGATTGGATTTTCCGATAATTTCCAGAAACAAATCTAGCAGCCCTTTTTTGCAACCTTTTGCTTCTTACGTAAATCGGAATAGCTGATTTTATTAAATGATGTGTTCATTTTAAAACTGCAAAAAATGGATCCACTTGATAAACTATTTCGAGAGCGGGAAATATAAATCATTTCCTAACTCAACCGTTAACGTTGTAAAAGTCGTGTCTACTTAGTCTCCGGCAATTTTTGCGTAGAAACACAATTCCGTTGTCAGATTATGGAACTGAAGATAAAAGATTATACTTACGTTTCCTCAACATTTCTAAAGTATGTAAATGAAATACCCGTAATGCCTTCTGTTGATAGATTGTAGTACTAGCAGTGTGGATAACGCAAAGATCGTAAGTGTTAAAGTAGAATTGGTTGTTGTTTTTAATTAATTTACTGCTTTTTTACGTAGTTTTGTGGTTCGTTGAAACCCCGAAGATTTATGTCTCACCCAAATCATCTATGCTGATTATCAAGCGGCTGTACTAGCTGAGGTTGTGGTTAGGTTGAAATGCAGCCTGCACCTGAATGGCAGCTGATATTTCGAGGTACATCGTGGATTTGGAGCGAAGAAGGTGGCCGCCATGCAGCGAATTCACAGACTGCTCGAGACGTCTATACCCTCGAAGTGAGTACCGTGTCTCACCGCCTCTCGCATTACACATTACTTAGCTACTTCCACGCCTTGGCTACACTTTTACTTCAGCCAAGGAATTATTTTCAAGCCGAAAGCATGTTTTTACAGCTTGGAGTACATTGAACACTAAGATTCTACTCCTTCTTCTTGTGTCGATGACAACATCAAATACGAGGTAGTTTTTCCGCCAATGCGATAGATTTGTCAGTTGCTGATTGGAGGTCAAATAGGAATACATTCATTCCGACTTGTGAACAACACAACAGATGTATCATGGTTTCTCTCTATCTGCACGAACATGTGGTATCTGGCTAATCTACCAGGTATCCCCATGACGCAAAGGGAATCTTTGGGACCGAGCGTCCTGTAGGTCCTGCACCCACCTACATTTGACCTCTGCAAATTTTAGCTTTAAATTCTTTCAACGTTTTTGGTAAATTATTCATAATTTCTCTTGGTAACTTAGTCCAAACCCTGACACCCTTACCCAAAAAAAGAGAATCTTCCTTGTGCCTGAAATCGAGTGCCAGCTTGTGGTCATGGTCATCTTTTCCCTTCCATGCACTACTTTCAATTCTTACACCAATATCTTTCCACGCCTCATCACCAATATACGCCCATGACCCTCTTCACCCTCCTCCTGTCTTGCAATGAATAACATTCCAACTCTTTTATCATATCTGTAACTGTTTGCATTCTGCGGTAATTTGCAGAAACAAATCTAGCAGCCCTGTTTTGCACCTTCTCCAACTCCTGTATTTTATACGCAGAATGTGGGTCCCATACTACACTACCATATTCGAACAACGGTCCGACCAAAGTTTTGTAACCCAATTCCTTGACTTCTCTCGTACATCCCCTCATCACTCTCTCCAACAAGTACAGAATTTTCAAACCTTTTCCTACCACCTGTCCAATGTTTCCCGCCCTGTTAATGTTGTTATCAAATGTAATGCCAAGATATTTACATTTCAAGTCTTCAACAAGCAATACTTTCCCCACCTTATATTCATAATCAACCTTTAGTTTACTTTATCCGCAACGAATCGAGTCGAGCAAAATATATGCTTCCATTGAAATATCGACATTTTTCATAAAATAATAGGTACTTCTGGTCGATATTTTTACTCTCGATATTTCAAAAATCGATCATTTGTATGGAGTTACAATTTTGAGCACGAATTCAATATTTTTGTACGAACGTTAATCAGTATCCAATTTCGTGTGTGGCATATACAGTATATTGGATAAATATCCGTCCACTGATCTGAACTCGTCTTAAAAAAGTGAATTCGTCGTAATTTAACAGTTTTTTGTCAACAGTATGTTTATATTGACGTCGTCATTTTTCTGTCAACATATTTGAATGTTGAAGGATTAGATTACTTTTAATCAAGTTGAAGAATATTGATTAAGCATCGGTGTTGCTAAGTTAAGGGTTTGCGTAAAGTTACAGCTTGTGTTTTCAATTAGTTTTTTCATTGATTAATAGAAGTTAATGCGTTGACGAAGTACCTGATATGGCAAGCATCTCCTGTGTCGTCCTAGAGAGTGGCTTCTGCAGTTAACTTGGCGGCACCAGACAGCAGGAGTAGATTGACGGTGGAATGTATATAAAAAAATAGTTATTTTCATGTGGTCATCAGATGAATACAGGTTTCATTGGTTATAAAAATAGATAAATTAAAAAAGCTTCTATAATTTCCACTTTTGTCTTTAATTTACTGAATTTTCTTAAATATTTTGATATGTTTTCGTATTATTTTTGCAAAATTACTGGCTTCAGGCAAAAATATCGATATATATGACGTATCGATATTTTTACCTCGATATATATCGATATGATATGTACATGTCAACACATATCAAATAGATATTTTCCTGTCGATGCATATCGATATTGTGTTTAAATATCGATACAGTATTTATCGATATTTCTTTTCATTTGCGAGTGAAATCTTGGGGGTAAGTGCCCCTCACTGTACAGGAATGTATATTAAGAATCACTTTGTAATAGTATCAAACTACATACGACTGTGGGAAGAGGAATGCGAACTCGACACACTTGAATCAAAAATATATTATTTATTTTTCTTTAGTTACAAATTTCAATACATTTCACAATGCTTTCATCTTAGCTCATTATTGCTTCTATTCAGGTGCTAACGTCACTTCACAAAAACTATTCGTACAAAAGTTGTAGCCTACACTACAACACACTACAAACTACCAAAGTGAGAATTAGACAGTGTTAGTACTTTGGCACGTCAAACATTGGTTTGGCACAGAGATGTGTCTTAGTGTGCGAAACAATTAACTTAACAGTTACAATAATTTCATACGACGCGACGTTTTCATTTTGGACTTTTAAAGTTTTTTTATTTAATAATATTAGTAACGTGTTTAATGGTTAATAACAGCAGTCAACATCTTTTCTGAACCAAAAGATGCTAGCTGAACTCTATGTTAGTGGCTATGATTAAAATTGAACGACTAGCCTACACTTAATCACTGTCCATTTTCCCTGAGCTCCGGTAACATTCACCACCAAAGTCTGGAGACTACATCGTAACAGCAGGACAAGTGAAATCAGGCGGCCATCTTGTGTCGACATTGAGCTACACTCACCTCGGGCGAGATTCACAGTGTCTTTGTCACTCGCTACTAGGGGGCGTCCGTTAATTACGTGTGGTGTAAGGGATACAGTTGTTAGGGTGGGTATAGCACCTCTCGGAAGCAAGAGAGCTTAAAAAGAAAGTTTCAAAAAACTACTACGACGCTCAGGATGGGAGGGATGTCCCGTCAAAATCCCACGTCATCTTAGGTTGGGGAGGGAGGGGGGGTTGGGTTGGGGGGGAGGTTCCGACCAGCTCCCACCAAATCTTACCA
The DNA here is from genome assembly GCA_031002005.1 of Vandiemenella viatica. Classification (NCBI taxonomy): domain Eukaryota; kingdom Metazoa; phylum Arthropoda; class Insecta; order Orthoptera; family Morabidae; genus Vandiemenella; species Vandiemenella viatica. The sequence continues at coordinate 4,527,745 of JARYHS010013630.1, read as the reverse complement.
GTGTAAGGGGGGGGGGGGGTCCAGAATTCCGGACAACACCTCGTGTAATTATTGGAGCCCTCATAAGCTGCTAAAGCCTAACTATGCCTGCCTGTCAGTACTGTAGATAGCGTTTTAGCATCTTCAAACTTTTCTCCGTGATTTCACCAGCTTTGTTTAATCAAAGCAGCAGTAAACCCTAGACAATATACGCTGACACATATCTAACAAACGCAACAATGTTCAAACAGAACTGGAGCCTAGTAACGTTCCGTCAACCAACTAGGTTTTGTGTAAAGCGAAGGAAATGTTAACTTTATTTTAATTACGTGACATTCGTTTCTAAATCTATGCTATTTGGTTTTTATACTTATGGAAAAAAATTTAGAACGAGCGTGAAAGACTTTTTAAGCGCTATATTGATTTAGGTACCTGTGATTTTAATTAAAGGATATTAAACATGTTTCGTTTTGTTCCGACCGTGAAATTCGAGCGTGTTTTCGATGTGTTTCGAGTGTTTAATTTGAACAATGTCAAATCTTCTAACTACGTTGTAATTTCATTTATGGTTATTCCCATTTAATCGCAAGTAATTTGAAGTTTAAGTTTTAATTTTTCTAATGGTAGCCATTGTTTGGTGTTCTGGAAAAGAGCAGCAGTGCTTTTGTTTGCGTCTAGAATTCTCTTTGCAGGTTGCGAAATGTTTCTCTAACAGTAGAGTCGGTCAGAACATCGCAGAGAGGAAGCAACGCTAGCGCTGTCATCTGAAGTTCTTCGGTAATCTGATGTTTATTCTAAAAGGATTCTATTACGAAAGGAAGCAAAATCCATCTCATTCAAAGTAACTCCATTACCAGAGTTTAATCACTCTGGTGGGAGTAACATTCACATGGCGACCGATTCAGGCTGGAATATTAAAGTTTATAAAACCTCAGCGAAGTAATATTTCGAGTTACATCACATGGCGCCTCGTGACTGGATAATTTAACTCCGAATTATGAGTTACATTTTAAGCGACTATGGCAGATTCTGTTGTCACCAGAGAGATTAAAGGAAGTAGGAATTAAGTTCTCGTTTTTGACTAATTAATACCAGAGCTTGTCCAATATTACAAAGTGTTTCGTAACAACCTACATATAACTTTTCTCTCATTCACTTCACCCTGATTTTGAGCGTCTCTCATCTGATAGAGCGGTGGTAGAGTTGTTTCAAACTAAACTAACTCGATTGCTGTCGACACTCTCTGCCAGTTTTGGGTAGTTCCATTTATTTAATGTCTTTAAAGTACATCTAAGATTCCCGGTGAAGTACCTTGTTTTGTTTTTGCTATGCCGGGCGTTAGGTTGGTAGCAGTATAACAGTTGTGTGTTGGCAAGTCTGTGAGAGATGGAAGAGAGATTGTCAATGCTAGGCTGAGCACCTAGATACAGGGGAATCAGGTTTAGACTAAGTGTCGGGAGAGATAAAATAAATAACAGAGAATTTTAATGAATTAATTCTGTATTAAAACTATTACAGTCGAGAAAGCTTTTGTTGAAAAGACATGACGATAAATTGTATCATCCAGACGAGAAAGACCTGAAACGAGTACTGATCATTACATACAAGTGAGACGGGAAGGAATGTAGATCTCAAACGCGTACTGATAATTAAAAACAAGTGAGACGGGAAGGAATTTAGATCTGAAACGATGACTGATCACTACAACAAATAAGACGGGAAGGAATGTAGACCTGAAACGAGGAATGATCACTGCAACAAATAAGACGGGAAGGAATGTAGACCTGAAACGAGGAATGATCACTACAAACCAGTGAAACGGGAAGGAATGTAGACCTTAAACGAGTACTGATCATTACAAACAAGTGAGACGGGAAGGAATGTAGATCTGAAACGATGACTGATCACTACAACAAATAAGACGGGAAGGAATGTAGGACCTGAAACGAAGAATGATCACTACAAACAAATAAGACGGGAAGGAATGTAGACCTGAAACGAGGAATGATCACTGCAACAAATAAGACGGGAAGGAATGTAGACCTGAAACGAGGAATGATCACTACAAACCAGTGAAACGGGAAGGAATGTAGACCTTAAACGAGTACTGATCATTACAAACAAGTGAGACGGGAAGGAATGTAGATCTGAAACGATGACTGATCACTACAACAAATAAGACGGGAAGGAATGTAGACCTGAAACGAAGAATGATCACTACAAACAAATAAGACGGGAAGGAATGTAGACCTGAAACGATGACTGATCACTACAACAAATAAGACGGGAAGGAATGTAGACCTGAAACGAGGAATGATCACTACAAACAAGTGAGACGGGAAGGAATGTAGACCTTAAACGACTACTGATCATTACAAACAAGTGAGACGGGAAGGAATGTAGACCTGAAACGATGACTGATCACTACAATCAAGTGAGACGGGAAGGAATGTAGACCTGAAACGAGGAATGATCACTGCAAAGAAGAGAGACGGGAAGGAATGTAGACCTGAAACGAGTACTGATCATTACAAAATCTGAAACGAGTACTGATCATTACAAAATCTGAAACGAGTACTGATCATTAAAAACAAGTGAGACGGAAAGGAATGTAGATCTGAAACGATGACTGATCACTACAACAAATAAGACGGGAAGGAATGTAGACCTGAAACGAGGATTGATCACTACAAACAAGTGAGACGGCGACGAATACAGACTTGGCCAATGGCCACAACTGAATTTTATGTTCGTTTTAAATAAAATCAAAATAAAGGGAAGTGTTTTTCTTTCTCTCTTTGTGCATAGACTTGGGTGAATGCAGATTCTTAGACAATCTATTTCTTTGAATGCGATTTGCTGCTTACGCCAATAACGAATGAGATTGAATGAGTTTCCAGCTGGCGGAACTAAAATGACTCCCGCGGTTATGAAAGGAAGCAAAAATTATAACAACATTGAACCTGATACTAAATTTATAATACTCATTTATAATTTAGCTGCTCCAAATTGGGGGGGGGGGGGCATATGTAAAGTGAATACTCGATGTGTAAATATATGATGTCAACTTTTATATATATATTTCGAGTGCTGGGAATCAGAACGTTGAGTGTGGCTGGCCTGTAGACTGGGGTCGTGGTTTTCAGGCAAGAAGAAAGGTGACGAGAGAATAGTTGATTTTCAGTCCTGACCAGAGACCACGGACTGGGCACATTGACTGTATAGGACTGAAAGATGTACGGAAACTGATGATATCAGTGAGTAACAGCAGACTATGAGGATGTAGAGAAATGTTGATGCGAGCGGAGCAGAAAAATGAAACTGTGAGAACGAATATAAATAATAATTCTGGATGCCACCTCAACAGTACTGAAATGAAGTCTTCACGGGTGTACCACCGGATAGTGTTTTGAAAACACGATATTTCGACGACTAGCTCCTTTGTCTTCATGAGGTGTGCAGATGTCTTCACACCTGATGAAGACGACGGAGCTAGTCGTCAAAATATCGTGTTTTCAAAACACTATCCGGCGGGAAAGTCTTCGTTCTTACACCTCCACAGTACTGTCAGGACGAGTTTGAAAAGCAATAAATTAATGTGATGAAGCAGTCAACTTTTTATTTAGTCTGAATGGAAACCGAGCGAAAGTATTCTTTATTTCATGTGATGAATATTCATGAATAATGGGCTCCAGTAGTTTCTCTTTTGATGTGGTAGTTTCGTCTAACATTCCAATCAGTCAGTACAAAGAAGTCAATTGTAAAGTGTGTACAGCCTTTTTCAGGTAGACTGCGGCGATCCTGAGTGTGTCTTTGACTGGTCGTCTTGGACTCCATTCCAACACCATTCTTGTCCATCAGTCCTCCAAATGACACAGCCGGCCCAACGCCACTTCAAGGTGACTGTATTAATCTGGTAATAGGCCATAATTTTATACATAACTCCGTCTACGAACAACTGTTTGGTGAAATTTATTTTATTTTCCAGACGCGTTTCGCCCTTGTGGTGTAAGGCATCCTCAGTCGCTGTAAATGTTTTTTTTGTACAGCCACTGATGATGCCTTACACCAAAAGGCCGAAACGCATCTGGCGAATAAAATAAAATTCACTAAAAAGTTGTTTGTACACGGAGTTATTTATAAAATTATTCAAGATGACTGCCCTCTGCTACATGTATGTGATCTTTGTACTTATACAATTTCGGCTGCTATTTCCTTGTATTTCCTAATTCAACCTAGCTTTAATCTTTATAAAGCTCTTTGGGTTGTTTTATTTAGTGTTGGGTCTTATAGTCATACATCAGTACGGGAATAATGCCTTGATCAGTCTTTCACTTTAATTTGTGGACATATCTGATTTGAGGCCGATTCGAATGCTTCCCAAAAGCTTTCCATCCCAGTATGAGGAAATGGAAAATTTCTGAACCCATACCTCCTCTCATATTTAGAAACTGGAGGTGAGCTCACTGACGTTTGGTAAACGTATATTATTTACCATAATTTTTCGACTGTTTCGACAGAATGGACCCCATACTTCGCAGAGGTAAAGAAAAACCCAAAATTTCTGGAAGTTGCGATGAATTTACTTTATAATAATTCAAATTTTCTTTGGGAGTACTGCGTCATGTGGTTGATTTTCTCCACCTCTTTGAAAGATTTGATTTTCCGTTTATTTTAAAATACTGGTATATAACTGTTTTTCTGGGGTAGGGGAATAAAGTTAAGTATTCACTTCATACGTAATAGGCGGGACAGGTTCAGAACTGTTTCCCAGCTTGTATGTTAGGCGACTGGATGGTCTTCACTCTTTGTCTAGCCTTATCGCAACCAGTGCTAGGATACGCCGCGCAATCAATTGCATCTGCCTTCTGACTACGTCCGGGAACCAACGCCAAGCTTAAAACCATACACATCAGCTAAATGACAAACCCCAGGGCCTGGGAAGCAGCTGTTAGCATAGATGTTATCTCTCCCCACGCACAGTTCCTCATAGACGTCATCAGTAGCCAATCAGAGATCGCCTTCTTACTAAAATGTGTAACTCGTGAATCAGAGGTTACATTTGCCCTCCTCACTAAAGTGCTGCCCCCACTATGTCAGCGAGAACATTAACTAGCCAATCACGTCCACCTATCGACCCGTTCAACATCAACTGCAGTGTGTTAAATCTGCTGCTTGCTATTCTAAGTTGAGCCATTAAAGTATTTGATGATTACACTATATTAGGAATTAGTCCATCTTAAGTCACTCAATCCTTCCGACAGCTACTGTAGGTCGAATCCATTCCAAGTCTAGCACCTATATTACGCAATGCATAACTAGTATCAACAAGATCCGTCATAATTGTCTTGCAATTAGAGTGTTTACGAAATAACATCTTTATCTGAAGAATACAAGTGTATGTTCCTTCACAATTGTTTACCAATAAATAAGCCATAGTTAATGTTTACACCGCGTGTTTCCTTTAAGGTATCCTTGATCACAAAGTAGTAAAGAATAAATCTAGATGAAATATGCTAAGTGTTCAGTCAGTATTTTTGGCCCAATAGTATCCAAAGACAGTAAAGTAGCTCGCGAGCATTACAGAGTAACTATAAGTACTAAGTAATATTTAACCTAATATATGATTGGAGACTTTCCCGACGTACTGATGAAACGAAATCTTCACAGGAGTGTCGTAAAAGACAACGTTTCGACAGCTGACCCTGCCGTCTTCAGTTCTACCGCGTGCTGATTGGGGGCTGCAGAGCCAGCTGTCGAAACGTTGTATTTTTACCACACTATCCTGCTGAACTCCTGTGAAAATTTCGTTTCAATATTTAACATAATTTTTCGACACAGCTTCACAGGTTGCTAATAGCACCGATAGTTGGTGAAGGTCGAAAGGAATCCAGAAAGGGGTTTGTCGCATAATAATCTCCGCTCGGCTTAACCACATGACAATACTCCTGTTCACAAAACTGAAGATATAAATAACCAAAGTTTCTGTAGCTAACAACAACTTTAACAGACCCTAAAGAGTGTAGTGTTTATCTTTGAAATAGTGTGATCTTTGGCGTTTATCTTTTCAGGCTACGAACAGAACATCACTTGGTGCTCCATCAGCTGTTTATGTAGGAACATAAATGTCACAGTTTTGAGGTTGGATCCAAAACTTTCAAACTGTGGTGGCCCATCTAAATCGGTTCCGTATTTTTCTTGTGATGGATGGAGTAAGAAAACCGACGGAAACGATCTCGTACAGATTTTTGTATCTAAACATTTGTACATTCCGTACAGTAATCCATTTGTTAAGAAAAAAAATTATTTTTGAAATATTCATGCCATCAAAACAATAAAAAATACCTTGGAGACCTATACGATTTGCGACTTCCGGAAGGCAGATGGTAAGAATTGGGACGTGGTAACGCATTTACACCGGATACGGGCATGGAAATAGTCCCTTCACTGGTAACCTATATGCCCAGAGTAATTGACTGAAAAAGAACTATATGGCAGCTGATGGTTAACATTGGTAAATCATATGCATATGTCATTTTTATCGAAAGCGTTAGTGTGGACGGAATTGTCCCGCGTCAGTAAAACTAATTTGGTGACCTACGGTGTAAGTATCACGTGATATGATACACTCTGCAGTGTAAAGTATTTAATAAACAGCTCGTTTTTTTCTCTGTTGCTTACGTTAAGCGACAAACTACGTTTCTGGGTACATTGCACAAATGTAGCGTTGGTGGTCAAACTGGACGCTTCTCCAGTGACATTTGTTGCGTTGTTCTGGCGATATTAGTACAGGTGGTAATACTAGGGAACATTACTACTGACATGAAAAGCCAGGTCCATGTTGTGTGAGTAGTTGGGGTTACTCGGGCCTGACCCACTTGCTCTGCGGTGCTGTTGGAGTGACTAGGCGGTGCTCCGTACTACTTGTCGACTGTCTGCAGGTGCTTGGGTGCTCACGAGTTGAGCGAGGTGTTGCCGATGGCGCTGGAGCCGCCGGGCAGCTCTGCGCTCTGGATGGAGAAGTGTCTGTAGCTGATGTACTCCTGCGGCAGCTGCTGTTGGATTGACTAGGCGATGCTCCGTACTACTTGTCGTCTGTCTGCAGGTGTTTGGGTGCTCACGAGTTGAGCGAGGTGTTGCCGATGGCGCTGGAGCCGCCGGGCAGCTCTGCGCTCTGGATGGAGAAGTGTCTGTAGCTGATGTACTCCTGCGGCAGCTGCTGTTGGGTTGACCAGGCGGTGCTCCGTACTACTTGTCGTCTGTCTGCAGGTGTTTGGGTGCTCACGAGTTGAGCGAGGTGTTGCCGATGGCGCTGGAGCCGCCGGGCAGCTCTGCGCTCTGGATGGAGAAGTGTCTGTAGCTGATGTACTCCTGCGGCAGCTGCTCTCGCTTGGCCTGCTCGCGGCGCTTCTTGATCTTGAGGTAGCCCAGCACCGACACCAGCGCCACGAACACCACGCAGCCCATCGCCGCCCCCACGATGAGGCCGAGTCGCCGCGTCAGCACCGAGCCGCCCCCGCCGCCGCCCCCACCGCCTCCGCCAACGTCGACGTCTCCTGCGGAGGCCGCCCGCCCTTCCGGCTGCGCCAGTGTCCGCACCTGCAACAAAGCGCACCACATCCCTGCAGACACTCAGGCCATCACTCTCCCACCTTGCGCTGAGCCAACGCGCCTAGCTGATGCTTCGTTTTGAGGCGTCAAGGCTATATTGCTAAAGTCCCTGAATTCTATTTACCAATGTTTGAAACGTGGATATGTCGAAGAATGTTGAGAGTTCGATGGATAGACCATACCACAAATGCTGAAGTGCTCCGCAAAAAGAAAAATAATTTGGAAATACAGATCTCCATAAAAACACGGAGGCTGCAGTACCTTGGATACATCATGGTGAACAGGTTTGTCCTACAGGGGAAAATAGCAAGAAAGAGGAGTGCTGGGTGGTGAAGAACGACCTGGTTAAAAAATCTGAGAACACAGACTTCCAACACAACTGCGGTGCTAATCCGAGCATCAACCAGCAGAGACAAGACAGCCGAAATGGTTGCCGACACCCGGAACGGATATGGACCACAAGAAGAAAAAGAAGAATGTTTGGAGACTTATGCCGGGAGGTGAAGTCGTAGATCTGCTTCGAAACGTAGCATCAAGTTGACGGTCGTCTCCAGTGGTAAGCCCGAGAATGTTTTTTACATTTGAAACACCGGGAAAACCTGTGCAGCTTAGTGATATTATGGTCGTTTCTCGCTTTTCGTCGCGTGATAGTGTGAAATGCCACCGTCTCGGCTCAACTGCGATGCGTTATACAAGCTCTGTTAAACTAAAATAACTCCCTTCTGGGGCATTCGGTGTCGTGGAAGGTTTGATCGCTCCGTATATTAAGGAGAGTGCAGGTGTTACGTGGTTGGGTGGGGTTCGCGATGTGATCTGTTCTCTGCGTAGCAAGGCACGCCGCGCGTCATAAAGCCTCGCTGTGGTCGCACGCTTTGCTGCGAACAGAACCGCAAAGGCCGAGACAGCCAACCACGTGACACCTGTCGTCTCGTGATTGGCCGCAACGAACAAACCTTCCACAACACCTAATGCCCCAGATGGGGATTTTGTGAGAGGCCAGACAGACAGCCGGAGAGAGAGAGAGAGAGAGGAGAGACAGACGTGCTTCTCTAGCGTTAGGATGTGCGAGGGAAGTAGCGACGAGGAAAGTGCTTGCCGCGCTGTCGCGCCGGGCGGGTCGAGTGCCCCAGCGCACTCGGCTTTGCCGGCGACAGATGCGGCGGTGTTGACGACCCGGCTAACGGACATGGTATCGACTACGGATCTGATCAGGACGGCCCCGCAAAATGTTACGACGACCCGACAACAGAACACGGACTCGATTATGGATATTACCGAGACCGCGCACTCTTCAGAAACGACGACCAGGCCTTTCCACGGATCTGACCCCCGCGTAACGAAGCGGTGCACCTCACCGCCACTCAGGGGAAAAGCAAAAATCTCAATAAATGAGCAGAGGGGAAGCTGTACAAAAATAAGCATCCCCGTGTCGCACCTCGTCTCAGCCAAGAAAGACGAGAAGGCGGGGAAGAAGAAGATCGCCGGCGCCTTCAGCTTCCCACCACCGTCCTACACGCTGCAGCGCCGCTGCGCATCGTCGAAGAACCAAACAACTAGTCCAGCTGGCGACCAACCTGACCGCGAAGGGTTTATGCAGGCGCGTCGCACCAGCAAGCCTCCGCCGTCACTGGACCCAGGCAGAATTGAAATAAGCAACCCATACGACGTGCTGATACAGGAAGATACGGAGCAGCAGCAGCAGCAACATCAGCAGCCGCAGCAGCAACATTTGCAGCCGCAGCAGCAACATCAGCAGGCGCAGCAGCAACATCAGCAGATACAGCAGCAACACCAGCAGCCGCAGCAGCAACACCAGCAGCCGCAGCAGCAACACCAGCAGATGCAGCAGCAACACCAGCAGCTGCAGCAACAACATCAGCAGCAACCCACTAACCGATCAGCACATGCAAGATCGCAGCTTCCACCTATAGTGATCCAGTACCCAACCACCTACAAGGAGCTGTACCAGCTGATTAAAGGGGTACTACAGGAACACCCGTTCCAAGTAAAGACAGCTGGAGGGGACAAAGTCAAGCTCACCCTCAACTCAACGTCCGACTACCTGGAGGTCACCGCTGCATTACAACGGAAAGGAATACCATACTACACCTTTCCTTCTGCTGCAGAAAAGTTGCTGAAGGCCGTAATTCGAGGGATGCCATCAAACATGCCTACCTCTGACATCAAGGAGGAACTAGAAGAACTTGGCCTAGATATCCGCTCGGTCAGCCAGCTCAAGAGGCCCGGGAGCTCCGACCCCATGCCACTATTCCTGGTGGTCCTACCAGACAGGCCACAGAATAAAGGGATATTTCAAATGGACAAATTAATGTCCCTAAAAATCTCAGTGGAGAAACTGAGAGCATCAAATGGCCCAGTGCAATACTACAACTGCCAATCTCTAGGGCATGTTGCTAAACACTGCAACATGGCAACTAAATGTGTGAAATGCGCTGGCGCACATCTTTCCAATGATTGCGCACTCAAGAAAGGAGAGGGCAGCCCAAAGTGCGCCAACTGTAACGGTCAGCACGTGGCTAGCTACAAAGGATGTGAAGCCTACAAGCGTGCCCGTGCCCGCCAACGAGACGCAGCTGCAGAACAGGCCGCTGCAGCTCAGAAGAAACGCGAAGAAAAGCAGCAGGACACTGGCAAAACCCAGCGGTGAGCCGAAGAAACTACTACCGGCCAAACCTCGCTACAACAGACCGCGCAAACCAAACCGCCACAGGGCAACAAGTCCACCCAACCCAAACGCACCGAGGCTCCAAAACGCCAGCTCCAAGGGACTAAGACTCAAGGCCCCAACAAGAAGAAGAACACCAACGCAAACCAGAAAAGCAAGACAACCTCCTACGCGGAAGTAACTACTGGTCAAGCCCAGGCGTCAAGAGAACCAAACCAGTCAAGGGAAGACTCTACAGGCCCGACCACACAGCCAGGACATTGCCACCACCTACCAAATCAACATCCCGCGCAGAACAATGGCACAGGTGGAATGGAACGTCTACTAGACATAGTGGGAACTCTTCTCACAATGCTGACTACGCTGATTGCCAAGTTTGACCAACTCACAGCGGACATCAAATCCGCGGTAATGACGGCACATAGAGCCGATCCCTCACAGAATCCTCCAAGCCAATCATGGACAGAGTCCGCATAGAGGGACTAACTCTCTGCGTATGGAATGCAGACGGCATTCATCAACAACTAGGTGAGTTTCGGCAGTTCTCGCGGGATGAGAACATCGACATCTGTCTGGTAGCCGAAACCCACCTCAAATCTGGCCTCAGGGCAAATGTAGCCAACTATCTCTGTTACCGCTGGGACAGACCAACCGCGGGTGGCGGAGTGGCTATTTACGTGAAATGGGGGATACCACATCACGAAATCCACACCCCTCCTCTGCACGTACTGGAGGCCACTGAAATTGAAATAGCGACCACCACGGGGCCTGTAACCATCATATCAGTATACAGACCTCCGAGAAGAACACCTTTTGAAGATGACTTCCGGCAACTACTCTACATCAGGGGAAAACTCCTAATCGGAGGCGATCTCAACGCCAAGCATCCTACCTGGAACTCGCGCATCACCAATGCGGCTGGCAACCAACTATACCGGCTGTGCATCAGACACAATTTGCAGACCTGGGGGCCGGACGAACCGACCCACCACCCGTGGAGCGAAAATCGCCCTGATGTGCTGGACATAGCAATAACTAGAGGCATCAACGGATTCGTAGCTGCACGAACGATGAACTACCTCTCATCCGATCACTCACCAGTGTTAATAGACATAGACATCGGCCAGTGGACACCAGCCACACCAAACCAGCCAAACTATAACAGAACGAATTGGGAGCAGTTCCGTGAAAAGGTCACCGAATGTCTCCAACACCTGCAGCCTATCGACGACAGAAGAATTGAGAATGCCATAAAACAATTCTCCGCATCAATAGTCGATGCAGCCAATTCAAACACGCCACCAACAGCAACAAGGCCGCAGTCAAGGCAACTCCCACCACAACTTCTTGCACAGATTCGGCATAAGAACAGAGTGGCCAAGGAATGGCGTCAAACCAGGCACCCGGATACTAGACGACTGTTAAATCGCCTGCAGCGTGAACTAAAAGCGGACCTCCAGGCACACCGTAACAGGGAGTGGGAAGCACGCCTAGCCACACTCAATATAAGCGATGGAAACCTCTGGTCAGCAACCAGGCACTTCACCAAACGACGCAAGCGTCTGCCTCCGCTCCACGGTGAGAGGGGCTTGGTATACAGCAACGAGGATAAAGCCAACGCCCTCGCAGACCACTTCGAAAAACGGTTCCGGCCAGCCCAGGATGACGATGAAGACGAGTCCGCCAACATCCGGAGAAGACTAGCAGTCTAGCACGCTACCTAGCTGCTGAGGACGACGGGTATGAGTTCGAGGAGATCTCGACGGAAGAAGTAAGAAGATCAATTGCTCGACTCAACCCATAGAAGGCTCCCGGGAAAGACAACCTGGGGAAAAGTCTAATCAAGAACCTACCACCATCGGCGGTTCAACACATCACCACACTGTTGAATGCCATACTCCGCACACAACACTACCCCAGGTGTTGGAAAGAAGCCACTATGGTAGGCGTACCCAAGCCAGGGAAGAATGACATCTTCCCACAGAACTATAGGCCATTAGCCTGCTTCCCTCCCTGAGCAAGGTCTTCGAGCGGCTCCTTCTAAAACGTCTTCAAGATCACATCTCATCCAAGAATATCATACCACAGTTCCAGTTCGGCTTCCAGAAGAAATATTCCGCCACCCAGCAAGTGCTACGCATAGTCGAACACGCTACGACGACTTTCAACCGTCGAGGCTACTTCTGGACGCAGCACGAGCCTTCGACTCCGTATGGCACAGCGTTCTCCTCTATAAAATGTACACCCAGGGTATCCCCGGCCCGATTGTGAAACTGACCCGGAGCTACATCACCGGCCGGTCCTTCCGAGTGAGGGTCGGAAATGACCTGTCAACACGCCGGCCAATTAACGCAGGGGTACCGCAAGGGTCGGTGCTTGGACCTGTGCTTTATAATCTCTACACTTGAGACATCCTAGCACCACGAAACGCAAGAACAGCGTTGTACGCAGACGACACCACCTTCTACACGTCTTGCAGAAGCAAAGCTGCGGCCATACGGAGGCTGCAACAGGTTCTCCAACAAACAGAGGCATGGGCTAGAAGATGGCGGATCACCATTCATTCTGCCAATACGCAAGCAATCATGCTGACCAGGCGCTTGGGGAAGCGGAACCGGCGGCAGGAGCCTACACCAAAGCTACGCCTAAATGGTGAGGACATCAACTGGTCGAAGACTGTCAAATACCTCGGTGTAACACTAGACTCCAGACTAACATGGATACAACACATCGAGGACCTCAGACTAAAAGTCGCAGCCAGGATGAGGGAGTTGTACCCTGTCCTCAACAGGGACAGCTCTCTAGCAGCCAGCACCGGGGTCACCATATTATGCAGCCTCATCAGACCGATTATGGAGTATGCGTGTCCTGCCTGGGGTTACGTCTCCAAGTCTGCCTTGAGTCGCCTGCAGACCATGCAAAACCGTTCTCTTCGACGCGCACTCCATGTGTGTAATCGGTTTCCGACAGTCGACCTGCACGAAGCCGCAAGTATTCCACCCATGAAGGACAGGATTGTTCAGCTAACAAAACCGTTCTACAGGGCCACACGCACATCAACAAACCCGCTCATATCCAACCTAGGCCAATATGACAACACTCTGGACAAACATAAAAGACCACTCTCAATACTAACAAGTAATTGAAAAACACAGAGCAAAAGAAATGACACATCAAAAGTAAAGGTATCCCTCATTCAAAGTTGAAGGAAATGTCTACGACAAAACCTTCTATCTTAACCTGCTTAAAAATGAAACAAGCAGAAAATGCTCTGGTGTGTGTGTGGATTTTGTTTTGTTTTTCAGTGTGTATGGAACACCTCGCAGCGTAGTTCCGCTCTAGAAAACGGCAGCAAATATAGCTTGTTCACGCCCAACCGGCGCGTCGAGGCCATGTTCCCTTCGCCCCGTGCCTCAACTCACCCCCCCCCCTCCTTTTCCTGATACCTTCCCCTCCGAGCAGTTGCCTGCCAGAAGGCGTTATCATATGGCGCAGTATGGTCGTGTTTATACCAATACATTGTTAAAAAACGCTATAAGGGAAATGGCATCGGATAGTTAATGGTAGCGAAACATGGACTTTAGGAATACCGGAAAGAAAGAAACTTGAAGCATTTGAAATGTGTTGTTACAGAAGAATGGTGAAAATTAAGTGGACAGACAAAGTAAGAAATGAACGAATTTTGGAAATGATGGGTGAGAAAATAATTTTATCGAAGAAGCTTACAGGAAGAAGAGTCAGGATGGTAGGTCATATTTTGAGACATGCAGGATTGGTTAATTTGTTAGTAGAGGGAACAGTCGAAGGTAAGAACTGTAGAGGAAGACAGAGATTAGAATATATGAAGCAGATAATTGAGGACGTGGGTTGTAAGGGGTATGTAGAAATAAAGAGATAAGCATAGGATAGGAAGGGATGGAGGATAGTAGTAGGACTAAGTCGACTTCGGGAACAGCCAATCAGCGTTCAGGGATCGCATGACGTCACGAAGTGAGCAGCCAGTCAACGTTCAAGGTCGTATGACGTCACAAGATGGCCGCCCGTTAGTTCTTTGGCCGGCCAAGATAGCGGGCCGGCCGACCAAGATGGCCACCCGTTAGTTCCTCGACCGGCCGCACAGATGGCGGCATCTCCTGGGGGCGCTGGAACGTTAGTTAATTTGGTGGCGGCTAGATGGCAGCCCCCGTTAGTTCTTTGATTGACTGGTAGATGGCGTTCGGTGCAAGTATTTCCGGCGTGCTCTGCGAAATGTGTACAATTCCCACTCGACTGTTATCTATGTTTGCTTATCCATTAAACGTGACGAAATGTGTGCCGCGAGGGCTGGCGTCCTTTTAAGCAAGCGCTGCGAAACGTCTTGGCTACTATCGACACACAGTAAAATATTTTCTGTGTCGTGAAAAATACTTAAGCGTGAACCATTGCGATTTTTTTACTAAAGTCCACATCAACGGATATTACGTGAACAGACATCGGTAGCGTTGGGGCTAGAGTGCCGAAGGTCGCCGGTTCGAGTCCGGCCGCGGTGTTTTTATTGAAAAAGCCGTTCCAACTCGTCAATTTCAAAACGAAAATCAAAATTTTAGTTTCCATACCTAGAGAGTATGGCGCCAGCCGGCCTTAAATAAAAAATAAGTCGAAAAGCATGAATGTTTCCTTTTAACGTTCGATATGGGAAAAAAAGCCGTCATAAACTCCAGATATAAAACCGAGGAAGAATTCTATGTGTACCTGTTTCAGCGTTCTTGCCTCGCATTCGGGAGGACGGAGGTTCGAATCCCCATCCAGGCATCCATGGTTTCCCAAAATCACTCCAAGTGAATGCCGGGGATGCTACCTTCAAAAGGCCATGACCGAATTCATTCCCATTCCTTTCCCGTCTCTAAAGACCACGTTGTTAGAGAGACGTTAAAAAAAAGTACCTGTTTTAGCGTTCTGGCCTTGTATTCGAGAGGACGGCGTTTCCGGGCATCCAGATTTGGGTTTTCCATGGTTTCCCCCAAATCACTCCAGGTGAATGCCGGGATGCTTCCTTCAAAAGGACATGGCCGAATTCCTTCCCATTCCTTGCTCCCCATCCTTTCCCCGTCTCAAAAGGCCACGTTGTTATGGAGACGTTAAGATGTTTAGAAAATGAAAATATTGTGATAAAGTATAGCAATACCACACATACAATATAGCTCACGAGTGTCACCTACATTCCGTGTATTTTCAAGGATGTATTAAATTGTGTGTAATGAAACACAGACACTTTTTGAACTCAAAGAGGCATTGAAGGGGTTTACTGATGTATGTAAGTGTGACCTCGATGAATTAATCGCTCCTAAACTAAAGCAAAGTTGTCGATTTGAAAACCAGTTTCTTTCCCTACAGACATTTCTGAAGTGAATACATGATGTCAAACCAATCAGCATGTAATTTTTTCAAGCCTATTTCTCAAACCTACCATACATTATTCCTTTCAAAATTCGTAGCCTCAAAAACCCACCGACGAAGGTAGGGAAAACCATAAAAAAATTCCGTTCATCGAAGCAGCCAGACATTAAAAATTAATACACCGACGAAGAGACGGGAAACAAACTCACTTTTTCACATCATGTTGGATTGGTTATGAACAATATAATATAACTGACGAGTGTCACCTACATTCCGTGTATTTTAAAGGATGTATTAAATTGTGTGTAATGAAACACAGACACTTTTTGAACTCAAAGAGGCATTGAAGGGGTTTACTGATGTATGTAAGTGTGACCTCGATGGATTAATCGCTCCTAAACTAAAGCAAAGTTGTCGATTTGAAAACCAGTTTCTTTCCCTACAGACATTTCTGAAGTGAATACATGATGTCAAACCAATCAGCA
>JARYHS010013630.1:4493636-4510608 GCA_031002005.1 Vandiemenella viatica | reverse complement strand
CCAGCGATCATTGGGTCCCAGAACATACAAGAAAAAACAACAACACGTCAATAAATTGCGGCGTCTTCTCCATTGGCTGGATCTCTTCCACCCCTCTCAGAAAACGCTTCTTTACTAGGAAACGGCACTAAGGTATATTTTCGCTCGTCGGCACGTTTTCGGCGGGTATTTTCCGAAACGTGCGAAAATAGAAAGCGGGCCTTAGTTATTTATGGTGGCTATAAATCTCCTTGACGTCCAAGTTGAGTATAACATTTTCAGTCCCCCATGGTGCGTGTAAATCTGGACGCTTTTGTTCCGTCACGCATCTGTTCGGCTTGGCACGTCGCACCGTCAACATTCGCACATACCGTGGGATCACTTGGTGCCTAGTAACACTGAACTTTTTAATTCATTACATCGCCCAAGATCATTCGACCTGGAGAAGACTGCTCAAGCTATATCTGAAAAAATCATGACTTTTAAGAGGCCACATCAGAAAATAATTCAACTGGCTGGTAATGATAATGATCTACAAAGAAGTGTAAAACTACTTTTTTTTTGGAGGGAGTAGAGTGGTAAGGTTTAATTTTCGAAAGTTCCCCACAATAGAACTGGTTATGTCACTGTGGGAACTACCGAAAAATGTGTTGCTGATCGGTGTTCGCTGACCTGGTTTTGAGTCCCGTCTGGCCGGATGCGTCAGTTAATGAATTTACAGTTTAGCGGCGAGATGGCGGCACATTTGAAACGCAGATGGCGCTATATTCAGTATGGTGGCATGCATAATGCAGGCAGCCCGTACATCACCACCTGCTATTCATGAGTCGGCGGCGAGTGAAAGGGAATTTATTCGGGGTCGTTTTTCTTTCCCTGCAGCCGGCGATAACCACTTTGTAACTCCAAATGAGCGCAGCAGAACGGAGCAGAACGGAGCAGAACCGGCGATCGCAGAATACGCGGAAACCAGTCGCAGCATCAGTACGCTAGAGACGGGTCGTTCGCGAGTGAACCAGTTCTTTCGAACAGTTCTTTTGAACGAGCGAGTGAGCAGTCACTCACTAAAAGCGAGCGGTAGTTCTTCTTGGAGGCCGTAATGACGATGGCGTGTCGGTCTCGATTGAACTTAACTTCAATCGAGTGTGCGCCAACAATAAGTCGGTTTCGGCTTTGCCACTGTAGCCCCACCCATGTTTGTTCTTAGTTCCACGCCGTTCATTAGCTAGGCAAACACACACACACTATTTGTGTGCCAGCAATTCCGTGGTTATCCATACAGACCATAATTGTGTGTGTTAATTGTCTCACGACGAGCCGCATCACAAGGCAGATAACAATCGTTACGTATTTGAACGTGGCGAGCATGCGCGACGGAAACCATACACAGAGATATGTCACTTAACAATTTACTCGCGGCACATAAGACTTGCTGAGTATCTAACAAGTTAAGTGAGACGAGCAGAGAATTCGTAGCTGATGTCATTGCGACATGTCAGCAACATACTGAATTTGGAAAGTGAAACCAAAAAGAGGACGCGAACAGAAATTTAAAAAATAGGATATAGTGCACTGATAGAGGTTAGTGGGAAATATAATATAAAAGTTATATATATATATATATATAAATGAAAATTCAACAAGAAGTGTAAAAGGCGAAGACGAAATCTACAAAACTAATTTACGCTATTAGGCTACTACTGTTTATGAGAGATCAACACGAACCAGTGGACAGTATCAGCAATATAGGAATCCTAAATTATGAAGGGGAAGATGAAGGATATTGAGTATATGTATCTGTGTATTTATGTAATACTGAAGAAATCGAAGAAAAGTAGCAGTATATGATCGTGTTTATAATCTTCCTGCAACCACTTTATTTTTCATACTGTCCGTTTATTCTTCTTTTTTACAGCTATAATATAAGCTACTGCACGAATAAACACATTTTTTTGTGTAGAACGTAAAAACCTGTTTCAGTTCAATATTGTCACGTCGCTTGTAACATAACCTCATTACACTTGGCTCGCGATGTTTTGGAATTCCCAGTGAGCCGCGAGCGAGGAAATCATGACGTGTAAATTCGTAGACCACTACCATAAACACAACAATTTGAGCGCGGCGAGCCAGCTGAACGACAAATGCGTAGAACTAGTGTTCCTGTGTGTGGGCTCCCACAAGTACAGACTCGTCGCGAGAATATCCGCGCGCAAATCTTCAGCGAGCTTACTCGCGCGCAAATGTGTGTGTGTATGGGCAGCTATTGTTTATCCACTCCACTCTAAAAAAAAAAAAAAAATAAGAAATCCCGAAGATCGAGAAGAGCTAGTTCGTTCGTGTCGTTCTCCGATTGCAGCGCTCAGCACAGCGCGGAGCAGTGCCACTGGGGAGCTAGTTCTTTCGGATCTGACGTCACGCTCCGCTTCTCTTTGTGTATTCCGATTACAAGCGTGCCTTGTGAAAGATTATTCCTAATAGCTGGGCAAATTTGCACTGAAAAAAGATGTAGGCTGCTGAATGGAAAAATAAGTAAAATTTTATTTGTGAACAGTAACCTACATTTCATTTAAAGCAAAAAGTTCTTTAAAATTTTGTACTTTGAGTCTGGAAATAAATTAATGTGAAACTAACTATCATCAAACTATCTCTCAAATATTCGCAGCAATCCGAACAATATTTCATTGACGCTTTGAAAGGACTTTTCTGCGTGAAAGTCATCCGGTAGTACCTAAGAAACAAAAATGTTTCAGAATAAATACAAAAATAAATGAAAATAACCGATGTGAGATTAACCTACGTAATCAGTCTAAATGTAAACCAAACGAACAGATACTACACTCAGAATGGATATAACCGCTCTTTTTGTTTAAAATGAGCTAGTGAAGTGGTGAACCGTTGAAAAGAACTAGTTATTTTCATAGAGGGATCAAATGAGCGCCGCGCTTTTTTGTGAGTCACTTTGCCCACCTCTACAATACGCACTACTCTAGCTGTATGGGGTGGGTTCCCAGGCTATTTTGCAGTTGGCAGACATTGTAATCTTGAGTGGTGGGATATATTGTTCGCACACCCAGCCTTATACTTGTTGTTACTCCACCACAGACTTCAGAAAGTACTTTTCAGTACCTCGATGGTATTTGAAAACTTGACAGAGGGGATAGGAATAATTTGGAACGTACTGGAATACTGATGAGCACTGGGAATGTTTTCTCACAGATTTCGAAAGTCAATAATGGTCGCCACCCTTTCTCCGTAAAATTAAATAAGCTTGCTGAAATAAAAGTATCGAAACCTTACTCGCAAATTCATTTCCTTACTGGTATTTTTTCGTATGGATGTCAGTTTGATCATAAACGAACGAATATGACGCATCATGCGGGAACTGGAACGGTTCACCCAGCGACTAAATCAATCTGAACGAGGGAACGAACAGTTTAATATGCGTGTCGCGTATTTCTGGGAATTCTGATTTGAATTCGTTTTGTTACAAAGCAAAATGTGTACATGTTGCGCGTACATTATTTTAATATAATTAATATTATTTGCTGTTAAGTGTTAATAGTTTTAACGAAGTAAGTAATTTTGACAACATAAAGAGTTATTTTGTAGTTTTGCTTTTGTTTAACATTGAAATTTGCAGAGCATAATTTGCAAATAGAAAATTTGGATTGATGACTTGTGATAGTTATACCTTTTTTATTGATCAAATCTTAGTGATAATTTATTAATTTCAAAGATTCATGAAATGCGTTTATTCTAAAATGCAAAATTATAACTTTGTATTTTATTTTGCAGTGCAAATTTTACCTAAAATTACTTCATTAAATAAACAATTTTTCCCCCTTATTGCTTTACGCCTCGTCGACGGCTAAGGTCATTAGAGGCGGGGACGAGGAACGGGAAGGAATTCGGCCATGGCCTTTTTGAAGGAAGCATCTCGGCATTCCCCTTGCGTGATTTGGGGAAACCATGCGAAATCAAAATCTGGGTGCTCGGAGGGGGATTCGAACCCGCGTCCTCCCGAATGCGAGGCCAGAACGGTAACCACTCACCCACCACGCTCGGATTAAATGAACAATTTACTTGAACTTTACAAAGTATGAACGAAGTTACCCCGTAACCCGTACGCGACGCGACTGATGTGATGCTTCATACTAGTGACCGAGTAACGAAACCACACGATAGTAACGAATTCGTCCTGTACGCGGCGCAACTCCATACAATGCTTCACGCTAGCGCTCGATTGTATCAAATGTTACGATTCGATACGTTGTAGTCTATCCCCGTTAATATTCAACTTGTATGTAGAAGAAGCAATGAAGAAAGTCAAAGAAAAATTTCCATGTGGCATAAGGTTTCAGGGAGAAAAAATCAGTATGCTACGATTTGCTGACGACATTGTCTTGTTAGCAGAGAGAGCTGAGGATATTGAGAAGTTACTGAATGGCATGAACAAAATACTGAAGGAAGATTTTGGACTGAATATAAATCAAAGCAAGACAAAAGTGATGAAATGTAGCAGAAATGATACCAATACTAGTAGATTAAATATAAAAATAGGATCGGATGCAATAGGAGAAGTAAGTGAATTGGGAAGCAAAATTACAACCGATGGACGAAGCAGGAATGATATTAAAAGCAGAATAACACTAGCAAAAAGAGCCTTCATGAAAAAGAGAAACCTTTTAGTTTCAAATATTGACCTAGGAATTAGAAAGAACTTTTTAAAACTCTATGTGTGGAGCACAGCACTTTACGGTAGCGAAACATGGACTTTAGGAATACCGGAAATAAAGAAAATTGAAGCATTCGAAATGTGGTGCTACTGTAGAATGCTAAAAATTAGGTGGACAGACAAAGTAAGAAATGAACGAATTTTGGAAATGATGGTGAGAAAAGAAGTTTGTGGAAGAAGCTTGCAGAAAGAAGAGACAGGCTGGTAGGTCATATTTTGAGACATGCTGGATTGGTTAATTTGTTAGTGGAGGGAACAGTCGAATGTAAGAACTGTAGAGGAAGACAGAGATTAGAATATATGAAACAGATAATTGAGGACTTGGGCTGTAAGGGGTATGAAGAAATGAAGAGGTTAGCACAGGATAGGAAGGGATGGAGGATTGCATCAAACCAGTCGAAAGACTGACGACAAAAAAAGTCAACAAATAATGATTGATTTAGTAACGAACACATACCGGTACTCAATTTCTCGTTACTTTTACAGCTCTAGAATTCACTGGTAAAGGACAGTGGTAGATGTACTGAATGGATAGCAGTGTAATATGTGCATGGTACTCTGCTATGGTTTTTAATTTCTATTTCGTGTCGCGTTTTTTTAGAGCAGTTGTTTGAGGTGGTGCGAGTGTTGATCCCTGGGGCAGCCCGCCGCGACTTCTCGCGTGGATGCGGTAATTTAATAACCGCCGCCCTCTAAGGGACTGCCGCCCTTTCGTTATCTCTCTCGCTTAAACACAATTTTTTCGTCCTTTAACAACTTGCGCAGTGAAGTTTCTCAATCAAAAGTTGTCCCGTGGCGGTCGCCAAAGAAGACGGCAAGAGAAGTGGTAGGAGGGGGCAGGGAGGGGGAGGGGGTGCGGAAAGAAGTGTGCGTGGTGGTCATTACACGCTGTCACACACAGGCACCCCGTCACAGAGGGTTTTATTAGTACGACTCATTACGGAGGGGTGAAATGTCAACTGGTATCGCTCACCTCACCGCTGTTATCACTGTTTCAATCCGAAATATCTCGGAGTTACTCTAGATCGCTCCCGCACTTACAAAAAGCACTGCTTAAACACAAAGGGCAAAGTTTCAGCCCGCAACAATATCCTGCGGAAACTCACATGAAGCGTGTGGGGTGCACATTCTACAGTGCTCCGAACATCAGCTCTTGCACTGAGTTATTCAGCTGTAGAATATGCCTTTCCCGTGTGGTAAAATCTGCTTATGCCAAACAAGTAGATGTAGCGCTGCATGAAACCTGCAGAATACTAACTGGTTGCCTCAGAGCCACGCCGATTGGAAAACTACATGGTCTGGCAGGAATCACTCCCACTGATATAACACGGAACGTAGCTGCGATGTCAGAAAGAAACAAGGCTAATAAAAACGCTGGTCATCCCTTATTCGAGCATCAACTCCCCAGACATAGACTGAAATCTAGAAAAAGCTTCCTTAGGACGACAGCTGCTTTAGATGTAACTCCGAAAGTTGCCCTGCTCAGTCTGTTCAAGAAGTTTGGGATTTTAGCATTAGCGTCCGAGTAGGCTATATATACACATTAATGTCCTTTGTAGTCACAAATTAAACTCTGTTTGAAACAAATAGTAAAATACACAATTATGGCACTAGAAGTAAAAATGATCTTCACAAGGATTACAAGTCATTGTCATTTGTTCAAAAGGAGGTCCGATATTCAGCGATACATATCTTCAATAAGCTCCAAACACATATTAAATGTCTAGCAGATGATAAGAATAAAATCAGGAAAAATTGAAAGAATTTTTAACTGACAACTCCTTCTACTCTGTCGAAGAATTTATTTCTGAGGTATCTAAAAAATAACTGCCAGCAGCTGTGTAAATGTAGTTGACATAATTAATTTACTATGTATGCTATGACTGTACGTCTCCTGGTGTATGTATTATTTGGTTATGGAATTTTTTAATGTACCATGTATGCTATAACTGTACATGTTATGGTGTATGTATTATTTTGTTATGATTTTTTTTAATGGACCATGTATGCTATGACTGTACTTCTTCTGGTGTATGTATTATTTTGTTATGGAATTGATTAATGTACCTGTATGCTATGACTGTACATCTAGTGGTATACTTATTATTTTGTTATGCAACTGTTTATCTGTAAATTGACAAATTTCCACATCCCACAGAGCCAGTCTCTTATATTGGGATCAATGGAAAATGAATGTATTGTATTGTATTGTATGTTGTATTGTATTGTATCGTCACGTGTGCGCGCGGCCTCAATTATTACCATACGATATCAAAGAACAAAAGAAAAGTACCATGCTGGTGGATTAGAAAAGGTTATCGTCAGCGAAGAAATTATCTTAATAATTTCATTCGCGAAATGACTTTTGAAGGAGATAATGAGCCTTTTCAAAACTTTACGAGCATGTCAAAGATCGATTTAGAATATTTCCTGCGTTTGGTTGAACCTCATATTAAATAGGACTGTACACATATGCTTGAGGAGATCCCACCAGGAAATAAATTAATGATAAATTCCTGCCTTCGGGAGATTCCTATACAAACCTGCAACATATGACCAAAGTACCTTACATCAGCAGCCGTTTTGTACCGGTAGTCTGTGATGAAACTGTTCAGTCGCTCCAAATTTATATTTAGGTTGGTAGCTATTTATTATTTTTATAGACTTTTACTACCAATATATATTCAAATATTGTTTTATGTTATTTAATTTTTTCTTTAAGTCGTCAGTACCACGGTTTAATACCTCGCTGATTTCACGCCATGAATGCTCTCATTTACTTGGATTATAAATACTGTTCGTATGAGCTTTCTCGTAATAACTTCTTTGATGCATGCCGACTAATGTTCTCAAGGAAGTGTAGTTGTCCCGCACGCTCGCGCTCATTACTAGCGCCCACACTGAGCGCCGAACACACACTGGCTCAACCTTTGCGAGCGTGCTCAGGCGTCCACACTTGATCCGCTCGCTTCACTGAGCGGCTCATTCGTCTCAGCGTGCTCAAGTGGATACGAGGCCTTATACGGAAAACAAGAGCTAGGGGAACCCCCGGACCAAACTTGTTACTTCACATTAAATTCTTATATTCCTGGTCTGAAGTAAAAACGCGGGCGAAGATACATGGAAAAACTAGTACTTGTGTTAAACTAAACTGTTCGTATTGCTTAAACGTTTCTGGCAAAAAGGCTACGATATTATCTTTGATACTGCATAGCATGAATTGTTTGCAAGCTGTCTTTTTATCTATGGGCACTCATTAGACAACGGAGGCCGCGACGTGGCGGAACATAAATCCGTTCCTTCACGCTGGCTGGAGTCGAACAATAGGCGGTGGCCACTCTGATTGTATTTGTAGCCAGTCCGGCGGGAACAATGCTGCATCCTGCCTCGTTCCAAGCCAGCTGCGCCGGTTCTGGGACACACCTACAGTCTAGTGCAGTCCAAACCATGGAGCCGATACTAAAATGAACTTATTTCAGTCCCATAACTAGCCCAGTAACGGGGTCGTAAAAACGGGTCTCACAAAGATTATATCACGCAGAAGATTTTTTTTCTTTATCGTGTATATATTGGTTAGAGTGTGCAGAAACCAACTTTTCGACCTCCAACACCCTCGGTACAACTTTGGCAGTTTTTCAATGTTTTCTTCTATAACTCCTTCCTGATGAGTCCTAATAAGAAATACTTTATTTACAATTTGAAAGAGGAAAAAAATTCCCACAACTTCCATAGTACAAAGTTTTTTTTTCTAAATTCAAAACTAAACAAGCTATAGTTGTTCGAAAATCAGCAAAATTTCATACTTTTCCTAAAATTTGTTTTTTTTACCCACTTTGTCACTCAAAATGATCTGGAACCCCTGTATATATAATTGATATATGTGTATTTCTGTATGAGATAGTATATATACGTACTATACTTTGATTACTGATAGTCATTTCCATAATGATATAGCATTGTTGGCCGGGAGATCCCGAAGAATTGTTCGGCCGCCAGGTGACAGTGTTTTCGATTCGCCGCGCAATGCGCCCCTTTGTGACTATCTAACCTGACCAGGTAATAGTACCGGGTTTAGGGAACCTACAGCTAATCGTGCGATCCAAACCACGGAAGCGTTCTGCCTTACTTCATGTTACACAGCAACCAGTGGCGGAGGTGCAGGCTGAGTCAATGGCCTTTCAAACTCACAGCTGAGACCCCGATTTCGACGCTGTTTTCCTTGCCAGATTATAGTAAATAACATAAGGAGATAATTAAATGATGGAAATAAATATTCACATGCTTTATTTGAACTGTGACAAATAATATCTATGGAAAGCTAAGTGGCCTGGCTCGAAACCCCCCCCCCCTATAGCCCAGCGTAGCTTTCCACCAAACCCCTATCCTCCCCCTAGACCAAGCCACGTAGTTTATGGACGCTCCAAACTAGCGTTCCCATACCACTAGTTGCTTTACCAGTTATATTAAAAGGTATAACAGATTACGCGGCAAGGAGTATTGTTTTTTGGTCTTGTTGATATTGCCATAAACCAGGGCATTAACACTACAGTATACGATGTTATTAAACATACGAGTATACAAGATATTATGCCATCTATGCAATATGTTGGCTGTGCAGGGCGTACAGCTTATAGGATAATTGGTTTTATTCGTTTAATTCCTCGTTATTGGTTGAATTAGTCGTCCCCTCACCAATCATGTGAGTGGTTGAAGGAGCACGTTAAGAGTTCACTGGTTGGCTTTGAAAGATATGGATTATTACATTCAATAGTGTAATTAACAAGGTTGATAAATTTAAATATCTAGGTGAAGCAATTCAGATTAATGGGCTTGATAAGGAAGCAATATATCAAGAGGAAAGAAAACTAGATCTAGCGTACCAACTGACTAAAAACACAATAAGAAGAATTCTCGCAAGGAAACTAAAATCAAAACACTACAACACAGCAACCAAACCAGAAGGTCTGTACGCCTCAGAACGCTTGTTCTCTATGAAAACTGGAGAAATAGAAGATATAGAGGAAAGGTAAAGGAAAATCTTGGGAAAAATTTGGGGACCACTAAAAATTGAAAATGGTGAGTTTAGACACCGGAGGAATAAAGACCTACACAAAGAAAAATAAATTGAAAGGATGTGAGACACAATCAGAAAGAGGAAAATCAGTATTTTGGTCACATAATGAGAATGGAGAACAACAGGCTTACAAAAATAATTTTCAATCATGTTATCAGGGGAAAGAAGGTAACCAGTGGATCCAAGGAGTAAAGAAAGATATGATTGAGATCGAAATAACAGAAGATTTAATAGAAGATAGAGCAACTTTTAGGAGACTGATCAAAATTTCAAGGGTTTCCAGGAGAAGGAAAAGAAGAAACGTAGTAACATATGACGGAAGAAAGGAGGAAACAGCAAAGTGAGAGGATGAAGAACTATTGGAAGTCAAGAAAGAAGGATCTAAATGAATTGCACGGGGATTACTTTTCGTGGTCCTTAGATGGCCGATATCGAAGAAAGAAGAAGTGTAATAGGTCCAAATAATCTACATTTGTTTTGCCTGGCGAGGCCAAAAGGGAGCGAAAATTGTCAGTTTTTTCGCACCTGTCAGCAATCTCTCAACTTATTTGATGCATTCCTCCATTTCCTAATATCTTGAGCTAACCTCTCCAACTCCACATACGAGGGCAGATCATAAAGTGCGGTTTCTAATACGCTGCCAGCACAGGGACAGGTAATTAGTTTTTTAATGCGCACTGTGTGACTCCTACAGGCATTGGTCGACTGTTGAAGGAGGTGTTAGCCATTCAACACGTCCGCGAATGGTCGTACGGACATTCTTGATGAACGAAATCGTAGGTCTTCTACGATTTCGTTCGAAAAGGTTGAGGGAATGTTGCCGCAAGACCGAAGGATACTATCTGTGGAACTATTTCTTCCGGTTACTCAGGTTTCTCCTGCCACAATCCAGGAGAAGTCGACTGGAAAGTTTAGGTGTGGGGTGGTTGGCACACGCTGCTTCACGAAAACGGTGGGCCCCACGTCTGTGGTCGAACCCAGGACCTGCTGAAGCAGCTTATACGGACTATAATGACAGGATACAAAAATTCAGACAAAAGGCTCTATACCCTAGGCACAATGCCAAGGCACGCCTATGAGGTATTATATAGATGTTAAAAGCAAAATAGCACTACAAAAGAGCCTAAATGAAAAACAGAAATCTTTTAGTTACAAATATTGATCTAGGGTTCAGAACTAACTTTTTAATCTCTTTGTGTGGAGCACAGCACTTTATGGCAGCGAAGCATGGACTTTACGAATACCAGACAGAAGGAAAATTGAAGCATTTGAAATGTGGTGCTACAGAAGAATGCTGAAAATTAGGTGGACAGACAAAGTAAGAAATGAACGAGTTTTGCAAATGATGGGTGAGGAAAGAAGTTTGTGGAAGAAGCTTACAGAAAGAAGAGACAGGCTGGTAGGTCATATTTTGAGACATGCTGGATTGGTTAATTTTTTAGTGGAGGGAAAAGTCGGAGGTAAGAAACTGTAGAGGAAGACAGAGATTAGAATATATGAAGCAGATAATTGAGGATGTGGTTTGTAAGGGGTGTGTAAAGATGAAGAGCTTAGCATAAGATAGGAAGTGATGGAAGATTGCATCAAACCAGTTGAATGACATGAGAAAAAAAAAAATCAGCCAGTAGGGAACTGATATAATTATAACACAACTATAGGTTTTTTTCTACAGATGGTTGTTTTGACGTACCAAAGCATTTTTTTACCTTCAAACAGTAATAAAAAGTCTCAAAATTAACCTATTCAATACACAGTGATGCGTACAGCAAAGCTACCTTGGTTGCAGGGCTTCAGGGGCGTTCTATTATTACGTCAGTTTGTTTCCGAAATTCCGGACCCCCCTGGTCCTCCTTCGTGAGATTTGGTCGGACCTCCCCCCCCCCCCTCCACAAGGTGACCCCCTCCCACCTGCTGAACCTCTGTGGCTGTTCTGTCCATCAAGAATTTAAACAGATGATGCGAGATTTCCTTTGACCCTCCTCATTGGTAATATTTCGCCGCGTCCCCCCTCCCCCCCATATTTCAACTAACGTGGTTAATGGACGCCCCGTTTTCAAGGCAGAGACACAAAAAAGTTGTCTGCTATTTTTTTTCTAAAAAGTTTTCATTCTACATTTGAGGCTCTTAACGTCTGTACCTAACATGTTGGGGTAGAAGTTTTAAAATTCATATAATTTTTTTTAACAAAGTTTAATTACGGTTTTCGGATTTCGTTGAACGAAAAACATAACCAGCGTCATTTCCCCCCCCCCCCTTCCGCTCGACACTATGATATTAGGTTAGGTAATTTGCGGACACATTTTATTTGCACGTTTTGAGGGAAAATAGAGGACTTATGTAACCTCAACATTAGGTTATAGTTAATTTTTGTTTTATTTACCTTTTTTTTCTTGCAGAAAGTTATTTTGATTTCGTATTGGTTGTTGTATTATTGATAGGGGCAATTTGAACTTAAGTATTCGTAGGGCAATCGTTGTTCCAATCTTTTGTAATCTTGTTTCTTCTAATAGTAATGATTCTATTTTTGAGTGCAGATTTGTAATCAATTTATTAATTTCTTCTGCCATATATAGTGTGGAAATCAAATTGAATAACGATGTGTATCGTGGGGCGCTTAAAATTTGTCGAAGAAATCAGTTTTGCAGTCGTTGTATGTGACATAGATTGCATTTGGATACCGTTCCCCACACCAGTGCTAATGTGAAGTATGAAACTTATTGCGTTTAAGTGTCAGAGGCCTCTGACAGGTACGGATTTCCGTGTCCTTTTTTGGAGCGGAAGTTTAAAACCGATTTTCCCGAATGATAAGCGCCGTTTAGTTTGTCTGCTGCGAGCCTGATATAGGTTCCCCGCTCCCCTTCTGGAAGCTATCATCAGGCTGATTGCGATGATGGTTCGCATCACCACGCACCGCGCACTGTTAATTAATAACTCGAACAGCATCGAGATATCGATCCGACTCTCGCTCTATTAAATTCGCAACTCGCTGCAGCGTGCTGGGGTGAGGGGTTGAAGTAGTGTTGGTGAATTAATAACCCGGGCGCTGTTATTGAATGCAACATTTATCTGCGCGAAGGCTTTCGAGTAATCATCAGCTAATTGGCGCTGATTGCCAATCAGATCGATGTTGGGCTGTTCGGACGATTAGCACACAAAACCCATATGTTTAGTTGTAAATCGACTCTGTACAAGCTGCACCCCGAAATCCTGTCTGTGTCAGAATAAAGAGCTGATTTATACGACCAAAACAACCCGCTGGGGGCTACATCTCTACATATAATAAATGTAAGGGTAGTTTGTCCATGTGCACCATTGCAACTCCGCAACCCACCCCTGCAGCCCCAAGGGGATTATATGGTACGGTATCCCTCCATCCCCCATCCATTAAGAAGGTTTTGGTATGGATCTGCATAGGTTGCGTTCAAAGATTTGCGTGTCAAAAGATGACATCGCACCAATGGACATCTTGTGGGAAGTCGTTGAAACAGTTGGGAATCGAGTGCCGAAATTCACAAGACATGCAAAATGTTCATGAATGTTCTACAATTTAATTTAACTTAATTTAATTGAGATGGAACGAATTTCCCCCCCCTTTCCCGTATCCATCTACGTTTTCCTTCTAAAAATTTCAGTTTGAAACTGTTTCAACATTTTTGCTAAATTATTCATCATTTCTCTTGATTATTCCAATCCCTGACAACCTTACCTAAAGAAAGAGAATCTTCATACACCCTTGTGGCTGAAATCGAGTGCCAGCTTGTAGTCATCTTACATCAATATCTTTCCATGCCTCATCACCAATACACAACTTGTACGCTCTCATAACCCTCTTCACCATCCTTGTCTCTTTCAGTGAATCACTAGATCACTCCAGGTGAATGCCGGGATGCTTCCTTCAATAAGGCGATGGTCGAATTCCTTCCCATTCCTTGCCCCCCATCCTTTCCCCTCTCTAAAGACCTCGACGTCGACGAGGCGTAAAGCCATAAGTAAAAAGAAAAAAAAATGTAACCCAGTTCCTTTACTCCTCTCGTACATCCCCTCATCACCCTCTCCAACAAGTGAAGGATTTTGAAACCTTTTCCTACCACCTGTCCAATGTGTCCTGCCAAGATTAGCTTTTTATCAAATCATATGCCAAGGTGTTTACATTTCACGTCTTCAACAAGCAATTCTTTTCTCGTAATCAACCTTTAGTTTTTTAACTGACTCTTCTTTGCATTTATCTTCGTTTACTAACCCAACTAGATATCCTGTCCAGATCACCTTGCAGTTTTTCTCATTCCTGTACTGTTTTGATCCTTTGATATAGCATTATGTAATCTGCAAACAATTTAACTTCTAACAGTAAACCATCAACACAATCATTCATTACAATAACGAATGGCAATGGTCTCAATACGCTACCCCGTGGTACTCCCATTTACACTCCCACTTTTGCTTTTCCTATCCTAACTTTCTGTTTTCTACCTTTTAAAAATTGTTCTACCCAGGAAATCACTTTCTCATCAACTCCAATTGTTTTTACTTTATTGACAACTATTTTGAGGCTCTATATGTCAAAAGCCTTTGAAAGGTCTAATGCAACACCATAAATTTGGTCACCCTTGTCGACTTCATCCGAAATATCTTGCATATATCATACCAACTGAGATTCGCATGAATATCCTTGCGTAATGCCATGTTGCCTAGTTGAAAACCACTAACGCTCCTCATATAGGTCTATATCTTGCATATATCATACCAACTGAGATTCGCATGAATATCCTTGCGTAATGCCATGTTGCCTAGTTGAAAACCACTAACGCTCCTCATATAGGTCTATATCTTGCATATATCATACCAACTGAGATTCGCATGAATATCCTTGCGTAATGCCATGTTGCCTAGTTGAAAACCACTAACGCTCCTCATATAGGTCTATATCTTGCATATATCATACCAACTGAGATTCGCATGAATATCCTTGCGTAATGCCATGTTGCCTAGTTGAAAACCACTAACGCTCCTCATATAGGTCTATATTTCTGATGTGGTTCATTTCGGTCTGTCCATTAATTTACCTACAATTGATCTCAAACTGATTGGCCTATAATTTTCGACCCTATTTATCCCGCTCCTTTATATACCGGCACTACTATCCCAATTTTTCAAAAGATTCTGAACCTTTGAAGGGATTCCCGGTTCCTGAATGTTGTAAAATTTTCTACAACCCGGAAACGGAAGACCAGACTCCTTTGGAGCAATCTTGAATCTCGCCTTATCTTTTGTGTTGGGAATACGTACCAGCTGAGAGGGGTATACAACAGTACAGGCGGCGACGACAAGCAGTGTACGTTGGGAAATCAGTTAAATCGGATCAGAAATAGTGAAAGTGAAATAGATTGAAATGAAAAATTTTGAAGGTACTTAGCTAAAGTGAATTACATAAGGTTGTGAACTGTTAAGTGAGTTGTTTGTTAGATAATATTAACATTTAACAGGGTGCCGATATTTAAAAGATGAAATATTTCCAGTGCTGAATTGAAAAGTAGGAAACTGAAAGAACAGTAAAGAAATAAAAAGTTATATAATTACGTAATTAAATTGAATAAAGTAAAAACAAAATTAAATAGAAAGCAGAGTTTTCTTTCACTAAATTAAATACAACTATATTGAGACTATGATAACTTAGCACCGAGCGTGGTGGGTGAGCGGTTAGCGCTCTGGCCTCGCATTCGGGAGGACACCGGTTCGAATCCCCGTCTGGGCACCCAGATTTGGGTTTTCCATGGTTTCCTCATGTCACTTCAGACGAATGCCAGGATGCTTCCTTCAAAAGGCCGTGGCCGAATTCCTTCCCGTTCCTTGTCTTAAGTCCCATGCCGCCTCTAATGACCTCGACGTTGACGAGGCGTAAAGCAATAAGGAAAAATAAAGATAACTTAGTTCGGCTTCTTCAGCTGTATTTAAAGATTCATTTTCTTAACTCACTTTTTATAGTAGCTGGTTACGACTCCGACCAGTATCTATATGTTATTTCCCTTGTCAACCTTCACTCTCCTAACTAATAGAAAGCTTACAGCGATTAATAAGTAACTGTGAATAGGATATTTGACTCACGAGTGTAGATGACTGATGAAGCTATCAACCTGATATGTTTAACTGTTACATATGGCGATCGTGGACAGGACCTGAGCTCTCACACTCACTGACTATTATCTTTCATTATACCTCACGACGTATCAGTCGGGTTAACATTTCCAAAGCGACGAAGAGATGTAGACCGTTGTCAGAAAGTAGATTCTATTTCAGGCGGAAAACCTGTACCACACAGGTATCCGGACGTTGTTCGTACGGTAAGACAAATGTATGATTGCTGTGCTAGTTATATTAAAAAATTAGCCTCTAAACCCGTCAAAAATGACGGCTGAAAGGAAAGTTCTGACAATTCATTTCTCTGCGGTTGCCTAAATAAATAGCATTGTTGTTATGCATTGCTCATAACTTTATTTTGTAATTTGTACATATTTCGGCTGCAGTTTACACAGCGATACACATGGAACTTCTACTGCATTAATGATGTCAGAATTAGGAAACCAATGAAATTAAAAATAAATTAGAAATCCAAAAACATTATGCTATAGCGAGTGATATTGGTTTTATTCCTTTCCAGGTTTCATTCAACACGATAAACACGGAACTGATTTCATTCCAATGAAATAATAACTCGGCGCTTACAAAAATAGCTTACATTATTTATAAAACTAAATTCATTTTGAATTATTCTGTGAAAAACATGTGTCAGTTGTTGTTCTAGTCCTGGTTGCGTTTCGACATAACCACAACTTTTACCAATATTGCTGTTCAACATTCATAGCTTCTATTACCCGTGTACCATTGCATTCATTGTATTGTGATGTAAATTTGAGGCACTGGAAATATTTACATGTGTCTGATGTAGTGACATCAGCAATAAGAGCAACTAATAAATAATACAATAATTTAAACACGGTAAACACTTCTATTTCCGTGTTTCTGGAAATCATTACATCGATTATATTATAAAAGTGACTTGAAATATCTACAGTGAATATAAATATTTTGTAAGCCCGTCAAAAGTGGTGTGTTGACGCGGTATTTTAGCAATTAGTTCCTTCGCTAATTAAGTATAATTTTCGTCAAAAACCGCTTATAATCTTGAAAAT
>JARYHS010013630.1:4461596-4492636 GCA_031002005.1 Vandiemenella viatica | reverse complement strand
CCAGCGATCATTGGGTCCCAGAACATACAAGAAAAAACAACAACACGTCAATAAATTGCGGCGTCTTCTCCATTGGCTGGATCGTCTTCCACCCCTCTCAGAAAACGCTTCTTTACTAGGAAACGGCACTAAGGTATATTTTCGCTCGTCGGCACCAGTTTTCGGCGGGTATTTTCCGAAACGTGCGAAAATAGAAAGCGGGCCTTAGTTATTTATGGTGGCTATAAATCTCCTTGACGTCCAAGTTGAGTATAACATTTTCAGTCCCCCATGGTGCGTGTAAATCTGGACGCTTTTGTTCCGTCACGCATCTGTTCGGCTTGGCACGTCGCACCGTCAACATTCGCACATACCGTGGGATCACTTGGTGCCTAGTAACACTGAACTTTTTAATTCATTACATCGCCCAAGATCATTCGACCTGGAGAAGACTGCTCAAGCTATATCTGAAAAAATCATGACTTTTAAGAGGCCACATCAGAAAATAATTCAACTGGCTGGTAATGATAATGATCTACAAAGAAGTGTAAAACTACTTTTTTTTGGAGGGAGTAGAGTGGTAAGGTTTAATTTTCGAAAGTTCCCCACAATAGAACTGGTTATGTCACTGTGGGAACTACCGAAAAATGTGTTGCTGATCGGTGTTCGCTGACCTGGTTTTGAGTCCCGTCTGGCCGGATGCGTCAGTTAATGAATTTACAGTTTAGCGGCGAGATGGCGGCACATTTGAAACGCAGATGGCGCTATATTCAGTATGGTGGCATGCATAATGCAGGCAGCCCGTACATCACCACCTGCTATTCATGAGTCGGCGGCGAGTGAAAGGGAATTTATTCGGGGTCGTTTTTCTTTCCCTGCAGCCGGCGATAACCACTTTGTAACTCCAAATGAGCGCAGCAGAACGGAGCAGAACGGAGCAGAACCGGCGATCGCAGAATACGCGGAAACCAGTCGCAGCATCAGTACGCTAGAGACGGGTCGTTCGCGAGTGAACCAGTTCTTTCGAACAGTTCTTTTGAACGAGCGAGTGAGCAGTCACTCACTAAAAGCGAGCGGTAGTTCTTCTTGGAGGCCGTAATGACGATGGCGTGTCGGTCTCGATTGAACTTAACTTCAATCGAGTGTGCGCCAACAATAAGTCGGTTTCGGCTTTGCCACTGTAGCCCCACCCATGTTTGTTCTTAGTTCCACGCCGTTCATTAGCTAGGCAAACACACACACACATTTGTGTGCCAGAATTCCGTGGTTATCCATACAGACCATAATGTGTGTGTGTTAATTGTCTCACGACGAGCCGCATCACAAGGCGATGAACAATCGTTACGTATTTGAACGTGGCGAGCATGCGCGACGGAAACCATACACAGAGATATGTCACTTAACAATTTACTCGCGGCACATAAGACTTGCTGAGTATCTAACAAGTTAAGTGAGACGAGCAGAGAATTCGTAGCTGATGTCATTGCGACATGTCAGCAACATACTGAATTTGGAAAGTGAAACCAAAAAGAGGACGCGAACAGAAATTTAAAAAATAGGATATAGTGCACTGATAGAGGTTAGTGGGAAATATAATATAAAAGTTATATATATATATATATATAAATGAAAATTCAACAAGAAGTGTAAAAGGCGAAGACGAAATCTACAAAACTAATTTACGCTATTACTGCGGCTTACTACTGTTTACCAGTGGACAGTATCAGCAATATAGGAATCCTAAATTATGAAGGGGAAGATGAAGGATATTGAGTATATGTATCTGTGTATTTATGTAATACTGAAGAAATCGAAGAAAAGTAGCAGTATATGATCGTGTTTATAATCTTCCTGCAACCACTTGTATTTTGTGTCATACTGTCCGTTTATTCTTCTTTTTTACAGCTATAATATAAGCTACTGCACGAATAAACACATTTTTTTGTGTAGAACGTAAAAACCTGTTTCAGTTCAATATTGTCACGTCGCTTGTAACATAACCTCATTACACTTGGCTCGCGATGTTTTGGAATTCCCAGTGAGCCGCGAGCGAGGAAATCATGACGTGTAAATTCGTAGACCACTACCATAAACACAACAATTTGAGCGCGGCGAGCCAGCTGAACGACAAATGCGTAGAACTAGTGTTCCTGTGTGTGGGCTCCCACAAGTACAGACTCGTCGCGAGAATATCCGCGCGCAAATCTTCAGCGAGCTTACTCGCGCGCAAATGTGTGTGTGTATGGGCAGCTATTGTTTATCCACTCCACTCTAAAAAAAAAAAAAAAATAAGAAATCCCGAAGATCGAGAAGAGCTAGTTCGTTCGTGTCGTTCTCCGATTGCAGCGCTCAGCACAGCGCGGAGCAGTGCCACTGGGGAGCTAGTTCTTTCGGATCTGACGTCACGCTCCGCTTCTCTTTGTGTATTCCGATTACAAGCGTGCCTTGTGAAAGATTATTCCTAATAGCTGGGCAAATTTGCACTGAAAAAAGATGTAGGCTGCTGAATGGAAAAATAAGTAAAAATTTTATTTGTGAACAGTACCTTCATTTCATTTAAAGCAAAAAGTTCTTTAAAAGTGATCGTATTTTGTGTCCAAATTAATGTGAAACTAACTATCCTCAAACTATCTCTCAAATATTCCCAGCAATCCGAACAATATTCATTGACGCTTTGAAAGGGCTTTTCTGCGTGAAAGAAATCCGGTAGTACCTAAGAAACAAAAATGTTTCAGAATAAGTACAAAAATATATGAAAATTACCGATGTGAGATTAACCTAAGTAATCAGTCTAAATGTAAACCAAACGAACAGATACTAACCTCAGAATGGATATAACCGCTCTTTTTGTTTAAAATGAGCTAGTGAAGTGGTGAACCGTTGGAAAGAACTAGTTCTTTTCATAGAGTGATCAAATGAGCGCCGCTCTTTTAGTGAGTCACTTTACCCACCTCTACAATACGTGGGTTCCCAGGGATATTTTGCAGTTGGCAGACATTGTAATCTTGAGTGGTGGGATATATTGTTCGCACACCCAGCCTTATACGTACTTGTTGTTACTCCACCACAGACTTCAGAAAGTACTTTTCTGTACCTCGATGTTATTTGAAAACTTGACAGAGGGGATAGGAATAATTTGGAACGTACTGGAATACTGATGAGCACTGGGAATGTTTTCTCACAGATTTCGAAAGTCAATAATGGTCTCCACCCTTTCTCAATAAAATTAAGTAAGCTTGCTGAAATAAAAGTATCGAAACCTTACTCGCAAATTCATTTCCTTACTGGTATTTTTTCGTATGGATGTCAGTTTGATTCGATAAACGAACGAATATGACGCATCATGCGGGAACTGGAACGGTTCACCCAGCGACTAAACGAATCAGAACGAGGGAACGAACAGTTTAATATGCGTGTTGCGTATTTCTGGGAATTCTGATTTGAATTCGTTTCGTTACAAAGCAAAATGTGTAAGTATAAATATACTGCGCGTACATTATTTTAATATAATTAATATTATTTGCTGTTAAGTGTTAATAATTTTAACGAAATAAGTAATTTTGACAACATAAAGAGTTATTTTGTAGTTTTGCTTTTGTTTAACATTGAAATTTGCAGAACATAATTTGCAAATAGAAAATTTGGATTTATGACTTGTGATAGTTATACCTTTTTTATTTATCAAATCTTAGTGATAATTTATTAATTTCAAAGATTCATGAAATGCGTTTATTCTAAAATGCAAAATTGTAACTTGTATTTTATTTTACAGTGCAAATTTTACCTAAAATTACTTCATTAAATAAACAATTTTTTCCCCCGTATTGCTTTACGCCTCGTCGACGGCTAAGGTCATTAGAGGCGGGGACGAGGAACGGGAAGGAATTCGGCCATGGCGTTTTTGAAGGAAGTATCCCGGCATTCGGCTTGAGTGATTTGGGGAAACCATGCGAAATCAAAATCTGGATGCCTGGCCGTGGATTCGATCACGCGTCCTCCCGAATGCGAGTCCAGAACGTTAACCACTCACCCACCACGCTCGGTTCAAATGAACAATTTACTTGAACTTTACAAAGTATGAACGAAGTTATCCCGTAACCCGTATGCGTCGCGACTGATGTGATGCTTCATACTAGTGACCGATTGTGTCGAAAGTAACGACTAACGAAACCACACGATAGTAACGAATTCGTCCTGTACGCGGCGCAACTCCATACAATGCTTCACGCTAACGCTCGATTGTATCAAATGTTACGATTCGATAGGTTGTAGTCTATCCCCGTTAATATTCAACTTGTATGTAGAAGAAGCAATGAAGAAAGTCAAAGAAAAATTTCCATTTGGCTTAAGGTTTCAGGGAGAAAAAATCAGTATGCTACGATTTGCTGACGACATTATCTTGTTAGCAGAGAGAGCTGAGGATATTGAGAAGTTACTGAATGGCATGAACAAAATACTGAAGGAAGATTTTGGACTGAATATAAATCAAAGCAAGACAAAAGTGATGAAATGTAGCAGAAATGATACCAATACTAGTAGATTAAATATAAAAATAGGATCGGATGCAATAGGAGAAGTAAGTGAATTCTGTTACTTCGGAAGCAAAATTACAACCGATGGACGAAGCAGGAATGATATTAAAAGCAGAATAACACTAGCAAAAAGAGCCTTCATGAAAAAGAGAAACCTTTTAGTTTCAAATATTGATCTAGGAATTAGAAAGAACTTTTTAAAACTCTTTGTGTGGAGCACAGCACTTTACGGTAGCGAAACATGGACTTTAGGAATACCGGAAATAAAGAAAATTGAAGCATTCGAAATGTGGTGCTACTGTAGAATGCTGAAAATTAAGTGGACAGACAAAGTAAGAAATGAACGAATTTTGGAAATGATGGGTGAAGAAAGAAGTTTGTGGAAGAAGCTTACAGAAAGAAGAGAGGTCATATTTTGAGACATGCTGGATTGGTTAATTTGTCAGTGGAGGGAACAGTCGAAGGTAAGAACTGTAGAGGAAGACAGAGATTAGAATATATGAAACAGATAATTGAGGACTTGGGCTGTAAGGGGTATGAAGAAATGAAGAGGTTAGCACAGGATAGGAAGAGATGGAGGATTGCATCAAACCAGTCGAAAGATTGACGACATAAAAAAATAAAAAAAAAAAAAAAAAACTGTCAACAAATAATGATTGGTTTAGTAACGAACACATGCCGGTACTCAATTTCTCGTTACTTTTACAGCTCTAGAATTCAGTGGCAAAGGACAGTGGTAGATGTACTAAATGGATAGCAGTGTGATTTCTGCATGGTACTCTGCTATGGTTTTTAATTTCTATTTTGTGTCGCGTTTTTTTAGAGCAGTTGTTTGAGGCGGTGCGAGTGTTGATCCCTGGGGCAGCCCGCCGCGGCCTGTGCCGCGACTTCTGGCGTGGATGCGGTAATTTAATAACCGCCGCCCTCTAAGGGACTGCCGCCCTTTCGTTATCTCTCTCGCTTAAACACAATTTTTTCGTCCTTTAACAACTTCCGCAGTGAAGTTTCTCAATCAAAAATTGTCCCGTGGCGGTCGCCAAAGAAGACGGCAAGAGAAGTGGTAGGAGGGGGCAGGGAGGGGGGAGGGGGTGCGGAAAGAAGTGTGCGTGGTGCTCATCAGACCCTGTCACACACAGGCACCCCGTCACAGAGGGTTTTATTAGTACGACGACTCATTACGGAGGGGTGAAATGTCAACTGGTATCGCTCACCTCACCGCTGTTATCACTGTTTCAATCCGAAATATCTCGGAGTTACTCTAGATCGCTCCCGCACTTACAAAAAGCACTGCTTAAACACAAAAGGCAAAGTTTCAGCCCGCAACAATATCCTGCGGAAACTCACATGAAGCGTATGGGGTGCACATTCTACAGTGCTCCGAACATCAGCTCTTGCACTGAGTTATTTAGTTGTAGAATATGCCTTTCCCATTTGGTACAACTCTGCTTATGCTAAACAAGTAGATGTAGCGCTGCGTGAAACCTGCAGAATTCTAACTGGTTGCCTCAGAGCCACGCCGACTGACATACTACATGGTCTGGCAGGAATCGCTCCCCCTGATATAAGACGGAACGTAGCTGCGATGTCAGAAAGAAACCAGGCTAATAAAAACGCTGGTCATCCCTTATTCGAGCATCAACTCCCCAGACATAGACTGAAATCTAGAAAAAGCTTCCTTAGGACGACAGCTGCTTTAGATGTAACTCCCAAAGTTGCCCTGCTCAGTCTGTTCAAGAAGTTAGGGATTTTAGCATTAGCGTCTGAGTAGGCTATATATACACATTAATGTCCTTTGTAGTCACAAATTATACTCTGTTTGAAACAAATAGTAAAATACACAATTATGGCACTAGAAGTAAAAATGATCTTCACAAGGATTACAAGTCATTGTCATTTGTTCAAAAGGAGGTCCGATATTCAGCGATACATATCTTCAATAAGCTCCAAACACATATTAAATGTCTAGCAGATGATAAGAATAAAATCAGGAAAAATTGAAAGAATTTTTAACTGACAACTCCTTCTACTCTGTCGAAGAATTTATTTCTGAGGTATCTAAAAAATAACTGCCAGCAGCGTGTGTAAATGTAGTTTACATAATTAATTTACTATGTATGCTATGACTGTACGTCTCCTGGTGTATGTATTATTTGGTTATGGAATTTTTTAATGTACCATGTATGCTATAACTGTACATCTTATGGTGTATGTATTATTTTGTTATGGATTTTTTTTAATGGACCATGTATGCTATGACTGTACTTCTTCTGGTGTATGTATTATTTTGTTATGGAATTGATTAATGTACCATGTATGCTATGACTGTACATCTAGTGGTATACTTATTATTTTGTTATGCAACTGTTTATCTGTAAATTGACAACTTTCCACATCCCACAGAGCCAGTCTCTTATATTGGGATCAATGGAAAATGAATGTATTGTATTGTATTGTTGTATTGTATTGTATCGTCACGTGTGCGCGCGGCCTCAATTATTATCCATACGATATCAAAGAACAAAAGAAAAGTACCATGCTGGTGGATTAGAAAAGGTTATCGTCAGCGAAGAAATTGTCTTAATAATTTAATTCGCGAATTGACTTTTGAAGGAGATAATGAGCCTTTTCAAAACTTTACGAGCATGTCAAAGATCGATTTCGAACATTTCCTGCGTTTGGTTGAACCTCGTATTGAATAGCACTGTACACATATGCTTGAGGCGATCCCACCAGGAAATAAATTAATGATAAATTCCTGCCTTCGGGAGATTCCTATACAAACCTGCAACATATGACCAAAGTACCTTACATCAGCAGCCGTTTTGTACCGGTAGTCTGTGATGAAACTGTTCAGTCGCTCCAAATTTATATTTAGGTTGGTAGCTATTTATTATTTTTATAGACTTTTACTACCAATATATATTCAAATATTGTTTTATGTTATTTAATTTTTTCTTTAAGTCGTCAGTACCACGGTTTAATACCTCGCTGATTTCACGCCATGAATGCTCTCATTTACTTGGATTATAAATACTGTTCGTGTGAGCTTTCCCGTATTAACTTCTTTGATGCATGCCGACTAATTGTTCTCAAGGAAGTGTAGTTGTCCCGCAGGCTCGCGCTCATTACTAGCGCCCACACTGAGCGCCGAACACACACTGGCTCAACCTTTGCGAGCGTGCTCAGGCGTCCACACTTGATCCGCTCGCTTCACTGAGCGGCTCATTCGTCTCAGCGTGCTCAAGTGGATACGAGGCCTTATACGGAAAACAAGAGCTAGGGGAACCCCCGGACCAAACTTGTTACATCACATTAAATTCTTATATTCCTGGTCTGAAGTAAAAACGCGGGCGAAGATACATGGAAAAACTAGTACTTGTGTTAAACTAAACTGTTCGTATTGCTTAAACGTTTCTGGCAAAAAGGCTACGATATTATCTTTGATACTGCATAGCATGAATTGTTTGCAAGCTGTCTTTTTATCTATGGGCACTCATTAGACAACGGAGGCCGCGACGTGGCGGAACATAAATCCGTTCCTTCACGCTGGCTGGAGTCGAACAATAGACGGTAGCCACTCTTATTGTCTATTTGTAGCCAGTCCGGCGGGAACAATGCTGCATCCTCCCTCGTTCCAAGCCAGCTGCGCCGGTTCTGGGACACACCTACAGTCTAGTGCAGTCCAAACCATGGAGCCGATACTAAAATGAACTTATTTCAGTCCCATAACTTAGCCCAGTAACGGGTAACGGGTCTCACAAAGATTATATCACGCAGAAGATTTTTTTTCTTTATCGTGTATATATTGGTTAGAGTGTGCAGAAACCAACTTTTCGACCTCCAACACCCTCGGTACAACTTTGGCACTTTTTCAATGTTTTCTTCTATAACTCCTTCCTGATGAGTCCTAATAAGAAATACTTTATTTACAATTTGAAAGAGGAAAAAAATTCCCACAACTTCCATAGTACAAAGTTTTTTTTTCTAAATTCAAAACTAAACAAGCTATAGTTGTTCGAAAATCAGCAAAATTTCATACTTTTCCTAAAATTTGTTTTCTTTACCCCACTTTGTCACTCAAAATGATCTGGAACCCCTGTATATATAATTGATATATGTGTATTTCTGTATGAGATAGTATATATACGTACTATACTTTGATTACTGATAGTCATTTCCATAATGATATAGCATTGTTGGCCGGGAGATCCCGAAGAATTGTTCGGCCGCCAGGTGACAGTGTTTTCGATTCGCCGCGCAATGCGCCCCTTTGTGACTATCTAACCTGACCAGGTAATAGTACCGGGTCTAGGGAACCTACAGCTAATCGTGCGATCCAAACCACGGAAGCGTTCTGCTTACTTCATGTTACACAGCAACCAGTGGCGGAGGTGCAGGCTGAGTCAATGGCCTTTCAAACTCACAGCTGAGACCCCGATTTCGACGCTGTTTTCTCTTGCCAGATTATAGTAAATAACATAAGGAGATAATTAAATGATGGAAATAAATATTCACATGCTTTATTTGAACTGTGACAAATAATATCTATGGAAAGCTAAGTGGCCTGGCTCGAAACCCCCCCCCCCCCCTATAGCCCAGCGTAGCTTTCTACCAAACCCCTACCCTCCCCCTAGACCAAGCCACGTAGTTTATGGACGCTCCAAACTAGCGTTCCCATACCACTAGTTGCTTTACCAGTTATATTAAAAGGTATAACAGATTACGCGGCAAGGAGTATTGTTTTTTGGTCTTGTTGATATTGCCATAAACCAGGGCATTAACACTACAGTATACGATGTTATTAAACATACGAGTATACAAGATATTATGCCATCTATGCAATATGTTGGCTGTGCAGGCGTACAGCTTATAGGATAATTGGTTTTATTCGTTTAATTCCTCGTTATTGGTTGAATTAGTCGTCCCCTCACCAATCATGTGAGTGGTTGAAGGAGCGCGTTAAGAGTTCACTGTTGGCTTTGAAAGATATGGATTATTACATTCAATAGTGTAATTAACAAGGTTGATAAATTTAAATATCTAGGTGAAGCAATTCAGATTAATGGGCTTGATAAGGAAGCAAACATATCAAGAGGAAGAAAACTAGAACTAACATACCAACTGACTAAAGATACTTACGATAAGAAGAATCTCGCAAGGAAAACTAAAATCAAACACTACAACACAGCAACCAAACCAGAAGGTCTGTACGCCTCAGAACGCTTGTTCTCTACGAAAACTGGAGAAATAGAAGATATAGAGAAAAGGTAAAGGAAAATCTTGGGAAAAATTTGGGGACCACTAAAAAATGAAAATGGTGAGTTTAGACACCGGAGGAATAAAGACCTACACAAAGAAGAAGAAATTGAAAGGATGTGAGACACGATCAGAAAGAGGAGAATCAGTTATTTTGGTCACATAATGAGACTGGAGAACAGCAGACTTACAAAAATAATTTTCAATCATGTTATCAGGGGAAAGAAGGTAAACCAGTGGATCCAAGGAGCAAAGAAAGATATGATTCAGATCGGAATAACAGAAGATTTAATAGAAGATAGAGCAACTTTTAGGAGATTGATCAAAAATTTCAAGGGTTTCCAGGAGAAGGAGAAGAGGAAATGTAGTAACATATGGACGGAAGAAAGGAGGAAACAGCAAAGTGAGAGGATGAAGAACTATTGGAAGTCAAGAAAAGAAGGATCTAAATGAATGCACGGGATTACTTTTCGTGGTCCTTAGATGGCCGATATCGAAGAAAGAAGAAGTGTAATAGGTCCAAATAATCTACATTTGTTTTGGCTGGCGAGGCCAAAAGGGAGCGAAAATTGTCAGTTTTTTCGCACCTGTCAGCAATCTCTCAACTTATTTGATGCATTCCTCCATTTCCTCATATCTTGAGCTAACCTCTCCAACTCCACATACGAGGGCAGATCATAAAGTGCGGTTCTAATCCGCTGCCAGCACAGGGACAGGTAATTAGTTTTTTAATGCGCACTGTGTGACTCCTACAGGCATTGGTCGACTGTTGAAGGAGGTGTTAGCCATTCAACACGTCCGCGAATGGTCGTACGGACATTCTTGATGAACTCCGGAAAGTAGGTCCTACGATTTCGTTCGAAAAGGTTGAGGGAATGTTGCCGT
Source organism: Vandiemenella viatica (assembly GCA_031002005.1). Classification (NCBI taxonomy): domain Eukaryota; kingdom Metazoa; phylum Arthropoda; class Insecta; order Orthoptera; family Morabidae; genus Vandiemenella; species Vandiemenella viatica. The sequence continues at coordinate 4,481,984 of JARYHS010013630.1, read as the reverse complement.
AAGACCGAAGGATACTATCTGTGGAACTATTTCTTCCGGTTACTGAGGTTTCTCCTGCCACAATTCAGGAGAAGTCGACTGGAAATTTTAGGTGTGGGGTGGTTGGCACACGCTGCTTCACGAATACGGTGGGCCCCACGTCTGTGGTCGAACCCAGGACCTGCTGAAGCAGCTTATACGGACTATAATGACAGGATACAAAAATTCAGACAAAAGGCTCTATACCCTAGGCACAATGCCAAGGCACGCCTATGAGGTATTATATAGATGTTAAAAGCAGAATAGCACTAACAAAAAGAAGCCTAAATGAAAAAGAGAAATCTTTTAGTTACAAATATTGATCTAGGGTTCAGAACTAACTTTTTTAATCTCTTTGTGTGGAGCACAGCACTTTATGGCAGCGAAGCATGGACTTTACGAATACCAGACAGAAGGAAAATTGAAGCATTTGAAATGTGGTGCTACAGAAGAATGCTGAAAATTAGGTGGACAGACAAAGTAAGAAATGAACGAGTTTTGCAAATGATGGGTGAGGAAAGAAGTTTGTGGAAGAAGCTTACAGAAAGAAGAGACAGGCTGGTAGGTCATATTTTGAGACATGCTGGATTGGTTAATTTTTTAGTGGAGGGAAAAGTCGGAGGTAAGAACTGTAGAGGAAGACAGAGATTAGAATATATGAAGCAGATAATTGAGGATGTGGTTTGTAAGGGGTGTGTAAAGATGAAGAGCTTAGCATAAGATAGGAAGTGATGGAAGATTGCATCAAACCAGTCGAATGACATGAGGGGGAAAAAAAAAAAAAAAAAAAATCAGCGAGTAGGGAACTGATATAATTATAACACAACTATAGGTTTTTTTCTACAGGTGGTTGTTTTTGACGTACCAAAGCAATTTTTTACCTTCAAACAGTAATAAAAAGTCTCAAAAATTAACCTATTCAATACACAGTGATGCGTACAGCAAAGCTACCTCGGTTGCAGGGCTTCAGGGCCGTTCTATTATTACGTCAGTTTGTTTCCGAAATTCCGGACCCCCTTGACCTCTCGTGAGATTTGGTCGGACCTCCCCCCCCCCCTCCACAAGGTGACGTGAGATTTTGCCGGGACCCCCTCCCACCTACTGAACCTCCTGTGGCTGTTCTGTCCATCAAGAATTTAAACAGATGATGCGAGATTTCCTTTCACCCTCCTCCTTGGTAATATTTCGCCGCGTCCCCCCTCCCCCCCATATTTCAACTAACGTGATTAATGGATGCCCCCGTTTTCAAGGCAGAGACACAAAAAAGTGTCTGCTATTTTTTTTTTTCCAAAAAGTTTTCATTCTACATTAGAGGCTCTTAACGTCTGTACCTAACATGTTGGGGTAGAAGTTTTAATATTCATATAATTTTTTTTAACAAAGTTTAATTACGGTTTTCGGATTTCGTTGAACGAAAAACATAACCAGCGTCATTTCCCCCCCCTTCCGCTCGACACTATGATATTAGGTTAGGTAATTTGCGGACACATTTTATTTGCACGTTTTGAGGGAAAATAGAGGACTTATGTAACCTCAACATTAGGTTATAGTTAATTTTTGTTTTATTTACCTTTTTTTTCTTGCAGAAAGTTATTTTGATTTCGTATTGGTTGTTGTATTATTGATAGGGGCACTTTGAACTTAAGTATTCGTAGGGCAATCGTTGTTCCAATCTTTTGTAATCTTGTTTCTTCTAATAGTAATGATTCTATTTTTGAGTGCAGATTTGTAATCAATTTATTAATTTCTTCTGCCATATATAGTGTGGAAATCAAATTTAATAACGATGTGTATCGTGGGGCGCTTAAAATTTGTCGAAGAAATCAGTTTTGCAGTCGTTGTATGTGACATAGATTGGATTTGGATACCGTTCCCCACACCAGTGCTAATGTGAAGTATAAAACTTATTGCGTTTAAGTGTCAGAGGCCTCTGACAGGTACGGATTTCCGTGTCCTTTTTTGGAGCGGAAGTTTAAAACCGATTTTCCCGAATGATAAGCGCCGTTTAGTTTGTCTGCTGCGAGCCTGATATAGGTCCCCCGCTCCCCTTCTGGAAGCTATCATCAGGCTGATTGCGATGATGGTTCGCATCACCACGCACCGCGCACTGTTAATTAATAACTCGAACAGCATCGAGATATCGATCCGACTCTCGCTCTATTAAATTCGCAACTCGCTGCAGCGTGCTGGGGTGAGGGGTTGAAGTAGTGTTGGTGAATTAATAACCCGGGCGCTGTTATTGAATGCAACATTTATCTGCGCGAAGGCTTTCGAGTAATCATCAGCTAATTGGCGCTGATTGCCAATCAGATCGATGTTGGCTGTTCGGGACGATTAGCACACAAAACCCATATGTTTTAGTTGTAAATCGACTCTGTACAAGCTGCACCCCGAAATCCTGTCTGTGTCAGAATAAAGAGGTGATTTATTACGACCAAAACAACCCGCTGGGGGCTACATCTATATATATAATAAATGTAAGGGTAGTTGTCCATGTGCACCATTGCAACTCCGCAACCCACCCCTGCAGCCCCAAGGGGATTATATGGTACGGTATCCCTCCATCCCCCATCCATTAAGAAGGTTTGTGGTATGGATCTGCATAGGTTGGGTTCAAAGATTTGCGTGTCAAAAGATGACATCGCACCAATGGACATCTTGTGGGAAGTCGTTGAAACAGTTGGGAATCGAGTGCCGAAATTCACAAGACATGCAAAATGTTCATGAATGTTCTACAATTTAATTTAACTTAATTTAATTGAGATGGACGCATTTCCCACCCCCTTTCCCGTATCCATCTACGTTTCCTTCTAAAAATTTCAGTTTGAAACTGTTTCAACATTTTTGCTAAATTATTCATCATTTCTCTTGATTATTCCAATCCCTGACAACCTACCTAAAGAAAGAGAATCTTCATACACCCTTGTGGCTGAAATCGAGTGCCAGCTTGTGGTCATCTTACACCAATATCTTTCCTCGCCTCATCACCAATACACAACCTTGTACGCTCTCATGACCCTCTTCACCCCTCCTTGTCTCTCCCAGTGAATCACTAGATCACTCCAGGTGAATGCCGGGATGCTTCCCTTCAATAAGGCGATGGTCGAATTCCTTCCCATTCCTTGCCCCCCATCCTTTCCCCTCTCTAAAGACCTCGACGTCGACGAGGCGTAAAGCCACAAGTAAAAAGAAAAAGAAATGTAACCCAGTTCCTTTACTCCTCTCGTAAATCCCCTTCATCACCCTCTCCCAACAAGTGAAGGATTTGTGAAACCTTTTCCTACCACCTGTCCTATGTGTCCTGCAAGATTAGCTTTTTATCAAATCATATGCCAAGGTGTTTACATTTCAAATCTTCAACAAGCAATTCTTTTCTCGTAATCAACCTTTAGTTTTTTAACTGACTCTTCTTTGCATTTATCTTCGTTTACTAACCCAACTAGATATCCTGTCCAGATCACCTTGCAGTTTTTCTCATTCCTGTACTGTTTTGATCCTTTGATATAGCATTATGAAATCTGCAAACAATCTAACTTCTAACAGTAAACCATCAACACAATCATTCATTACAATAACGAACGGCAATGGTCCCAATACGCTACCCCGTAGGTACTCCCATTTACACTCCCACTTTTGCTTTTCCTATCCTGACTTTCTGTTTTCTACCTTTTTAAAACGTGTTTCTACCCAGGAAAAATCACTTTCTCATCAAACTCCAATTGTTTTTACTTTATTGAAAACTATTTTGAGGCTCTATCTGTCAAAAGCCTTTGAAAGGTCTAATGCAACACCATAAATTTGGTCACCCTTGTCGACTTCATCCGAAATATCTTGCATAACTGAGATTCGCATGAATATCCTTGCGTAGTGCCATGTTGGCCTAGTTGAAAAACCACTAACGCTCCTCAATATAGGTCTATATTCTGATGTTGTTCATTTCGGTCTGTCCCATTAATTTACCTACAATTTGATCTCAAACTGATTGGGCCTATAATTTTCGACCCTATGTTTATCCTAGCTCCTTTATATACCGGCACTACTATCCCAATTTTTCAAAAGATTCTGAACCTTTGAAGGGATTCCCGGTTCCGGGATGTTGTAAATTTTCTGACAACCCGGAAACGGAAGACCAGACTCCTTTGGAGCAATCTTGAATCCCGCCTTATCCTATTGTTGTTGGGAATGGTTACCAGCTGAGAGGGGTATACAACAGTGCAGGCGGCGACGACAAGCAGCGTACGTTGGGAAATCAGTTAAAGCGGATCAGAAATAGTGAAAGTGAAATAGATTGAAATGAAAAAATTTTGAAGGTACTTAGCTAAAGTGAATTACATAAGGTTGTGAACTGTTAAGTGAGTTGTTTGTTAGATAATATTAACATTTAACAGGGTGCCGATATTTAAAAGATGAAATATTTCCAGTGCTGAATTGAAAAGTAGGAAACTGAAAGAACAGCAAAGAAATAAAAAGTTAATTAAATTGAATAAAGTGAAAACAAAATTAAATAAAAAGCAGAGTTTTCTTTCACTAAATTAAATACAACTATATTGAGACTATGATAACTTAGCACCGAGCGTGGTGGGTGAGTGGTTAACGTTCTGGCCTCGCATTCGGGAGGACGCGGGTTATGAATCCCAGTCTGGGCACCCAGATTTGGGTTTTCCATGGTTTCATCATGTCACTTCAGACAAATGCCGGGATTGCTTCCTTCAAAAGGCCGTGGCCGAATTCCTTCCCGTTCCTTGTCTTAAGTCACATGCCGCCTCTAATGACCTCGACGTTGACGAGGCGTAAAGCAATAACGAAAAATAAAGATAACTTAGTTCGGCTTCTTCAGCTGTATTTAAAGATTCATTTTCTTAACTCACTTTTTATGGTAGCTGGTTACGACTCCGACCAGTACCTATGTGTTACTTCCCTTGTCGACCTTCACTCTCCCAACTGATAGAAAGCTTACAGCGATTAATAAGTAACAGTGGATAGGATATTTGACTCACGTGTGTAGATGACTGATGAAGCTATCAACCAGATATGTTTAACTGTTACATATGGCGACCGTGGACAGGACCTGACACTAGTCCCGGAGCTCTCACACTCACTGACTATTATCTTTCATTATACCCCAAGACGTATCAGTAGGGTTAACATTTCCAAAGCGACGAAGAGATGTAGACCGTTGTCAGAAAGTAGATTCTATTTCAGGCGGAAAACCTGTACCACACAGGTATCCGGCCGTTGTTCGTACGGTAAGACAAATGTATGATTGCTGTGCTAGTTATATTAAAAAACTAGCCTCTAACCCCGTCAAAAATGACGGCTGAAAGGAATGTTCTGACAATTCATTTCTCTGCGGTTGCCTAAATAAATAGCATTGTTGTTGTGCATTGCTCATAACTTTATTTTGTAATTCGTACATATTTCGGTTTGCAGTTTACACAGCGATACACATGGAACTTCTACTGCATTAATGATGTCAGAATTAGGAAACCAATGAAATTAAAAATAAATTAGAAATCCAAAAACATTATGCTATAGCGAGTGATATTGGTTTTATTCCTTTCCAGGTTTCATTCAACACGATAAACACGGAACTGATTTCATTCAATGAAATAATAACTCGGCGCTTACAAAATAGCTTACATTATTTATAAAACTAAATTCATTTTGAATAATTCTGTGAAAAACATGTGTCAGTTGTTGTTCTAGTCCTGGTTGCGTTTCGACATAACCACAACTTTACCAATATTGCTGTTCAACATTCATAGTTTCTATTACCCGTGAACGATTGTATTCATTGTATTGTGATGTAAATTTGAGGCACTGGAAATATTTACATGTGTCTGATGTAGTGACATCAGCAATAAGAGCAACTAATAAATAATACAATAATTTAAACACGGTAACACTTTTATTTCCGTGTTTCTGGAAATCATTACATCGATTATATTATAAAAGTGACTTGAAATATCTACAGTGAATATAAATATTTTGTAAGCCTGTCAAAAGTTGTGTGTTGAACGCGGTATTCTAGCAATTAATTCCTTCGCTAATTAAGTATAATTTTCGTCAAAAACAGCTTATAATCTTGAAAAATGATGTAATGTAGATATTTCTTAGTCTACTGTGATAACTAGCGTTCGGATCTTTATGACCAAAAACATAGAGAAATATGACCTTAAAATAGGTAGATATGACCTAAAAAAGACAAAATATGACCAAATATTTAAATTTACTACACATCAAAACATGCTCAATTATACATCATTTATTTAATCTACTACTGTCGCTTTCATGTAGAAAGTATAATTTTCTTCCGTGCTCTCGCTGCTTCATTGGAAAATTTAAATTTGAAATCGTTTTGTTGAAATCACTTTAATTTAAAATAATTTACAGAATATACTCTTTAATCTGTACTAAAACTCTCCTCTCTTAATTCCCTTACATAACTTCGCATTTCCATTTTCAGTAAATTTTATTTTCGGCATGGCAGTAGGTCTACTCAGATTGGCGTAGCTAGGTCAAAAAGGGCCCCGGTGCATAAAATTTATTTCCGGCCCCTCATGCCAGATGGGCGACATTTTTTTCGCTTTGTGTTGCTGGTAGGGGCCCCTGAGCTGAGGCTGGGGGCCCTTGAATTGTGCTTCGGGGCCCCCATTAGCACTGAGGGCCTCTTAATGAGGGGCTTGTGTTTCAGGGGCCCCCTTAGACGACGGTAGAGCGAAAAAAAAGGTCGCCAGTTTTCCATGAAGGCCCGTGGGCCCTCTGAACTGCGCTTTGGGCCCCTAGAGGTGCGCTTGGGGCCCCCTCATGTATGCTTGGGGGCCCCTGAGGTATGCTTGGGACCCCTGAGTGTAGGGGTCCCGGTGCACTGCACCGCCTAGCCCCATAGTATCTACGCCCCTCTCTACTTATTGATCTACTGCAGATTTAACGATGACTGAAGATATTCCATTGAGATATTGATTCACGCGGCTCGACACAGGCAGATTAAAAGGCAGGCGGAACATTACGTTTAGAGAGTTACAATAATGTATAACTTTAAATCTTGACTGGTGAATTCCGACCACACTGGAAATTAGTTTTATTTCCTCCCCTCCCCCCAATGTATAGCAGAAATACATTTCTGTGAATAATTATCGTAATTTCTTCTCATTTATATCTAGTGAATTCCCGAGACTATTAAAAAATTACCAGATTTTTCCTCAAAATATGACTATATGACCATAAATATGATCGAAATATGACCAAAACTAGTGAAATTGTCTGAATATGGATTTATATGCTATATAAAATACATTTAAATACAATCAGAAACGTTGAATCAGTGTTTCATTCAGCATTTCCGCTCAAAAAGAAGGCAGGAAAAAAAATATGACTTTTGCTAAAGATCCGAACCCCAGTAATAACTGCATCGCTGTACAGATAGTAAAAGAAAAATCTTTACTTTATCCGTAATAAATGGACTTATGAAAGTCTGTAACTGTTTTCAATTGACGGGTAAGCAAATAATTTTACTGCAACACAGTTACTTTTGATGATGTTTTAATTTACGCTGTGCGTAACGCGTTTCGAAAAGTGATTCTGATGATCAAACGCAATGTTGGTACATATTTAATGCATTTTTAATGTGCGAAGTGCTTGTGTTAGTTTCTGCTGGACATTGGAAAAACTTTTGGAGTTTTGCTGGAAATAAAAATGTGGAATGTTGTACTAGATCAAGAAATTGCAAACTAAGTAGATGTGGAATAATTATCTCATCAAACTTACGTCTTGAAGGTTTCTTAAGACACGCCACAACAGAAACTCACACACAGCACAGCATAAATTAAAACATCATCAAAAGTATCTGTGTTGCAGTAAAATTATTTGCTTACCAGTCATAAGAGAAATCTACAGGGAACGAATTTTAACTAAGAAAAAACAACTAATAATATTAATATATTTATTTTTATGAAACTCTTTTCTTTTAGAGTGCAAGTAGCTCGTTTACTACAGCTAAATAGACTGTTTCTGAAACAACGCGCTTAACCACTGGTCGTTGTTGGTTGGGCAGCAGAGGCGGCAAGCGTGACGTCAGAATGTGACAGACATCGGTAAATCGTGACCAAGATTGACATTTTGTAGGTATAGCAGAATGCACAATGCTACATGAGTTGCATAAAATGAAGTTTGCTTTGTCAAGATTTAACCGAGTACCTACTATTACTTTGTGTACCAGCGATGCTGCACTGCGTGTTGGGGTTATATCTCTGGCGCCCCACTGTCTGTCTCTGAATGCCTCGCGCACGCCCTCTCGCCACATAATAGACCGCCGACTTTAATTTATTCAGAAGGCCGACTCTCCAGTTCTTGGGCTAGCCTCCCGGGAGGGCGCCTTAATGTCTGCGTAGCGCCCTTAACGAGGCTATTCACGGCAGAGCTCTCCTCGCCCTGCAGTCCTGCCAACACTACAGATGTGGAACCAATCACTCTCATATTGTTCTGCAATCCACACGACTCCACGGCCGAGATTCCTTTAGGAATGTGGTCGTAAGTCCCACTATCCCTGTATGGGGCTTGTATTTGTTCCAGTGTTCGTTTCCTTATTTCTATTCACCTCCTTGTTTCCTGACATGGCGACGGTTGTATTACAAAGTATTGCATCACCGGAAGTGTCCAAAGATCGGGATGTAATTTTTTTTTACAGATTTCTTCCGCGCCACAGCGTCCTTCCCATAGCACAACATCTTGAAAGAATTTATTGAAAAGCTTATATAGCGTGCGGGAAAATGGTTTTCTATATAAGGAATGCATAAACGATATGATCCCAAACGAAATTTAGTCGTTTTTTCACCGACAGCAACCAAGCGACAATGATTCAGAGTACAGTAATCAGTATGAACATCAATGTCCCGTATTGGAGTGGAATGTACCAAACTTTGGTAAGAGTCAATAATTTTCAAATTGTTGCTATTTTAAACATTTGCCCACTTCGTGTAAACGTTTATAAATTGTTCAAGAAATTGTAAAATCATAAAACATAAATCTGGAACGATGAAATTAGAAACGGGAAAAGGGTGTCAACGTGCCTATTTATGACATATGGCTAGTCTTTCCGTTGAGGGGACTGCACGACTTTCGGAACCTGCTAGAAACTGGTGTTAACCTGTTGAAATTGGGATTAATTGCTTCATAATAATGTCCTCTTCACGTTTTAAGCTCTTGTTTTGCGGAAAAGACACCACACATTAAATTAAAAATGCCGAAATATGAGAAGCTGCCAAACTGCGAAATGCTACCAACGCTCAAGAATGACATAAAAATTATCGGTACAGGGATCATATCAACATAAACAGTTTTATTTCGTCGTAGAGTTCGTGGTTAGATTGAAATGCCGCCTGGCCCCACAGAAAAAAATTTCGTTTTGTGGTATCCATCACAGAAACGGCGTACTTGTTTACAACGGAAGCAATCGATTATCTCTGATTGCTTGTTTCGATACAAGATTGTCTGCATCACTGTATTATAACTCGGATAAAAATGGTCTGTCTGTCAATTTTGTGCGACTTTTTACAACGGAGAAAAGCTGAAACGATAAGAAAACATCACAACAAAGGATTAAACCAACATTTTAAGAGATTGTCACTGATTTTTCAACGCTGGCGGCGTCTAATGGCTCTCATGTTTCGGTATTTTTAATTTAATTTGTGGCGACGTTTCCGCAAAATAAAAGCGCAAACGCAAATAGGACATTAAATAGAAGCAATTAATCCTAATTTCAATAGGTTAGTACGAGTTTCTAGTAGGTTACGAAATTCGTGCAGTCCGCTTCGCTTGTGTCAATTGGCCGCCTCCAATTCGTTGCGGTCTTGAAAATGGTTAGTCTTCAGTTGTTCAAAAACGAAATCGCGACATACAAAATCTTTTGAATAACCTATCAAGTTCAATGCACAGTCTATTATATTCCTCCAACTACTGTCTTTCTCCATTTATCTCATGGATCCAAAACTTCCTTGTTGCCAAAAAAATATCCTTTTTAATAAATATATCCCTGCCGTTTACAAAATAAAATAGTTCTTACTAACTTCTGCCCGACTGCAATCCATTTCCTCGATTATTTTATAAAAGGTGCAACTTTGCTCTTGATTCAGCTGGTCTACTATCTTTGTAAAAATAGATAACTCTCCAATTCACAATCACCGATCAAATAACTACTTTAGTAAACTATTTAGCTTCATACATTTACTGCCAATCTATAGACTTACACTTTCATTCAATATTGTTCTTTTACAGACAATTTTCATCTCAAATTCTTCTCAGACACTATCTCTTGTTCAGAACCAGAGATCATCCGCACCACTAATCAGTTTCAAAGACGATATTATTTGTGTGATTCTGAGAAATATAATGGACTTTCCTTAAATATCTGTAATCTCCCTTGGTCGCCTTACAAATTTAATGTACGAATATAATACTAATAAAGAACTACAATGACAGTAAGCATTGCAGTAAATAAAAAAATGGCAAGATAATCAAATTAAAATTGCCATGTCTTTTAAGTTGAATTCAGTAAAACCTTTCTTTTTTTTCTAAAAAAAACTTCAATTAAAATAATTTTTAAATACAGTTCATTATTCGGTTTAGAGAAATTGTAATTCAGATTATATATATATACACACAAATATTTCAGATAAAGAAAAGTATAGTGACTGAAAATTTTTGAAAAACAGTATTATCAATGCATGTTTATTATCCCATTCGTGAAAGTCTCAGTCAAATGAAAAAAAAAAAAATTTTTTTCCTTTTTTTTGTGATTTTATCTCGAAAATATTGTTTCCCAAAGTTCATCAGGTTAGCTTTACTCCTTTGTTTATTTTGTAGAGAGTTCGAAAAAGGTCGCCATACTTTTCCTGTAAATTTTAGAAGTCTGGGGACCTTGAAAGAATTTTCAGATGAGTGGTGAGTTATGAAAATCGTAGTTGGTGAGAATTACGGAAATTGCAGGCAGTAGCTATTTGTAACAGAACTTAATGTTAAAAATATATTTTTCCACAAGGTAGATACTATAATATAAAATGATTGATTGCAGTGGAATTATAAAGGAATTAATAAAGCACATACGGTGACTTTCCTGGCGTATAATTGCGATGAAGTCTTCACGGGTGTACCGCCGGATTGAGTTGTCGATATTTCCACTAGTAGCTCCGTCGTCTTGCGACAGAATCTGGTATCCAGTGCAGATGTTTTCGCACCCGAGGACGATGATGGAGATAGTCGTCGAAACACTGCTTTCTCACAACACAATTCGACAGTACACCTTAGAAGACTTCATTGAACATATCAGGAATTATATTAGAATTTTGAAAACATCAAATAGTGTCATTCTGTTGATTGAAATGCAATTCATTGTAAACAAATCACAACCTTTCTTTAACTGAGTAGCAAAATGTGACTTAGGTCAGTTTTATCCGAAAGGGAGCGTCCATAAACCACGTAGCCCCATTTTCCCCCCACGCAGCCCGACTTGGCTTTCGTCTGTACCCCCCCCCCTCCCCCACACGTAGCACACGTAACTTTCTCCCCTGTTGATTACAGAAGACATTTTGCACCGTTTTCTCCTGTCAGACTATCGTAAATTACATACGGAGATAATTAACTGAGGTAAATAAATATTCACATGCTGTTGTGTGTTCTGTATCTCATTTTAACTGTGACAAATACGAGGGTGAGTCAAATGAAAATCTTAAATATTTTTAAATATTATTTACTGTGCCGAAGTGATACAAAGCTGTATCACTTTTCAACATAATCTCCCCCACGCTCAATGCAAGTCCTCCAGCGCTTACAAAGTGCATAAATTCATTTATAAAAAAATTCTTTTGGTAGTCCGCGCAACCACTCATGCACCGCGTGGCGTACCTCATCATCAGAATGGAACTTCTTTTTTCCCATTGCTTCTTTTAGTGGTCCAAACATATGGAAATCACTTGGGGCAAGGTCTGGTGAGTATGGTGGCTGAAGAAGACACTCAAAATGCAGGTCTGTGATTGTTGCAACTGTTGTACAGGCAGTGTGGGGCCTTGCATTATAATATTGCAAAAGGACACCTGATGACAGCAATCCACGTCGCTTTGATCTGATTGCAGGCCCAAGATGATTTTTTAGGAGATCTGTGTATGATGCACTGGTGACAGTGGTCCCTCTAGGCACGTAATGCTCCAAATTGAGCCTTTTTCGTTCCAAAAGAGAGTCAGCATAATCTTCCCTGCTGATGGTTCTGTTCGAAACTTCTTTGGTTTTGGTTATGTGGGTGACTATTTCCGGGTATGACGTCAGTGTAAAAGTTGTTTTTTTGTTGCAACACCGTTTACGACCATCAACTTTATTCAACCCTCTCAGCAGCATATAAATATGTACTTCAAACCGAGAGTCACTACAAATACTATAATCCACCTTTACCTTTGATCTCTTCCTCTGGTTTCTTCTGGCAGGTAGAGTACATTTTGCGTCCTCTATTTACTTCTTGAAGGCGTTTAATTAGGCTCTTCTGATATATTTCCAAGATTTTTTTTTTTTTTTTTTTTTTTTTTTTTTTTTTTTTTTTTTCACCTTTAAGAAAGAATACGCTTCACATATCCACTCGTTTACATCAATATGCTCTTAACATTTTTTCCAATATTGAATACACCGACGTTGACTTAAAAACAGATTTGTTTTGCGGCCGTATACATGTTATCCGCAAAGACCGAAAACGTCATTGAGCGAAAAAGCGATTACAACTCGTTGTGGTTTCTTGAAATCAAAGACAACACGTTGTGGATTATCAGCATCCAACTATTTGTGTTCACGACCAATCAGTCCAGGATCCATTTAATATATATGATTCTTCTTACCCGTAGCGTTGTAAGTACATTAAAAAAAATATTTATATAATTGTGTGGAGAATGCGACCAGGACCCAGTGCTGCAAGCTCTTGGCTTTGAATATCCGTAGATGGCCGCTAAAATCTCCGTAGATTGGGTACAAAAATCCGGAGACTCGCTAACTGAAAGACTGAAACAATAATTATTCTATATTGAAAGTAAGAAATATCTCTGAACATGTTTCATACAGCGTCACTTTCATCACCGCTGCTGCTGTGCCTACTCTCTCTCTTTTTTAAGGAAATGTTAAAAAAATGCGACCCCTTTGATTCTCGGATGTTGGTTAGGCCTTCTCGGAAGGCACTGCTCTGTAAGCCGTGCATAAAGAGTGCGCCCATAGTTCTGTATTACGCTATTTTAAGATCTATAAAATCTATAATCAAACAAAAGATGAGCTTCATATCAATCGTCGATTCACACAAGCGGTTGCAATGAAACGATTAACAATTATTGACAATTCTGTAATGAATTAACACTATACGACACCAATGTAAGAAAAATCAACAAATACTATAAAGTATCAAAAATCCGTAAATATTTTAACAAAATCCGAAAATCCTAACTTTTTATAAAAATCCGTATATCTACGGATAAATCCGTAGTATTGGCAGCACTGCCTGGACCAGACGCGAATTTCGCGTCGTAGCCTTTTTGAGTCAGCCAAAACCTGTCCTGGCTATTTCTTCTAAGTGCCATAACGCGAATAACGTGCTGTGGCCGTTATAAGAAACCAGAACGCGCTCAGTGAGCGTTTTCCGTCTTCAGCGTAACATACACATTAGACTGAACTTAACAGTTCATCATACATAATTATACGTACAACTTGCGATCTTCGTCAGATCCGAGTCTCTTGTCGGATCGTCCCTGCTTCTAACATGCTTATTTTCTTCTCTTTAAGTAGCCCCAAGAAAAGTAAAAAATGACGGGTTTAACGGAGTGTTATGTTAACTTATTTCTCTGCAGTTGTTCAACTAAATACAATTGTTATAATATAAAGCTCATTGCCATTCCTCGTGACTAGTGCTGCAGCAAAAAGTTTCATTTGTCAACCTGGTCCAGGTAGCATTTCAGCCTAACCACAATCTCCACCAATATTGTCACTAGAAAATCAAAGCTTCAATCACACGCGAATTAATACATTCCCTGTACCGCATGTCAATGTCATCATCCATCGCGATATAAACTTGATCCCAAATCTTATATCTTATATCTTAACGGCTGACACAGCTTACATGCGGCTGAAATAATGTCCCCAGTCAAAACGTAGGATGCTAAAAATAAATCTTAACAACTTACGTTATACCACGTAATATTAGTTTTAATTGTGGTTTAGGCTTCATAGATTGCGATCAATTTGGATCTTCTTTCATTCAAACCAGTAAAAAAGCAAATGATAATTAATATCCCAATTTAAACGAAATTCATTAATTTCTATCAGTGTTCTGGTACTACATTTATTAACAATTGCTTGACTAAATTGTTATAAAATAAAGCTCGTTCTAATTCCTCGTGCCTTGCGTTGTAGCAAAATGTTTCTGTTGCCATCCGGGTCCAGGTTGCATTTCAGTCTAACTACATACTACACTAAACTTGCCGCCATATAAACAATACTTCAATCACATGCATATTAATACATGTACTGTATCGCATTTTAGTGTCAATAATGCATCGCGATATAAACGTGATCAAAAATCTTCACGGATTTTTACGCCTTCCTTTTTTGTTATCCGTCATTCAGATCGATATCACAATGTTTGAATGGCGGCTGAAATATGTCATCAGTGAAAGTATAGGACACTAAAAATAAATCTCAACAACGTATATCACGCCACGTAATATTAGTTTTAATTGTGGTCTAGGCTGTATAGATCACGATCATTGCGGAACTAATTTTATTCAAATGAAGTAATGATGTAAGTAAACAGACACCAATGAAAACGATTTCAATTATTTAGAAAGAAATTAAATTACTGATGCCCTCTCCGGTAACGCCAAGTTCTGGTTGTAAAACAATGTAATGAGTACTGCCGCTAATCGAAAATTAAAGCTTTTACTTTCATATCTATTGACTACTTAAGATCTGCCTCACCTTGCACCCCTGAATTTGTATTATTTACAATTTAACATGCAATCCGAACAACCGACGGTCCAAGCGTCATTCTTACCATCACAAACAATTTTTAAATACCCCTGCTTCCACTGTGATTTGAACCTGAGACCATGCTCCAAACACCACTAAGCAAGCGCTTTATCCAGTGAGCTACCAGACCTCTATGTGCACTGGTAGTACAGGGACGTACACATCCTACGTGTTAATATTTTTCAAAATTATGTGACAGCATGTATTATTTATACACAAACATGTATCCTAGTCCATTCTAATGCCAAATAGCGTCTCCTCGTCAAATTTCATCCTGGTCGGATTACCCGTTTAGTCCAAGAAATGTAACAAACAAACAAGAGTTACCTTCGCATTTATAATATTAGCATAGATACACAGCACACTTATAAAAATGACGATACACAAAAAATTCAAGAAACTGGGTTTCTGTCGGAAACATAATCACATATGGCGTGGAATAGACTGTAGCATAAAGAAACCGAAACACAATGCCATTTAGTCGATGGTTACCCAATCTAATAATCACGTGATGTGTCAATAAATTAATACATCGTCCGCCATCTGTTAGACACGTATGGAACTACCTATGAAAATCCTCGCCGAGAGGGGAATTCGAACCGAGGAACCGAGCGTGGTGGTGTAACGGTTAGCGTTCTGGCCTCGCATTCGGGAGGACGGTGGTTCGAATCCCCGTCCGGGCATCCAGATTTGGGTTTTCCATGGTTTCCCAAATCACTCCAGGCAAATGCCGGGATGCTTCCTTCAAAGGGCCATGGCCGAATTCCTTCCCATTCCTTGCCCCCCATCCATTCCCGTCTCTAAAGACCTCGCTGTTCGAGGACCTTGCGATCTGCAGTCAGATACCTCAACCACTGAGTCACAGAGTCACTTGAAGTTCCGACCTTACAAATAATTAACAAACTATTGTCGTATGACTAACATTTAATGAACATTTAACTAGCAATAATAAATATTGAGGTCAATAATCGAGATAAAAACTATCCTATGTTTGAAGTTGGACCAAATTACACACAGTAAGCAAAATTTCATCAAAATCGGTTAAATAGTTTCGGAGTTTATCTTGGACAAACATCGTGAAGCCAAATTTATATATATATATAAGATTATGTAATCTGCAAACAACCTAACTTCTGACTGTAATCCATCAACACTATCATTCATTAGAATTACGAATATCAATGGCGCAAATACCTTACCCTGTGGCACTACCAATTTTAATATCACTTCTTTTGATACTGCATTTCCTACCCTAACTTTTTGCTTTCTACTTTAAAAAATTCTTCTACCCAGGAAATCACTTTCTCATACACTCGAATAGTTTTTACTTTATTTGCCAAGATTTTGTGGATCACTGTGTCAAAAGGCTTTTTAATGGTCTAGAGCAGGGGTCCCCAAAGTGGTCGATACCGACCCCTTGGGGTCGATAAGAGATCTCGCGGGGTCGATTAATACAGAGGGGTCGAAAGGGGATCGATTAATACTAAAGAGGATCAGTTAAGCTGTACAGGAAAAAATAGGAATGTTCTACTAAAGTCAGGTCAATAAATAAAAGTAAAGCTCATCCTCGCAGTTCTCGTCTGTTTGCGAAGTCATGTGAAGTAAATGATGTAACTTTAAACCAATTACTTTTGCTCACTGAGGTAAGGTGGTTTTCCAGAGGTGATAGTTGCAAAGGCTCATCCGAAGAGTGACTTATGTCCATCTCTAAGTGACAAGTTAAAACAGTACAACAACTATCTCCCCTATTGGCAAATCTTTATTTGAAATTTACTCCATCTATCCATAGTTTTGTTTCTATTTTTTGAGATTATAACAATAGTGGAAAGTATCTAGTTTTTCTGTTAATGTTATTGGGTGGATTTTATAAATTATTTCGTTGAGTTGTTATGCAGGCCTCCTTATTGCTTAGCATCAGGAATGCCAAAAATTATTTAATGTTTTTATTAAATACTTGTGGGGGTCGATAAGGAGGCAAATATCCTGTCAAGGGGTCGACGGGTAAAACGTTTGGGGACCCCCGTTGTAGAGCAACGCCATCAGTTCGGCCTCGCTTGTCCCGCACTTCTGAAACTGAATTTTACTGACATCCATTTGCGTTTAAATACAGGACTGAAAAAGAACAAGCAATAATCTAAACGCAATCTGTCGACTGATTTGGTTACGGATCTGTATCGTTTGCTGTGATGCCCTTAGGCCTTAGGAGGGCGCGGGGCTGCCCTTTGTCTGCACAAGTTTGAGCCCTCCGCTACTGTCAACAACATCCGCGCCGAGAAAAACAGAGAAAAACTCGCGGTCACCAGAAGCGGGGGTCGTGGAAATTGACAAATGCCTGGAGTATAAAACTCTCAACTGTCGTAAAGCTCCGGGGCTGTGACAGCCGCAGCTGAGAGCCGCGATACAGAGCTAGGCGGACCAACACTCCTGTGAGGGAGCCAGCTACGACCGACGTCACTGTCTAAGTGCCGGGGATTATACACAGGGTGTTGTTACATGACTCGTGGTTTTAAATACTATATGACATAACTAGTCCATGATCCAGTTTCAAATTTTAACTTGTTTTATTTCTACTGAGACATTGGACTTCAAGATACAGTTAACATATAAACACAATACTTCAACGATTACACTCTACACTTCTTCCAAAGACAATAATGCTGTATAAAAGAATCAAAACGATAGAGGATTGTAAACAGTTGCAGGGTGTTCTGGACAGGACATCTAGTTGGGCTGGTAAACATGGGATGAAGATAACTGCAAAAAAGAGTCAGCTTATTAGATACACAAATAAAAAACAAAAGGTTAATTATGAATATAAGATGGGGAAAGAATTGCTTGCTGAAGACTTCAAATTTAAATATCTTGGCATTACTTTTGATACCAAGCTTAACTGGGCTCGACACCTTGGACAGGTATAGGAAAAGGTGTCAAAGTTCTGCACTTGTTGGAGAGAGTGATGAGGGGATGTACGGGAGAAGGTAAGGATATTGGGTTACAAAACTTTGATTTGACGATTGCTCGAATATGGAAGTGTAATATGGGACCCTCATTTTACGTATCAAATACAGGAGTTGGAGAGGGTGCAAAGAAGGGCTGGTAGATTTGTTTCTGGAAATTATCGCAGAATGCAATCAGTGACGGCTATGATAAAGGAGCTGGAATGGGATTCATTGCAAGACAGGAGGAGGATGAGGAGGGTAATGGGAGTGTACAGGGCGTATACTGGCGATGAGGCATGGAAAGATTTTGCAATAGGTATGAAAAGTAGTGCATGGAAGGGAAAAGATGACCATGACCACAAGCTGGCACTCGATTTCAGGCACAAGGGTGTGGAATATTCTCTTTTTTAGGTAAGGGTGTCAGGGATTGGAATGAGTTACCAAGAGAAATGATGAATAATTTACCGAAAACTTTGAAAGAATTTAGAGATAAAATTTGTAGAGGGCAAATGTAGGTGGGTGCAGGATAAGGGGAAGATGGGTGTGTATAGAATTGCCACCGGAGCCTGTTCTCCATTGCAATTAAATTAAATTAAATTAAATTAAAATTAAATACTACCAAAACTGTTCGCTCAACACTGTCCTTGACCGACGTAAACTTTGTCCAAAGTTCTGTCCAAGTAAAAACTGTCTCTGATACGATGCTGGTTGCTTTAAATAAGTTCAATTTAAACACGTTTTTATTTTCATATGCACCACGTCAAAGATATTGGTTACATACAGACATAAAACTCCAACGATCACATTCGACACTTCTTCCAAAGACAATACAACCACCACAGTCGTTGGCCGACGTAAACTGTTTCCGAAAATACTCCCACTGTAAAACTGTTTCTCTGTCTCGGTTTATATAAGTTCCATCGAAAGTTTTAGAACACTGCAAACGCTTCCGACAGATATTTCTCGAACATTAACAATACTCAAACAATTGAAAACACATTAAAAACAATCAGAATTAATACACAATCATTTAAAATCATCACCAAATGCTTAGAAATGAAAATTGAAGATACTTAAAGACAAAATTATCCACTTCAATCTTTTTAAACTTTAGTAAAACACCGTAGGTTACCTTAATACCTACAATTACAAACATTTAAGTAATTCTCTTGCATAGTTCCGTCCTTAAACATATTAAATGGTATTTAAATAATTTCTTTTAACAAAACAAAATCCATTTAGACTGGTTTACAATAAAATACAAGACAAATATACAAAATAATTTTCAATCACACTCTAGTTTGCTACAAATACTTCATAAAATACGATTCCAGTTTAGGTTTGAGGGCTGTTACAGTGTCCAGGAATGAAAGGATAATCCTGCAACACATCATCTCCTACCACGTGACAAAGTTTTATTTCAGTAAAACTCTCACCATTGTCGAGATACTGATTTTTTGTTAAATATTTTTTCGAAACATGCGACTTTGTTCAGTTTATTCCATGTCATTTCTACGGATTAAGACTTTTTGAGCCATGTTTATTTTATTTTTTTTAAATTTACTCAAATATATTTCAGTCATCTAAAACATGTTCTTTTTTTCTTAAAACGTTAAAAAAAAACTTATAAAATTTTTTTAATAAATAATCATTATCTTTATTTTTTTCCTACATGTTTAAAATGCAAGATGGTCTCTTTAGCAGATTGAACTACCATAAAGCAGTCATTTTAAAAGAAGTATAAAATAATTATACCATTTAAGATTTTTTAAAACTTTTTTTAAGATTTTAAGAACACTCAAATATTTTTGACTAAATTAAAAAAAAAACTGGGGTTCGAACTGTCGTAATTTGTAAAATGTCATGCAATAAACTGAAAAAGTCACAAGCTTCGGAACAAAAATTAATAATAACTCGAAAACGGTGATACTTTAACCAAAATAAAGTTTTGTCACATAGAAGGGCATGATGTGGCCTGTGTGCGTTTGCAGGATTATCCTTTCTTTCCTGGACACTCTGTATATTACTAGTGCAAGCCAGTGACCGTTTTTTGTCCAGTTTTTAGGGTCAAACATTGAGACAGGTTGACCTGTTCTGGCCAAACACGAACTTGACCTGTTTTTCACCCTTACGGAGAAAAAATCTCTGACAAGGATAGGGCATGGCCTTGGGATTTTATGTTGGGATGAGACTTTGCGTAATAATTGTTCCCCTTTAGGATGTTTACCTCCTGCAATCGTAAGACGCAACGCTCAATAGATTCGGAGAAAACGGCCTTTAAAAATTCAAGTCCAGCTTATATACTAGTGAAATTCCGGTTAGGTCAGCAGATGAATAGCAGTCAGTAACGAGCCTGTTTCATGCCTGGGCGCTCTGGGTTCGAATCTCG
>JARYHS010013630.1:4420589-4460596 GCA_031002005.1 Vandiemenella viatica | reverse complement strand
ATTTTGTAGGTATAGCAGACTGCACAATGCTATATGAGTTGCATAAAATGATGTTTGCTTTTTCAAGATTTAACCGAGTACCTACTATTACTTTGTGTACCAGCGATGCTGCACTGCGTGTCGGGGTTATATCTCTGGCGCCCCACTGTCTGTCTCTGAATGCCTCGCGCACGCCCTCTCGCCACATAATAGACCGCCGACTTTAATTTATTCAGAAGGCCGACTCTCCAGTTCTTGGGCTAGCCTCCCGGGGGCGCCTTAATGCCCGCGTAGCGCCCTTAACGAGGCTATTCACGGCAGAGCTCTCCTCGCCCTGCAGTCCTGCCAACACTACAGATGTGGAACCAATCACTCTGGTATTGTTCTGCAATCCACACGTCTCCACGGCCGAGATTCCTTTAGGAATGTGGTCCTAAGTCCCACTATCCCTGTATGGGGCTTGTATTTGTTCCGGCGTTCGTTTCCTTATTTCTATTCACCTCCTTGTTTCCTGACATGGCGACGGTTGTATTACAAAGTATTGCGTCACCGGAAGTGTCCAACGATCGGGTTGTAATGTTTTTACACATTTCTTCCGCGCCACAGCCTCCTACTATAGCACAACGTCTTGAACGAATTTATTGAAAAGCTGATATAGCGTGCGGGAAACTGGTTTTGTATATCATGCGGGCCATAAGGACTGTATAAACGATATGATCCCAAACGAAATTTGGTCGTGTTTTCATGCCGACAGCAACCAAGCGACAATGATCCAAAGTCCAGAAATGAGTATGAATATCAATCAATTTGGCGTATTGGAGTGGAATGTACCAAACCTCTGCAAGAGTCAATACTTTTCAATTTGTTGCTATTTTAAACATCTGCCCACTTCGTGTAGACGTTTATAAATTGTTAAAGAGATTGTAAAATCATAAAACATAAATCTGGAACTATGAAATCAGAAACGGGAAAAGGATTGTGAACGTGTCTATCTATGACAAATGGCTAGTCTTTCTCTTGGGGGAACTGCACGACTTTCGGAACCTGCCAGAAACTAGTATTAAGTCCTCTTAACGTTTTACGCTCTTGTTTTGCGGAAAAGACACCACAAATTAAATTAAAAATGCCGAAATATGAGAATCTGCCAAACTGCGAAATGCTACCAACGCTCAAGAATGACATAAAAATTATCGGTACAGGGATCATATCAACATAAACAATTTTATTTCGTCGTAGAGTTCGTGGTTAGATTGAAATGCCGCCTGGCCCCACAGAAAAAAATTTCGTTTTGTGGTATCCATCACAGAAATGGCGTATTTGTTTACAACGGAAGCAATCGATTATCTCTGATTGCTTGTTTCGATACAAGATTGTCGGCATCACTGTATTATAACTCGGATAAAAATGGTCTGTCTGTCAATTTTGTGCGACTTTTTACAACGGAGAAAAGCTGAAACGATAAGAAAACATCACAACAAAGGATTAAACCAACATTTTAAGAGATTGTCACTGATTTTTCGACGCTGGTGGCATCTTATAGCTCTCATGTTTCGGTATTTTTAATTTAATTTGTGGCGACGTTTCCGCAAAATAAAAGCGCAAACGCAAATAGGACATTAAATAGAAGCAATTAATCCTAATTTCAATAAGTTAGTACGAGTTTCTAGTAGGTTACGAAATTCGTGCAGTCCGCTTCGCTTGTCAATTGGCCGCCTCCAATTCGTTGCGGTCTTGAAAATGGTTAGTCTTCAGTTGTTCAAAACGAAATCGCGACATACAAAATCTTTCGAATAACCTATCAAGTTCAATGCACAGTCTATTATATTCCTCCAACTACTGTCTTTCTCCATTTATCTCATGGATCCAAAACTTCCTTGTTGCCAAAAAAATATCCTTTTTAATAAATATAACCCTGCCGTTTACAAAAGAAAATAGTTCTTACTAACTTCTTCTGCCCGACTGCAATCCACTTCCGCGATTATTTTATAAAAAGTGCAACTTTGCTCTTGATTCAGCTGGTCTACTATCTTTGTAAAAATAGATAACTCTCCAATTCACAATCGCCGATCAAATAACTACTTTAGTAAACTATTTAGCTATTCCAGCAGTTCATACATTTACTGCCAATCTATAGACTTACACTTTCATTCAATATTGTTCTTTTACAGACAATTTTCATCTCAAATTCTTCTCAGACACTCTCTCTTGTTCAGAACCAGAGATCATCCGCACCACTAATCAGTTTCAAAGACGATATTATTTGTGTAATTCTGAGAAATATAATGGACTTTCCTTAAATATCTGTAATCTCCCTTGGTCGCCTTACAAATTTAATGTACGAATATAATACTAATAAAGAACTACAATGACAGTAAGCATTGCAGTAAAACAAAAAATAGCAAGATAATCAAATTAAAATTGGCATGTCTTTTAAGTTGAATTCAGTAAAACCTTTCTTTTTTTATATAAAAAAAAGTTCAATTAAAATAATTTTTAAATACAGTTCATTATTCGGTTTAGAGAAATTGTAATTCAGATTATATATATATATCAAACACACAAATATTTCAGATAAAGAAAAGTATAGTGACTGAAAATTTTTGAAAAACTGTATTCTCAATGCATGTTTATTATCCCATTCGTGAAAGTCTCAGTAAAATAAAAAAAAAAAACTTTTTTCTTTCGTTTTTTTTGTGATTTTATCTCGAAAATATTGTTTCCCAAAGTTCATCAGTTTAGCTTTCTACATCTACATCTATACTCTGCAAATCACAAATACTGTGGGTGGCAGAGGGTGGCTTTATTCCTTTGTTTATTTTGTACAGAGTTCCAAAAAGGTCGCCATACTTTTCCTGTAAATTTTAGAAGTCTGGGGACCTTGAAAGAATTTTCAGATGAGTGGTGAAAAATGAAAATCGTAGTTGGTGAGAATTACGGAAATTGCAGTAGCTATTTGTAACAGAACTTAATGTTAAAAATATATTTTTCCACAAAGTAGATACTATTATATAAAATGATTGATTGCACTGGAATTATAAAGGAATCAATAAAGCACATACGGTGACTTTCCTGGCGTATAATTGCGATGAAGTCTTCACGGGTGTACCGCCGCAACTCAATCCGGCGCGCCGGATTGAGTTGTAAGAACTCGGTATTTCCACTAGTAGCTCCGTCGTCTTCCGAAAGATATTGGTATCCAGTGCAGATGTTTTCGCAGCCGAGGAGGATGATGGAGATAGTCGTCGAAATACTGCTTTCTCACAACACAATTCGACAGTACACCTTAGAAGACTTCATTGAACATATCAGGAATTATATTAGAATTTTAAAAACATCAAATAGTGTCATTCTGTTGATTGAAATGCAATTCATTGTAAACAAATCACAACCTTTCTTTAACTGAGTAGCAAAATGTGACTTAGGTCAGTTTTATCCGAAAGGGAGCGTTCATAAACCACGTAGCCCCATTTTCCCCCCACGCAGCCCGACTTGGCTTTCGTCTGTACCCCCCCCCCCCCACACGTAGCACACGTAACATTCTCCCCTATTGATTACAGAAGACATTTTCTACTCTTTTCTCTTGTCAGACTATCGTAAATTACATACGGAGATAATTAAATGAGGTAAATAAATATTCATATGCTGTTGTGTGTTCTGTATCTCATTTTAACTGTGACAAATACGAGGGTGAGTCAAATGAAAACCTTAAATATTTTTTAAATATTATTTATTGTGCAGAAGTGGTACAAAGCTGTATCACTTTTCAATATAATCTCCCCCACGCTCAATGCAAGTCCTCCAGCGCTTACAAAGTGTATAAATTCATTTAGAAAAAAATTCTTTTGGTAGTCCGCGCAACCACTCATGCACCGCGTGGCGTACCTCTTCATCAGAACGGAACTTCTTTTTTCCCATTGCTTCTTTCAGTGGTCCAAAAATATGGAAATCACTTGGGGCAAGGTCTGGTGAGTATGGTGGCTGAAGAAGACACTCAAAATGCAGGTCTGTGATTGTTGCAACTGTTGTACGGGCAGTGTGGGGCCTTGCATTGTCGTGTTGCAAGAGGACACCTGATGACAGCAATCCACGTCGCTTTGATTTGATTGCAGGCCAAAGATGATTTTTTAGGAGATCTGTGTAAGATGCACTGGTGACAGTGGTCCCTCTAGGCACGTAATGCTCCAAATTGAGCCTTTTTCGTCCCAAAAGAGAGTCAGCATAATCTTCCCTGCTGATGGTTCTGTTCGAAACTTCTTTGGTTTTGGTTATGTGGGTGATTATTTCCGGGTATGACGTCAGTGTAAAAGTTGTTTTTTTGTTGCAACACCGTTTACGACCATCAACTTTATTCAACCCTCTCAGCAGCATATAAATATGTACTTCAAACCGAGAGTCACTACAAATACTATAATCCACCTTTACCTTTGATCTCTTTTTCTGGTTTCTTCTGGCAGGTAGAGTACATTTTGCGTCCTCTATTTACTTCTTGAAGGCGTTTAATTAGGCTCTTCTGATATATTTCCAAGAGTTTTTTTTTTTTTCACCTGTAAGAAAGAATACGCTTCACATATCCACTCGTTTACATCAATATGCTCTTCACATTTTTTCCAATATTGAATACACCGACGTTGACTTAAAAACAGATTTGTTTTGTGGCCGTATACATGTTATCCGCAAAGACCGAAAACGTCATTGAGCGAAAAAGCGATTACAACTCTTTGTGGTTTCTTGAAATCAAAGACAACACGTTGTGGATTATCAATATCCAACTCTTTGTCTTCACGACCAATCAGTCCAGGATCCATTTAATATATATGATTCTTCTTACCCGTAGCGTTGTAAGTACATTTAAAACAAAACAAACAAACAAAAAAAAAATAAATAAATAAAAAAGAATTGTGTGCAGAATGCGACCAGGACCCAGTGCTGCCAGCGACTTGGCTTTGAATATCCGTAGATGGCCGCTAAAATCTCCGTAGATTGGGTACAAAAATCCCGAGACTCGCTAACTGAAAGACTGAAACAATAATATTCTACATTGAAAGTAAGAAATATCTCTGAACATGTTTCATACAGCGTCACTTTCATCACTACTGCCGCTGTGCCTACTCTCTCTTTTTTTAAGGAAATGTTAAAAAAAAATGCGACCCCTTTGATTCTCGGATACTGGTCAAGCCTTCTGGGAAGGCACTGCTCTGTAAGCCGTGCCAACGAGCGTGTCACCGTGCATAAAGAGTGCGCCCATAGTTCTGTATTACGGTCTATTAAGATCTATAAAATCTATAATCAAACAAAAGATGAGCTTCATATCAATCGTCGATTCACACAAGCGGTTACAATGAAACGATTAACAATTATTGACAATTCTGTAATGAATTAACACTATACGCTCAAAGTTTAACAAAACACCAATGTAAGGAAAAATCAACAAATAGTAAATAGTAGCAAAAATCCGTAAATATTTTAACAAAATCCGAAAATCCTAACTTTTTATAAAAATCCGTATTCTACGGATAAATCCGTAGTATTGGCAGCACTGCCTGGACAAGACGCGAATTTCGCGTCGTAGCCTTTTTGAGTCAGCCAAAACCTGTCCTGACTGTTTCTTCTAAGTGCCATAACGCGAATAACGTGCTGTGGCCGTTATAAGAAACCAGAACGCGCTGTGGTCCCTTTTTTTCGCTCAGTGAGCGTTTTCGGTCTTCAGCCTAACATACACATTAGACTGAACTTAACAGTTCATCATGCATAATTATACGTACAACTTGCGATCTTCGTCAGATCCGAGTCTCTTGTCGGATCGTCCCTGCTTCTAACATGCTTATTTTCTTCTCTTTAAGTAGCCCCAAGAAAAGTAAAAAATGACGGGTTTAACGGAGTGTTATGTTAACTTATTTCTCTGCAGTTGTTCAACTAAATACAATTGTTATAATATAAAGCTCATTGCCATTCCTCGTGACTAGTGCTGCAGCAAAAAGTTTCATTTGTCAACCTGGTCCAGGTTGACATTTCAGCCTAACCACAATCTCCGCCAATATTGCCGCTAGAAAATCAAAGCTTCAATCACACGCGAATTAATACATTCCCTGTACCGCATGTCAATGTCATGATGCATCGCGATATAAACTTGATCCCAAATCTTATATGTTTATTTCTTATTATCTGTGATGAAGGCCGATGTTTTAACGGCTGACACAGCTTACATGCGGCTGAAATAATGTCCCCAGTCAAAACGTAGGATGCTAAAAATAAATCTTAACAACTTACGCAATGCCACGTAATATTAGTTTTAATTGTGGTTTAGGCTTCATAGATTGCGATCAATTTGGATCTTCTTTCATTCAAACCAGTAAAAAAGCAAATGATAATTAATATCCCAATTTAAACGAAATTCATTAATTTCTATCAGTGTTCTGGTAATACATTTATTAACAATTGCTTGACTAAATTGTTATAAAATAAAGCTCATTCTAATTCCTCATACCTTGCGTTGTAGCAAAAGGTTTCTGTTGCCATCCGGGTCCAGGTTGCATTTCAGTCTAACTACATACTACACTAAACTTGCCGCCATATAAACAATACTTCAATCACATGCATATTAATACATGTACTGTATCGCATTTTAGTGTCAATAATGCATCGCGATATAAACGTGATCAAAAATCTTCACGGGTTTTTACGCCTTCCTTTTTTGTTATCCGTCATTCAGATCGATATCACAATGTTTGAATGGCGGCTGAAATATGTCATCAGTGAAAGTAAAGGACACTAAAAATAAATCTCAACAACGTACATCATGCCACGTAATATTAGTTTTAATTGTGGTCTAGGCTGTATAGATCACGATCATTGCGGAACTAATTTTATTCAAATGAAGTAATGATGTAAGTAAAGAGACACCAATGAAAACGATTTCAATTATTTAGAAAGAAATTAAATTACTGATGTCCTCTCCTGTAACGCCAAGTTCTGGTTGTAAAACAATCTAATGAGAACTGCCGCTAATCGAAAATTAAAGCTTTTACTTTCATATCTATTGACTGATCTGCCTCGCCTTGCACCCCTAAATTTGTGTTATTTGCAATTTAACATGCAAGCCGAACAACCGACGGTCCAAGCGTGATTCTTACCATCACAAACGATTTTTAAATACCCCTGCTTCCACTGTGATTTGAACCTGAGACCATGCTTCAAACACCAGTAAGCAAGCGCTCTAACCAGTGAGCTACCAGACCTCTATGTGCACTGGTAGTACAGGGACGTACACATCCTACGTGTTAATATTTTTCAAAATTGTATGACAAGATATATTATTTATACACAAACATGTATCCTAGTCCATTCTAATGCCAAATAGCGTCTCCTCGTCAAATTTCAGAGACAGAGAGACAGATAGCAAGAGTTACCTTCGCATTTAAAATATTAGCATAGATACCCAGCACACTTATAAAAATGACGATACACAAAAAATTGAAGAAACTGGGTTTCTGTCGGAAACATAATCACATACGGCGTCGAATAGACTGTAGCATAAAGAAACCGAAACACAATGCCATTTAGTTGATGGTTACCCAATCTAATAATCAAGTGATGTGTCAATAAATTAATACATCGCCCGCCATCTGTTAGACACGTATGGAACTACCTATGAAAATCTTCGCCGAGAGGGGAATTCGAACCGAGGAACCGAGCGTGGTGGTGTAACGGTTAGCGTTCTGGTCTCGCATTCGGGAGGACGGCGGTTCGAATCCCCGTCCGGGCATCCAGATTTGGGTTTTCCATGGTTTCCCAAATCACTCCAGGCAAATGCCGGGATGCTTCCTTCAAAGGGCCATGGCCGAATTCCTTCCCATTCCTTGCCCCCCGTCCATTCCCGTCTCTAAAGACCTCGCTGTTTGAGGACCTCGCGATCTGCAGTCAGATACCTTAACCACTGAGTCACAGGGTCACTTGAACTTCCGACCTTACAAATAATTTACAAATTATTGTCGTATGATTAACATTTAATGAACATTTAATTAGCAATAATAAATATTGAGGTCAATAATGGAGATAAAAACTATCCTATGTTTTAAGTTGGACCAAATTACACACAGTAAGCAAAATTTCAACAAAATCGGTTAAATAGTTTCGGAGTTTATCTCGGACAAACATCGTGAAGCCAAATTTATATATATATATATATATATAAGATTATGTAATCTGCAAACAACCTAACTTCTGACCGTAATCCATCAACACTATCATTCATTAGAATTACGAATATCAATGGCCCAAATACCTTACCCTGTGGCACTACCATTTTTAATATCACTTCTTTTGATACTGCATTTCCTACCCTAACTTTTTGCTTTCTACTTTAAAAAATTCTTCTACCCAGGAAATCACTTTATCATCCACTCCAATAGTTTTTACTTTATTTGCCAAGATTTTGTGGATCACTGTGTCAAAAGGCTTTTTAAAGGTCTAGAGCAGGGGTCCCCAAAGTGGTCGATACCGACCCCTTGGGGTCGATAAGAGATCTCGCGGGGTCGATTAATACAGAGGCGTCGAAAGGGGATCGATTAATACTAAAGAGGATCAGTTAAGCTGTACAGGAAAAAATAGGAATGTTCTACTAAAGTCAGGTCAATACATAAAAGTAAAGCTCATCCTCTCGGTTCTCGTTTGTTTGCGAAGTCATGTGAAGTAAATTATCAAACTTTAAACCAATTACTTTTGCTCACTGAGGTAAGGTGGTTGTCAACAGGTGATAGTTGCAAAGGTTCATCCGAAGAGTGACTTATGTCCATCGCTAAGTGACAAATTAAAACATTACAAAAACCATCTCTTTTGGCAAATCTTTATTTGAAATTTACTCCATCTATCCATAGTTTTGTTACTATTTTTTGAGATTATAACAATAGTGGAAAGTATCTCGTTTTTCTATTAATTTTATTGGGTGGATTTTATAAATTATTTCGTTGAGTTTTTATGCAGGCCTCCTTATTGCTTAGCATCAGGAATGCCAAAAATTATTTAATGTTTTTATTAAATACTTGTAGGGGTCGATAGGAAGGCAAATATCCTATCAAGGGGTCGACGGGTAAAACGTTTGGGGACCCCCGGTGTAGAGCAACGCCATCAGTTCGGCCTCGCTTGTCCGGCACTTCTGAAACTGAATTTTACTGACATCCATTTGCGTTTAAATACAGGACTGAAAAAGAACAACCAATATTCTAAATGCAATCTGTCGACTGCTTTGGTTACGGATATGTATCGTTTGCTGTGATGCCCTTAGGCCTTAGGAGGGCGCGGGGTTGCCCTTTGTCTGCACAAGTTTGAGCCCTCCGCTACTGTCAACAACATCCGCGCCGAGAAAAACAGAGAAAAACCCGCGGTCACCAGAAGCGGGGGTCGTGGAAATTGACAAATGCCTGGAGTATAAAACTCTCAACTGTCGTAAAGCTCCGGGGCTGTGACAGCGGGAGCTGAGAGCGGCGATACAGAGCTAGGCGGACCAACACTCCTGCCAGGGAGCCAGCTACGACCGACGTCACTGTCTAAGTGCCGGGGATCATACACAGGGTGTTGTAAAGCTCCGGGCTGTGACAGTGGGAGCTGAGAGCGGCGATACAGAGCTAGGCGGAGCAACACTCCTACCAGGGAGCCAGCTACGACCGACGTCACTGTCTAAGTGCCGGGGATCATACACAGGGTGTTGTAAAGCTCCAGGGCTGTGACAGCGGGAGCTGAGAGCGGCGATACAGAGCTAGGCGGAGCAACACTCCTGCCAGGGAGACAGCTACGACCGACGTCACTGTCTAAGTGCCGGGGATCATACACAGGGTGTTGTAAAGCTCCAGGGCTGTGACAGCGGGAGCTGAGAGCGGCGATACAGAGCTAGGCGGACCAACACTTCTGCCAGGGAGCCAGCTACTACCGACGTCACTGTCTAAGTGCCGGGGATCATACACAGGGTGTTGTAAAGCTCCGGGGCTGTGACAGTGGGAGCTGAGAGCGGCGATACAGAGCTAGGCGGACCAACACTTCTGCCAGGGAGCCAGCTACGACCGACGTCACTGTCTAAGTGCCGGGGATCATACACAGGGTGTTGTAAAGCTCCAGGGCTGTGACAGCGGGAGCTGAGAGCGGCGATACAGAGCTAGGCGGACCAACACTCCTGCCAGGGAGCCAGCTACGACCGACGTCACTGTCTAAGTGCCGGGGATCATACACAGGGTGTTGTAAAGCTCCGGGCTGTGACAGTGGGAGCTGAGAGCGGCGATACAGAGCTAGGCGGAGCAACACTCCTGCCAGGGAGCCAGCTACGACCGACGTCACTGTCTAAGTGCCGGGGATCATACACAGGGTGTTGTAAAGCTCCGGGCTGTGACAGCGGGAGCTGAGAGCGGCGATACAGAGCTAGGCGGACCAACACTCCTGCCAGGGAGCCAGCTACGACCGACGTCACTGTCTAAGTGCCGGGGATCATACACAGGGTGTTGTAAAGCTCCGGGCTGTGACAGTGGGAGCTGAGAGCGGCGATACAGAGCTAGGCGGAGCAACACTCCTACCAGGGAGCCAGCTACGACCGACGTCACTGTCTAAGTGCCGGGGATCATACACAGGGTGTTGTAAAGCTCCAGGGCTGTGACAGCGGGAGCTGAGAGCGGCGATACAGAGCTAGGCGGAGCAACACTCCTGCCAGGGAGCCAGCTACGACCGACGTCACTGTCTAAGTGCCGGGGATCATACACAGGGTGTTGTAAAGCTCCAGGGCTGTGACAGCGGGAGCTGAGAGCGGCGATACAGAGCTAGGCGGACCAACACTTCTGCCAGGGAGCCAGCTACTACCGACGTCACTGTCTAAGTGCCGGGGATCATACACAGGGTGTTGTAAAGCTCCGGGGCTGTGACAGTGGGAGCTGAGAGCGGCGATACAGAGCTAGGCGGACCAACACTTCTGCCAGGGAGCCAGCTACGACCGACGTCACTGTCTAAGTGCCGGGGATCATACACAGGGTGTTGTAAAGCTCCAGGGCTGTGACAGCGGGAGCTGAGAGCGGCGATACAGAGCTAGGCGGACCAACACTCCTGCCAGGGAGCCAGCTACGACCGACGTCACTGTCTAAGTGCCGGGGATCATACACAGGGTGTTGTAAAGCTCCGGGCTGTGACAGTGGGAGCTGAGAGCGGCGATACAGAGCTAGGCGGAGCAACACTCCTGCCAGGGAGCCAGCTACGACCGACGTCACTGTCTAAGTGCCGGGGATCATACACAGGGTGTTGTAAAGCTCCAGGGCTGTGACAGCGGGAGCTGATTGCGGCGATACAGAGCTAGGCGGACCAACACTCCTGCCAGGGAGCCAGCTACGACCGACGTCACTGTCTAAATGCCGGGGATCATACACAGGGTGTTGTAAAGCTCCAGGGCTGTGACAGCGGGAGCTGAGAGCGGCGATACAGAGCTAGGCGGACCAACACTCCTGCCAGGGAGCCAGCTACGACCGACGTCACTGTCTAAGTGCCGGGGATCATACACAGGGTGTTGTAAAGCTCCAGGGCTGTGACAGCGGGAGCTGAGAGCGGCGATACAGAGCTAGGCGGAGCAACACTCCTGCCAGGGAGCCAGCTACTACCGACGTCACTGTCTAAGTGCCGGGGATCATACACAGGGTGTTGTAAAGCTCCGGGGCTGTGACAGTGGGAGCTGAGAGCGGCGATACAGAGCTAGGCGGACCAACACTTCTGCCAGGGAGCCAGCTACTACCGACGTCACTGTCTAAGTGCCGGGGATCATACACAGGGTGTTGTAAAGCTCCGGGGCTGTGACAGTGGGAGCTGAGAGCGGCGATACAGAGCTAGGCGGACCAACACTTCTGCCAGGGAGCCAGCTACTACCGACGTCACTGTCTCAGTGCCGGGGATCATACACAGGGTGTTGTAAAGCTCCGGGGCTGTGACAGTGGGAGCTGAGAGCGGCGATACAGAGCTAGGCGGACCAACACTTCTGCCAGGGAGCCAGCTACTACCGACGTCACTGTCTAAGTGCCGGGGATCATACACAGGGTGTTGTAAAGCTCCGGGGCTGTGACAGTGGGAGCTGAGAGCGGCGATACAGAGCTAGGCGGACCAACACTTCTGCCAGGGAGCCAGCTACTACCGACGTCACTGTCTAAGTGCCGGGGATCATACACAGGGTGTTGTAAAGCTCCGGGGCTGTGACAGTGGGAGCTGAGAGCGGCAATACAGAGCTAGGCGGACCAACACTTCTGCCAGGGAGCCAGCTACTACCGACGTCACTGTCTAAGTGCCGGGGATCATACACAGGGTGTTGTAAAGCTCCGGGGCTGTGACAGTGGGAGCTCAGAGCGGCGATACAGAGCTAGACGGACCAACACTTCTGCCAGGGAGCCAGCTACTACCGACGTCACTGTCTAAGTGCCGGGGATCATACACAGGGTGTTGTAAAGCTCCGGGGCTGTGACAGTGGGAGCTGAGAGCGGCGATACAGAGCTAGGCGGACCAACACTTCTGCCAGGGAGCCAGCTACTACCGACGTCACTGTCTAAGTGCCGGGGATCATACACAGGGTGTTGTAAAGCTCCGGGGCTGTGACAGTGGGAGCTGAGAGCGGCGATACAGAGCTAGGCGGACCAACACTTCTGCCAGGGAGCCAGCTACTACCGACGTCACTGTCTAAGTGCCGGGGATCATACACAGGGTGTTGTAAAGCTCCGGGGCTGTGACAGTGGGAGCTGAGAGCGGCGATACAGAGCTAGGCGGACCAACACTTCTGCCAGGGAGCCAGCTACTACCGACGTCACTGTCTAAGTGCCGGGGATCATACACAGGGTGTTGTAAAGCTCCGGGGCTGTGACAGTGGGAGCTGAGAGCGGCGATACAGAGCTAGGCGGACCAACACTTCTGCCAGGGAGCCAGCTACTACCGACGTCACTGTCTAAGTGCCGGGGATCATACACAGGGTGTTGTAAAGCTCCGGGGCTGTGACAGTGGGAGCTGAGAGCGAGCGATACAGAGCTAGGCGGACCAACACTTCTGCCAGGGAGCCAGCTACTACCGACGTCACTGTCTAAGTGCCGGGGATCATATACAGGGTGTTGTAAAGCTCCGGGGCTGTGACAGTGGGAGCTGAGAGCGGCGATACAGAGCTAGGCGGACCAACACTTCTGCCAGGGAGCCAGCTACTACCGACGTCACTGTCTAAGTGCCGGGGATCATACACAGGGTGTTGTAAAGCTCCGGGGCTGTGACAGTGGGAGCTGAGAGCGGCGATACAGAGCTAGGCGGACCAACACTTCTGCCAGGGAGCCAGCTACTACCGACGTCACTGTCTATGTGCCGGGGATCATACACAGGGTGTTGTAAAGCTCCGGGGCTGTGACAGTGGGAGCTGAGAGCGGCGATACAGAGCTAGGCGGACCAACACTTCTGCCAGGGAGCCAGCTACTACCGACGTCACTGTCTAAGTGCCGGGGATCATACACAGGGTGTTGTAAAGCTCCGGGGCTGTGACAGTGGGAGCTGAGAGCGGCGATACAGAGCTAGGCGGACCAACACTTCTGCCAGGGAGCCAGCTACTACCGACGTCACTGTCTAAGTGCCGGGGATCATACACAGGGTGTTGTTACATGACTCGTGGTTGTAAATAGTATATGAAATAACTAGTCCATGATCCAGTTTCAAATTTTAACTTGTTTTATTTCTACTGAGACATCGGACTTCAAGATACAGTTCACATATAAACACAATACTTCAACGATTACATTCTACACTTCTTCCAAAGACAATAATGCTGTATAAAAGAATCAAAACGATAGAGGATTGTAAACAGTTGCAGGGTGATCTGGACAGGATATCTAGTTGGGTTGGTAAACATGGGATGAAGATAAATGCAAAAAAGAGTCAGCTTATTAGATACACAAATAAAAAACAAAAGATTAATTATGAATATAAGATGGGGAAAGAATTGCTTGCTGAAGACTTGAAATTTAAATATCTTGGCATTACTTTTGATAACAAGCTTAACTGGGCTGGACACATTGGACAGGTATAGGAAAAGGTTTCAAAGTTCTGCACTTGTTGGAGAGAGTGATGAGGGGATGTACGAGAGAAGTCAAGGATATTGGGTTACAAAACTTTGATGAGACAATTGCTCGAATATGGAAGTGTAATATGGGACCCTCATTTTACGTATCAAATACAGGAGTTGGAGAGGGTGCAAAGAAGGACTGCTAGATTTGTTTCTGGAAATTATCGCAGAATGCAGTCAGTGACAGATATGATAAAGGAGCTAGAATGGGATTCATTGCAAGACAGGAGGAGGATGAGGAGGGTCATGGGAGTGTAAAGGGCATATACTGGCGATGAGGCATGGAAAGATATTGCAATAGGTATGAAAAGTAATGCATGGAAGGGAGATGACCATGACCACAAGCTGGCACTCGATTTCAGGCACAAGGGTGTGGGAAGATTCTCTTTTCTAGGTAAGGGTGTCAGGGATTGGAATGAGTTACCAAGAGAAATGATGAATAATTTACCGAAAACTTTGAAAGAATTTAAAGATAAAATTTGTAGAGGGCAAATGTAGGTGGGTGCAGGATAAGGGTAAGATGGGTGTGTATAGAAATTGCCACCGGAGCCTGTTCTCCATTGAAATTAAATTAAATTAAAATTAAATACTACCAAAACTGTTCGTTCAACACTGTCCTTGACCGACGTAAACTTTGTCCTAAATTCTGTCCAAGTAAAAACTGTCTCTGAGACTATGCTGGTCGCTTTAAATAAGTTCAATTTAAACACGTTTTTATTTTCATATGCACCTCGTCAAAGATATTGGTTACATACAGACATAAAACTCCAACGATCACATTCGACACTTCTTCCAAAGACAATACAACCACCACAGTCGTTGGCCGACGTAAACTGTTTCCGATAATACTCCCACTGTAAAACTGTTTCTCTGTCTCGGTTTATATAAGTTCCATCGAAAGTTTTAGAACACTGCAAACGCTTCCGACAGATATTTCTCGAACATTAACAATACTCAAACAATTGAAAACACATTAAAAACAATCAGAATTAATACACAAACATTTAAAATCATCACCAAATGCTTAGAAATGAAAATTGAAGATACTTAAAGACAAAATTATCCACTTCAATCTTTTTAAACTTTAGTAAAACACCGTAGCTTACCTTAATACCTACAATTACAAACATTTAAGTAATTCTCTTGCATAGTTCCGTCCTTAAACATATTAAATGGTATTTAAATAATTTCTTTTAACAAAACAAAATCCATTTACACTGATTTACAATAAAATACAAGACAAATATACAAAATAATTTTCAATCACACTCTAGTTTGCTACAAATAATTCATAAAATACGATTCCAGTTTAGGTTTGAGGGCTGTTACAGTGTCCAGGAATGAAAGGATAATCCTGCAACCACAGGCAGGTCACATCATCTCCTACCACGTGACAAAGTTTTATTTCAGTAAAACTCTCACCACTGTCGAGATACTGATTTTTTGTTAAATATTTTTTCGAAACATGCGACTTTGTTCAGTTCATTCCATGTCATTTCTACGGATTAAGACTTTTTGAGCCATTTTTTTTTAAAATTTACTCAAATATATTTCAGTCATCTAAAACAATGTTCTTTTTTTCTTAAAACTTAAAAATACTTATAAAATATTTTTTTTTTAAAAAACAATCATTATCTTTATTTTTTTCCTTCATGTTTAAAATGCAAGATGGTCTCTTTAGCAGATTGAACTACCATAAAGCAATCATTTTAAAAGAAGTATAAAATAATTATACCATTTAAGTTTTTTAAAACTTTTTTTAAGATTTTAAGAACACTCAAATATTTTTGACTAAATTAAAAAAAAACTGGGGTTCGAACTGTCGTAATTTGTAAAAAATGTCATGCAATAAACTGAAAAAGTCACAAGCTTCGGAAAAAAAATAATAATATCTCGAAAAAGGTGAGACTTTCACCAAAATAAAGTTTTGTCACATAGAAGGGCATGATGTGGCCTGTGGGCGGTTGCAGGATTATCCTTTCTTTCCTGGACACTCTGTATATTACTAGCGCAAGCCAGTGACCGTTTTTTGTCCAGTTTTTAGGGTCAAACATTGAGACAGGTTGACCTGTTCTGACCAAACACGAACTTGACCTGTTTTTCACCCTTACGGAGAAAAAATCTCTGGCAAGGATAGGGCATGGCCTTGGGATTTTATGTTGGGATGAGACTTTGCGTAATAATTGTATCCTCCTGCAATCGTAAGACGCAACGCTCTATAGATTCGCAGAAAATGGCCTTTAAAAATTCAAGTCCAGCTTATATACTAGTGAAATTCCGGTTATGTCAGCAGATGAATAGCAGTCAGTAACGAGCCTGTTTCATGCCTGGGCGCTCTGGGTTCGAATCTCGATTCCGTCTATTTTTTCGTTTTTATTTTTTTGTTTTTACAATTAAATAACTTTTTATTCAATGTTATTGATTATTTAATTTTAATTTTAAATTTTAAATCATAATATGAGTATATTAACTACCCTATAACTTACTTAAAATACTTTAAAACTATAATAGTTACAAAAAATTTAATTATATTTAAAGAATAAAGTTATTTTATTAACAGTGTTATAAGTTTTATTTCGGATATTACCGTTGTTCTACTAAAAATTCCGCTTTCATTAATTGTGTTCGATGCTAAAAAATTTATTGTTTTAAATGTTTTTATGATGATTTTCATCCCAGCTCACAATTATAATAAAAATGTATGTTACATAAAATCAATAATAAAAAACACAATGAAAGTTTTTACTTATGAATAAATATTATTATTATAACCATTCGTAATAGTGTATTTTAAACAATAAAATATTGTAACTATTATATTTTTATAGTATTTTAAGATAAAGAGTAGTTGATATAAAAATTGAAAAAAAAATATAGACCAAATCGAGATTCGAACCCAGAGCGCCCAGGCATGACGCAGGCTCGTTACTGACTGGGCTGTTCCGCTGCTGACCTAATCGGAATTTCACTAGTATATAAGCAGGGCTTGAATTTTTAAAGGCCGATTTCTCCGAATCTATTGAGCGTTGCGTCTTACGATTGCAGGAGGTAAACATCTTAAAGGGGTACAATTATTACGCAAAGTCTCATCCCAACATAAAATCCCGAGGTCGTGCCCTCCCCTTGTGAGCTTGAAGAACTGAGAAATATTAATAGACGTACTAAACACGGACAGGGACGACCGCGCTATCGTATAATCGTTTCAAAGGTGGTAGACTCGAACATGCTGAAATACAAACACGACTTGCTTTGACACTAAAAGACAACTTTGCAATATTTCAAATATTCCTGCTTGCTTCGAAAGGGTCATGTTGCTTTCTTTATTATCGCGGGCAAACATTCATAACGTAATCTTTGGTCATAGTGTCTGTAACAGCCAGAGAACTTTATTCAGATTCCAGATTATTAAACAGTTGAGCAACTCCAAAGCAATGAATAGCCGGAATACTCGATTCGGCAACATATTTGGTCTGATGTCCACTTTCAACAACCTAATAACTCACACACAACGAACAGTAATAATTATAATTAACGAGAGTGGTCAATAAAATACGAAAAAAAGAAAGCGAAGCGTACTGTTAAACTTTAATCAAGCAGCAAATTTTAGCGAAAGTTTTAATTAAATTGAAATTTAGCGCAGGCCGGAATGTAACTGGTATTCCTGGTTACAATAGAGAACATGAGTAATTTATGTTTCTTAAAGTTTTTTATGTTGCTTTCACTAGCGACATGTTACTGAAAAGCAGTTACACACTTTTTCAGTCATAAAGATAACTTTTTTTTTAACTGTGAAATGCCACCAAAAACAAACTTAATGAATGAGTGACGCCAATTAATATCGTGGTGAGTGAGAGATTCAGTGAGCTTAGGAAATTACATATTAGATTTGAAATACATCTAAATACAATCAGAAACATTTAATTAGCGTTTAATTCTTCGTTGTACCTCGAAAAGAAGGCAGGGAAAAATATGCCTTGTTGTGAAGATGCGAACCCTAGTGATAACTAGACCTTGGATTTTAGGCAAAGTCCTATTTTGTTCCTGATTGAAACACATGAAAATAATATCGTATATATACGATTTATTGATATTTATGGCCGTTATTTGTAACAGTGCTTAAAAATGGCTGAATTGTCAAGAATTCTTCTCGGGTATTCTACCGGATAAGTTTTTCTGTCCTCAACGTTTCGGCAGCAACCTCCGCTGCCTTCATCAGGTGAGATGTCATAGCGGAGCTACCCCTGCGACGACACTTTCTGTGCTGTGACGTCGCAGGGGTATCTTCGCAGTGACATTTCACCTGATGAAGGCAGCGGAGGTTGCTGCCGAAACGTTGAGGACAGAAGAAATTACCCCGCAGAATACCAGAGAAGAAATCTGTCAGCCATACGCCGGGGAAAACGTAATTCTCATATCAGGCTAAATTGTCGTTGGGACCTATTTTTGCCTATTTTACGAATTTTTCTTTATAATATTGCCAAAAGCTTTTTTTTTCAGAAAACAAACGAATGTTTTGTTAAGTATTTATTTCCAACAGTTGTAGTCAACGTGTTTGTCGTTACTGTCGCTCAGTCCCTGTTTGCTATTAGTCACACATAGACTGGAATCAGCCGTGTGTTCTCACGAAGCACCAGTATGACGAAGGTAGCGACGTCCAAATCATCACCGAGCGTGGTAGTGTAACGGTTAGCGATCTGGCCTCGCATTCGGGATGTCGGCGGTTCGAATCCTCGTCGGGGCATACAGATTTCGGTTTTCCATAGTTTCCCAAATCCCTCCAGGCAAATGCCAGGATGCTTCCTTCAAAAGGCCATGGCCGAATTCCTTCCAATTCCTTGCCCCCCATTGTTATCCGTCTCTGAAGACCTCGCTGTTAAGAGACGTATAAGCAGTTAAAAAAAATCCAAATCATCTTTAATTAGGCATTGCATTAAGTAGTATCCCAATTTCTCAATGGACGGAAACATTATATATTGCGACTTGTGCAACAAACAGATGAGTAAACAGTAACAATGTGTTGAACAACACTTTAATCATGTAATTTCCGTACATGTAGATTTATTAAATATTATTGAAAAATAGGGCAGGCATCCTTCCACAGTATCACGAACTTGAACATTGCTTCTGGGCATCGGACAGGAATTGATGCAGCAATGCGTGCCCGGGGTTTTCCTAACGTCTGATAGCTCTGTCATTGTGCCTGTGTGCGGCACCTAGGTCGTAGGTAGGGTTTTATAGCTTCTGCCGATTAGCGGAGGCAGAGTTCCGCATTCCCAGAACAAGGATGTGACGGGGCCAGTGCCACGATAATTCTGCCGCGCTGCTCATTGGATAGCATGCTGAGAGGGTCTGCGGTGCCCATCAGGACGTTCAGCTTCGTCCACGGCAGGGGTGCCAACCCCCGGCCCGCAAGATTCATCACACTTTAACAAAATATTTTTTGTATTTCATTTTTAGTGTTATATATTTCTTTACCATGTCCGTTTAGTATCATTATTATTATATCTTTATATATAAAGATGAATGTATGTATGTTTGTTTGTTCTTCATACAAATCCACAGTTTTCATCTGATCTCGATGAAACTTTGCACACTTATCCTTTGAAACAAGGAGAAAAATGTGGCTACATTTGGTTGAAAAATTATCTGTATAAATCACACACATGTTGTCTCATAACTTCGAAATACGGAGATAGACAGACACGTTGGGTGTGGACGTCTCCGTACCGTGTTTCCGTGTAGTGGACTGGCAGCTCAGTGGTCAGTCGCTCGCGACCAGCCGTAGCGAGCGGTCGCTCCGCATTTTCCTGCTGTGTTGTGTGGTTAAGTGCCTACGGAGTAAATAAAAGCAAGTGTAGTAGTGAAATTCAAGAGTCATGGAAGTTAATCATTTCGTTCGAAAATCCACGCTAAAATTCTCGTTTGCGTATGGATATGTGCGTCCAAAAGCAGTTGAAATTGATGAGTGGTTATACAGTGAAATTGGACTGCGAGAAGAAAGTGTGTACGGTATCCAGGCGGACTTCCTCGCTAATGTTATATACATCAAGCTATGAGATGAAGAAGAATGCCTCCGTATTTTGAGGGAAACCAACGGAGAAAGAAAATTCGTTCACAGCAATGGCGAGGTAAGCAACGTTTCCATATCACATGCAGGTCTGGGAATAAGACACGTAAAAATACATAATATTCCCTTTGAAATCAGTACAGATATCATACGAAAAGCTTTCGACAAATTTGGAACAATCATGAGCGTAACCTCTGATGAAAGATATGGTAGCAAAAGATTCGTTGTAGACAGCGGCATTAGAACCGTGAAAATAGATCTGAAGTGCCACGTACCATCCTATGTAAACATTGCCGGATTTAAAGCACTCGTTGTTTACGACGGGCAGCTACGTACGTGTGTGATATGTAACGCACATCGCAAGGCTGAATGCACCAAGAAGAGACCTCTGCAGTTACCATCTGAGCGTTTGGTCGCTGATACAGCTTTCAATGGCGAACCCTTAAAAGTGGTAATACCACAATCAATAGAAATATAAATGATGAACATACTCTCAGAATGGAAACGGACGACCCGTCGAACATCAGAATGGAAACAGAGAATCCTTGTAATGTTGAAGCAACTCAAGAACCACCGAATTAAAAAGAGGAAAATTATATAACAGAACAAGAAAACAGCAAAACCGCTAAATTAAATTCACTGGAAATGCAATCAACTGAGAAAAAAGAAATCAAGAAAAATGTTAAACAACATCCTGTGACAACGCCATCACCTGAAAAAAAAGAAACTAAGCTAATGGAAGAACGCAAGCACGAAAACACACCAAACACCAAAAGACCGAAACTTGATAAGAGAGGAGTTGATTCCATAGCGGAAGAATTGGCCGAAAAATCCAGAAAAGGTACCACTCTACAAATGGAGACAAATGTTGATGAAACCCCTCAAAGTGCAAACTCCAATAAGGAAGGCAAAAGCTATGAAAATAAGACCAGCGAGATACTTGAAATAGAAAACGTCTGTGGAAACACTAAAATACTTTGGTCGGACGACATTGGTGACTTAGAAGAAGAGGATATTCAAAGCGAATAAGAAGTATGAGTAAGGTCTTAATTTTTATTAAATTAACGCAAAAAAAACTGAACTGTTTGTTCAACACTGTGTGACAATACTGATCTAAATGACAGACAGTAGTGGAACAACGTCCGCTCAGAAGTACTGCGTGTCCACCTTAAATTTAAATGGAATAAAGCGGAGCAGAAATGAAACTACACAAAAAAGATGTCACATCTGTACGACATTAATATAAATTCTATAGAAAGCCACCCTAAATTGAGAAGTCTCGTGGAATTTATATATAATAGTAATACAGATATTGCTCTGCTGCAAGAGGTGCGCCCCCAATTTTTGAAAACAATTACAGGATTTAATATTCTACTCAACTCGGGCTTAAATGTTGGTTTGGGCACGGCAATACTGCTGAGAGAAGGAATAGAGTTTAAACAAGTTGAAATGTTAGAAAACGGTCGTGGTTTGGCTTGTTCAGTGGATGATACCCATATTATTAATATATATGCACCCTCTGGGAACTCTAAACGAGAGGAAAGAGCAACATTTTACAAATCTGAAATAACGTACCTACTACGCAATCATAAGACAGAGAGAATAATAGGAGGTGACTTCAACTGCGTTTTGAAACCAGCTGATCAAATACCCAACTACAATTCCTGTAATGAATTAAAAGAGATAGTAAATAAATTACGTCTAATAGATGTTTGGGAAAAGAAATGTCCATCTAAAACAGGTTTCACCTTTTTATCAAACACCTCAGCAAGCAGATTGGACAGATTCTACGTCACTGAAACGCTGCATGATCAAATACAAAATATAGAGATCTGGCCAATTCACTTCTCAGACCATCATGCTGTACAAATAAAAATAAGCCTACCAAGACAACTGATATATAAACACCCAGGATGCTGGAAATTAAATACTTCAATCCTGAAATATGACGACCTTAAAAATGAGGTCCGTGCCCAAATCCAAACAGCATTGAGTAAAACTGGAAACTATGCAAACAAAATTTCATGGTGGACGCACTGCCTCAAACCAAGGATCCAGTACAGCCTAAAAAATTACTCTCGTGTCCAGAAAAAATGGCAAGACGATACTAAAGAATTTTATTACCGATGCTTAAGAGACCTCTACACTGATCATATGACTGCTATGAAGAACATTAAAAAAATCAGGAAAATAAAGGCGAAAATAACAGATGTTAAAAGGAAACAGTTAGAAGGTCTAAAAATTAGATCCAAAGACATTACTACTCAAACCGTGAAATGGCGTCCGTATACCTTGTATTAGCAGAACAACGAAAGGGGAAAGCAAAGACCATTACTAAACTGAAATCTGAATCAAATGTGCTACTGGCAGACCAGCAACAAATAACAGAATACCTCCATAGTTTTTATACGGAGCTCTACAGTAGAAAAGAAGTTAACACGCTCGAATCGGAGAAAATATTGGAACATGTAGATAATACAATCACTGAAGAAGACAACCAACTTCTCCTTGAAGACATCTCCGTAGAAGAAATATGGAGTTCAATAAAGAAGAGCTAAAGAAACAAAAGCCCCGGTATAGACGGCATTCCAGTAGAGGTTTAGGCGACGTTTTGGAATGAAATCAAGGAACCATTGACGGATATCTTCAATGAAATATTAAAAATTGTGACAATCCCGAAAGAATTCAAGGAAGGCCTGATAGTGTTAATCCCTAAGTGCATTAAACCTATCAACGCCAACGAATTTAGGCCACTTTCTTTGTTAAACACCGACTACAAACTTTTTACCAGAATAATAGCAATCAGAATAAAAAGCAACATCAAGAAAGTAATTGGCGAACACCAAGCGTGCACTGGAAAATCACGGTCGATAATACACACGCTAATGGACATCAGAGACACCATGACGGCAGTGGAGGCAGCAAAATGTCGAGTAGCAGTCCTCTTCGTAGACT
Organism: Vandiemenella viatica; assembly: GCA_031002005.1. Classification (NCBI taxonomy): domain Eukaryota; kingdom Metazoa; phylum Arthropoda; class Insecta; order Orthoptera; family Morabidae; genus Vandiemenella; species Vandiemenella viatica. The sequence continues at coordinate 4,437,500 of JARYHS010013630.1, read as the reverse complement.
TCCAAAAAGCGTTTGATATGGTTAGTCATGAGCACGTCTACAGAACACTAAAAACCATGGGCTACAATAGTACCTTCATAAAATTATTAAAAAGTATCTTAGGAGGTGCAACATCACGAATGCTGATCAATGGAAGATTATCTAAGCAAATAGAAATAAACAGATCAGTTAGACAGGGATGCCCTCTGTCTATGGACTTATTTGCTCTCGCAATAGAACCACTAATAATATGTTTGAACCGCCACCTGGAAGGAATCATCGTAAATTGGAAAAAATTACCACCTGAGTATATGCAGATGACGTCACCGTGTTGATAAAAGACAATAGTGAGCTAAAAATCGTGGAAAATATACTAGAAACATACTGTAAAGCGTCGGGCGTAGTAATCAATAATAAGAAAACAAAAGTAATGAACATTGGGCGAGGTATTAACGAAATGAGATCTAAATGGGCAGAAGTGAAGAAGATGAGAATACTTGGCATTGACTTCACTCCCAGCATTTAGAGCGTGATGCCGCTAAACTGGAAAGAAATACTGCACTCTGTCAGAGCATTACTCAACAACAACAGAATAAGAGAACTGAACATGATTCAAAAGGTGAGATTTGTAAATTCCATTGCACTATCAAAGGCATGGTACACTTCACACATCTTGCCCATTCCCAATGAGATATCAAAGAATATAGAGTCGGCAATAGGATGGTTTGTACAGCAAGGGGAAATATTTAAAATAAAAAACCCTGACTCTACCCCTCAGCAAAGGAGGTCTCGAGCTACAAGATGTTAAATATAAATCTCTTGCTATATTTATAAAAGACATGTTACGGAACTGGCATAAATATCCAGACAGCATAACTGCATATCTAATAAATCAACTACTACCCGCCAGTACAGAACCACCGATCGACATACGTCACATCAACCCGACGCTGTTGCAATTCCGGAAATTTATTATTGAGTACAGTTACATACATAACAAGATTCGAAATATATCTGCCACAAATAACAAAGAAATATACAACCTGTTGATGGACAATAGATATCATAGTAATATAGAACGAAAAAACCCAACAGTTTACTGAAAGAACATATGGAAGAACGTCCAAAACGAAAACCTACAATCACAAGTAAGATCCACATGGTACAGAGTAATTAATCGTTGTGTAACAACAAATAGTCGTCTACACACGATTCACCTCGCTCACTCACCCAACTGTGTCAAATGCAACCAACAGGACACGATAGAGCACAGGCTGACTGGCTGCATGGTGCCACCGATCTGGAAGTGGACGAGGTGCAAACTAGGAGTGCTGAACAGAACTTCCGACACAGCATTTACAATCAAAGATGTAATGACACCTGAATTTAGTTCTTGCCCAAAACAAAAGAACAACGCAACATGCTGGCTTTTAGCAAATTATGTCCATTACATAATACACAACAAAGAAAGAGCCAATCTACAAGAATACTGGTATTATTTAGTAACAGAAAACAAACGAGCTATGTCCTATCGTTACTACAAAGAAAACTATGCTAACTACCTGAATAACAAAATGCCTTTTTAAAGAAATGATTGTAATCCAACTATTATATATTGAAATTCAAATACTTTTTTTTTTTTACGCTACATTTTGTAATGACTAGAAAATGTATTATTTTGCTGTAACATTTTGTGAAACAATAAAAAAAAAATTGGTTAAAGCACTTGCTTACGAACGTCGTGGTCTCTGGTTCAAATCTCCGTGGAGGCTAAGATTTTCAAAAATTGTTTTTCATCGTAAGAGTCAGGCCTGGGCCGTAGGTTTTCGGATTGATAGTTAAACTGTAGATATTAGAAAGTTAGGGGTACAATGCGAGGCAAATCGTAGATAGTCTTGCAATGTTGTAGGTGTACACTTTTTTACGTTATAATGATCCGTCAGGTGTTGTTCGCAGTCAGTGTGTGTGTGAACCACAGTAATATTATTATAAATACGGAAGTAAGTCTCTGTCTTTTTGTTACGTTTTGACGACTAAATGGCTATATCGTTGTGATGGAATTTTATAAGGAAATCTGTATGAAGGGCACAGGATATTTTTTCCAGTATGATTAACAGTTGTAGTCACGAAATTTTGAGACCTTATCGAATGGTGACAGAAATATGTTGGAAATTGATTCTCTTCAAGAGACAGGTTCGACGGTACAGTGATATAATGATAGCTTTCCTGTCATATTATTCCAACTCGATATTGTTTGGGACCAATCCTTCGCTACCAACAACTTTCTATATTTAATTCTGGCAAAAAAATTCTTAATCCACGCGTACGAAGTCGCTGGTACGAGCTAGTTATCTATATTTACATGTAAAAAATAATAACTCATTATCATCTGGATGTTGTGGACCATTTCCTCCATTGCGAGTTAATCAATTTTTTTATATAATGGTTAATAACCGTCAATGCAATTGAGTTTTTGATTTATTCTTCGTGTCGTAACCACTGCTTCCCACACAAGAATAAAACAAAAATTTAATTGCATTGACGTGTTACTAACCTCTATAAAAAAAATGAATAACTCATCATTTAATATTCCACTTACTTTTTTCGGGGATCGCACTGTTTTAATTGATGGTTCAATACCGACGTTTCGGCGCCCAACCTGGTGCCGTCATCAGGGTTTCCAGATACGAAATGGTGTGGTTTTCACACAACTCCGTCGCTAAGCTAACTGTGTTGGTTACCGGCAGCGGATGTTAAACATCAATTAAAGCAGTGCGATTCCCGAAAAAAAAGTAAGTGGAATATTTAATTAATATGACGCCTGCTAAAAGCGTAAAATGTTGTATAATAACTCATTATGTTTCAATTTTTCACTCCAAAAAATTTCTATAGTGGAAACTAAATCTAATATGGGGATATATAATGTTACATGTTGCCCCCGGAGTTATGACGCATTTACGAAGTGGCCCGCAAGATCATTTGGTTTGGCCACCCCTGGTCTACTGTTTCGTCGGGATTCAAACCTCGATGATCCAGGCCGCAGTCAGGCGATTTCCCTCCTTATACGACTGCCTGTTCGCAAACTTAAACCTGATATTATTAAAAGACTGTGCAGTTATATCAGAATAGCATAAAACTTGAAAAATCGCGCCGACTATACTAAATTCCTAACTAATCTAAATCGAAAACAGTGGATTTTAAATATATAGATGGTGCAATGTGGCTGTTCAAAATAAATGCCCCACAGTGTTTGGTCAATAGTTAAACAATTCGCATATTGTGGACTTTAAAATTTGAATAAGCTGACACAATTATCCACATTTAAATTTTTGTATACTTAAATGAATATCCAACAGGTGAGTACTGCAAGTTCATTTCTCCATCGACAGGAAATACGTGACAAATGCACATTAAGACCTTTATTTATTTTAGATAATCCCAACCAGCTAAAATCATTTCAATTTACAAAAGAAAAAAAATTCTTCCGAATTACGCTTCTCGATGTTACATTATAAATTAAATAATTTTTGTTGATGTTATTTCATAAACATAACCACAGTATTGACAGCCTATTTTGACATTTTTAGAACCTACTTTGCACTGCAAAGAGCCTATTTTAGGCACCTGACTGATCCAGTGCTAACGGATAAGACTGGAAGGACACTAGCCGCTCTCTGTCTCCAGGGAGTCCACTTGGAGTGTCTCGCAGTCCAGAGAGTGATCTCGTTACTGTTTCTCAGAAGACGGAGAGTCCTTAATTAAAATCGGATGAATGCCTCTGCCAGCGAGAAAGGATAATGAGCGAGCGGATTAGCGCTTCGCTTCTCCTTTCTCACTCACCTTGGGACTATTTTTTTTTTTTGGCGTATCGACTCCACTGTAGCCCCGTCGTATCCACCCAGGTGAAGAAATGCTCAACATCGGAGGCGCAGGAACCCAGTTCACGGGGTCCAGCATCGGCGTTGGTTCAGTGCACAGTGATCAGCCAGAACATTATGATAACCTACCTGATAGCCGGTATGTCCGCCTTTGGCACGGATAACAGCGGCGACGTATCTTGGCATGAAGCAGTGAGGCCTTGGTAGGTCGCTGGAGGGAGTTGGCACCACATCTGCACACACAAGTCACCTCATTCTCGTAAATTCCTGGGAGGGGGGGGGGGGGGGGAGGGGAGGGGGTGATGAGCTCTGGCGCCACGTTAAATCACATTCCAGGTGTGTTTCGTTCGAGTTCAGATCTGGCGAGTTTGGTGGCCAGCACATCAATTGCAACTCGCCACTGTGTTCCTCGAACCACTCAATCACACTCATGACCTTGTGACATGGCGCATTATCTCACTGAAAAAATGTCACTTCCGTTCGGAAACATGGTCGTCATGAAGGGGTGTACGTGGTCTGCAACCACTGTGCGATACTTATTGGCCGTCATAGTGCCTTGCACGAGCTCCACTGGACCCATGGCTGCCCCGTGAATGTTCCCCAGAGCATTATTTTTTTTTGGATTATGGTTTTACGCCTCGTCCACGTCGAGGTCATAAGAGGCTGCAAAGGATGGGGACAAGGAACGGGAAGGAATTTGGCCATGGCCTTTTGTAGAAAGCATCCAGGCATTCGCCTGGAGTGATTTGGGAAACGATGGAAAAACCCAATCTGGATGCCCGGACGTGGATTCGAACCCACATCTTCCTGAATGCGAGGCCGAGGAGGGTTAAGCATAATTGAGCCGCCGCCAGCTTGTCTCCGTGCCCGCAGTACAGGTGTCAAGAAGCTGTTCCCCTGGAAAACGACGGATTCGCACCCTCCCATCGGCATGATGGAGAAGGTAATCGGGATTCATCAGACCATGCAACGCTCTGCCACTGCGCCAAACGTCCAGTGACGATGGTCACGTGCCCATTTCAGTCGTAGTTGCCGATGTGGTGGTGTTACATTGGCACATGCTTGGGTCGTCGGCTGCGGAGGCCCATCGTTAGGTGCGCTGTGTGTTCAGCACACACCTTGTACTCTGCCCAGCGTTATAGTCTGATGTTAGTTCCGCTACAGTTCGCCGCATGTCCTGTTTTACCAGTCTTCCCAGCCTACGACTTCCGACATCTGTAATGAGGGGTGGCCGCCCAACCCCTCGACGTTTCGACGTGGTTTCACCTTGGTTTCACCACTTGTTGAAGACACTCACCACAACATTCCTCGAACACCCGACAAGTCGTGCAGTTTCCGAAATGCTCGTGCCGAGCCTCCGGGACATCACAATCTGCTCTCGGTCAAACTCAGATAGATCGCGTGCCTCCCCATTCTAAACACGGATAGCACGCTCACTGATACTACATGCACCGTGCGTGTGTCTGACTAGCAGTCATTCCTCGTCAGGTGACGCTGGTATCGCCTGGACGGGTTTATATCGATAGTGGGTAGGTAGTGATAATGTTCTGGCTGATCAGTGAATACCCATTGGGGATTTCACTTGTCAGCACTATCATTACCGTGACGTCGCTACTTGATGACTCCTTATGTAACTGCACGAAACAAATCGAAAGTAAAGAATAAAAAAAATTGATATCTCTCTTACTTCTCGGGTTATCGAATGTGTAAAATCGATTACAGGTAATGTGACCATCAATATTTTTCTTTGGAGCGGAACGCCTGAGGAATTTTGTATAAAATTTGTTTCTCGTATTTTACTAGTTTTATTAAAAAACAAAGTATACTTACAATTAGTAGAATGTATTACATGTTAGCTGAGCTACTTAGCCTTAGTGTCTGACTTCTAACATCTAACTAGGCAGTTGTTTTGAATCTATCGGCGCAGCAAATCAGTTTTAAAATATCGGGTTTTCAAGTAGGAATGGAGCTCATTGCATGATTTGTTGATGTTAGTCTCGGTAATCAAAATGTCCTTCAATACTGCGACACTTACCTGTGTTTTGTCACTTGCGCATATTTTATTTGCTACAGAAGAAAACTCTTTCGACAGGTGCGTTACTTGCAGGCAGTCACTTAATGTACTCAATAGTCATACGGCATTTCATACAGTTGAGAGTGTTAGCACGGAAGTGTTGAAACGATTCCGCCAACGGTCTTCAGCATTACAGGTAGTGATTGTTTGATCTGTGACGTAGTTGGGAATGAGCGAAACCTCGTGAAGCATTTCCATATCTTGTCTGCTGCTAATAAATCCTCGCGTGACCAGCAATGTCCATGCGTCGGCTCGACCACAGCGCGGCAAAAACCACATGTTCTGTTTTGGACTTCGATAGATCGATATATTAAATTGCTATTGTGTTTGCGAAAGCGGGACATTTTTACTTTCCCTGTGGACAGCGGGACAGACATTGTGAAAGCGGGACTTATGCTCACGTTAGTAATAGGTATAGTTCCTTGTGCTTTTAGTGACGTGTTTCTTTTCGTCCACGCCGCATTTCATCCTAATTACAACCGCTAGGGAGAAAAAAAAAACAGCTGTTGTGTATGACCAGCGTGTAGAGTCCCACGTTGGCGAATTTTTTTTTTTTTTTTTGTTTCCGGTGCTGACTACCTCAATCTGGAGACAGTATATCTCGAGAAATAAGCGAGATATCAAAAAATTTTGTTCTCTACTTTCGATTTGTTTCGTCGAGTTACTTAAGAATCCATCATCGAATATGGCTTTGGAGAAACTTTTCTTCAGTTCCAGGCCGCATATCGACTTAACCACCTCACTTTCGAGACCGTATATCTCGGGAACTAAGCGAGATGTTACAAAATAATATTCCTCACTGTCGATATTTCTCGTCGATTTACGTAAGAATCCATCACCACCCCACGGATATCGCAGAATCCCCTTTCACTTTGACCTCTCTCTTAGATACAGGGATCGGGTATGAACGTCTAATAGCAAATTTATTAATTTCTCTCTCCAAACTGACCGCCGTAAACTGTTATTTAAACACAATATTTCGATGAAATTGCCTTCTCTGTGTGTTCACTGAACAAGTGGTAAGCCTAGCTTGCGGCTTGCGGCTTGCCTAGAGCACGTTGTTGAAAGACTGGCTCCGTGTATTGTGTACCCCGGGGAGCTAATGAGGTCTGAGACGTTGCTAGGCAACGCAGCAACGCCTGACGTAGCCATGTCGGTCTACCAGCAACGCGTTCCACGCGATATGCAAACTTCAAGTGTTACGGCTTGTCCGGTATACATATGACGATGGTAAAGTAGCCAGCACCCCCGAAATATTGAGTTTGAATACCTATTTAACTCGGTTAGTTTCTAGAGGAAAACGAATAAAAATGAAACGCACACACAGAAAGCTCGTTCAATCCTCCAGTAATAGTTTCAACGAGAACACGCCTTGAGTAGCATTCATCTACACTACAGTTAGTCTTCACAGACAAACACACACACACACACGCACGTACACGCACACACACACTCATACACACAAATTCACACACACACACACACACACACACACATACACACATACACACATACACATGCACACACACACACACACCGGGCGAGTAGACTTAAAATCCGACAGGAGTAGCTTTCGATAAAGCACTCCGGCCATCCTGATCTGGGTTTTCCATGGTTTTCCCGGATCGCTCCAGGCGAATGCTGGGATGGTTCCTCACAATAGCCCATGGGCGCCTCCTGCCATATACCGCATATCCCTTCCAAACTATCACCCTTTCCGATCGGTGCAAAGCACCCTCCGCCACACACATTTAGTGAATCGCGGAGTAATAATAATAAATAAATCAAATAAAATAATACAGACGTACCCACGTACACACCTACACACATACCCACTTCTCAACGCGTGCAGCAACTCATTTAGACTGATGCTTCATAAATTCCTTTAAGTTTTCTTCTTTAAATCCTAGTGCAACATATCGACGCACTTTCGTAATGCCCCCTACAGCCAAACTCCGTTTTTCCATCGTTCTTACATCCGTCTCTTGGTCCCTCTACCCAAATTTCGGGTCTGCATATTACGTCACTGTTTGCGTAGATGTTCTACCATTTTATGTAAACTTAACTTCTTATGCGTTCATATCCGTCATTATTTTGTAACTTAACGGATCACAACATAGACCGATAAATCCCTTATAACTCACACTTAGATACCCCTCGAGGCGGACCTTCTCTTGTGATGAGTGATCCCTCGCTCATCCCTCCTCAAAGACCGAATACGGCATTTCGTCCTCTTAACATTCTCTGTATCATTTTGAAGTAATTCTTCGCATCTCCCAAGGTTGACGTGCTCTCACTATAGATATTAATCTCTACGACTTCATATAATCTGATATTCCTGATTTTTTACAGTTATTAAACGAAATAAAAGAAAAACTTGGATCTGTTATAAGAGCTAAAGGAGAAAAAAATCAGTATATTGCGATTTGCTGATGACGTTGTCCTGTTAACAAAACAGAATGAGGATTTTGAGAAGTTGCTGAATGACATAAACAATATAACTGAAAGAAGAATTTGAGCTAAATATAAACCAAAGCAAGACAAAAGTGATGAAATGTTGCAGAAATGATACGAATAGTAGTAGATTAAATATAAAAATAGGGTGTGATGCAAGGGGAGAAGTAAATGAATTCTGTTACTTAGGAAGTAAAATGACAAATTTTGGCCAAAGCAGGAATGACGTTCAAAGCGAAAAGAGAAATCTTTAAGTTTCAGATTTTGATCTAGGACTAAGAAAGAAGTTTTTAAAATTCTGTATGAGGAGTGATAGGACTATACGAAGACTGGAAAGAAATAAAGTTGAAGCGTTTGGGATGTGGGGATATGCAAAGATGTTGAATATTAAGTGGACAGACAAAGTAAGAAATTAGCGTGTTTTTTGAAACGATGGGTTAAAAAAGACGTTTGTGGAACAGTCTAACAGAAACAGGCTGGATGGTCATATTTCAAGAGAAACGGGATTGGTTAATTTTTTAGTGGAAGTAACTGTCGAACATACGAAATGTCGAGATAGACAAAGATTAGAATATATGAAACAAATATTAGATGACATACGCCGTAAGGGGTATGTTGAGATGGAAAGGTCAAAACAAGATAGGAAGGAATGGAGGATCGCATCAAACCAGACGAAAGACTGATGACAGCAACAAAATGAAATAAGGTTTATCCATTGGAAGTTAACCAATCATGTGAGTCCTAACTCACCGTACAAATATTCTATGCTTCCGCTATATTTTTCCACTTAATTTTCTATATCCACAAAATGTCGTAATTTTACTTATTTCAAGTATTAGCATAATGTGCCTCCTCTCAAAAAAACCTGCGTTGTCTCTAAATCTCCTTTTCTGTACGTTTCACCCTCATGTAAATTACTTGAAAACGATAAACAGTAGAAATAACAGCGAGATCGGGTTTAATAGGGGGAGTCCTCCATTTCTGCTGCGATGGAGCTTACAGTGGTGGTAGGCTGGAGGGAGGCAGGGATTAATCGCTCGTCCAAGTCGAGGTGATTAGTGCTCAGACAGTATTTGGGACAGTGAACTGGAATGGATTAGACGATTGCCTTTTGAAGGAACCATTCTGACGTGCATATGAACCTGGGTCCTATAGAGTGCCTCACGTTAGTTCTTAATGCGTCATGCTTCAAAACACAAGATGCATAAACTATCCCATATACTGTTCCTGCCGTTAACATATCCTTTTCTCAAATGATAGAGTCTAGAGTAGGGGTGGCCAAGTTGCGGCGTACCTTGAACATTTTTGCGGCCCGCGAGATTCATCACACTTTTACGAAATATATTTATTTTATAACCGCGAAGGTAGTGAAAAATTACAGTTGCTTTTGAAAGCCGATTCAGTAATTTACAGTTAGACAAATACAACAAAATTTTCGAAATATATTCATCTCCCTTTCATGTTGAAATCGAGTCAGCCCCAAATATCTCCAAATGGACCTGGTTAACTTACAGTCAAATATTGAATTAAAACATATTTTTGAAATATCAGAATCAAAAATAGATTTTTACAACACTTTCGTCGCAAGAAGAGAATTGTTTTAATTTGAGACATCTGGCGCTTTTGAATAAACTTACACCTGCGAATCTTTTTTTCTTTTGAAAATGGAATTGACCAAATACAAAATACGCTCACACGTAACGGACGCTAACCAGCAACCCCAATTAGAATGCGCAAATACCCAAATTGAGATCGATTTGCAAATGTTAAGTGAAAGAGTGGAGAAACAAATATCGTAATAGTAAAATAAATATGTTTAGTGATTTAATTTTTTATTTCGTTTATATTCATATATTTTTTATATATCATATTTAGTGTTATATATTTCTTAATCTTAGTGTCATTATTATTATATTATCTATGTTTACATGTAAGAATAATAGTAAACACAATAATAATAAATCATTATATTTCAATTTTTCACTCCAAAAAATGTCTAAATCTAATATGGGGATATATAATTTTATATGTGGCCCGCGGAGTTATCATGCACTTCCAAAGTGGCCCGCGAGATCATTTGCGTTGGCCAGCGCTCGTCTACAGCAATGAAGACTGCGTTAGTGTATAAGATTTTTTACCGACTTCTTTACTAAGGCTGCGTTACAACACGTTGTTAGTTTAAAATGGGAGTTGGAAGTGGATCTAGCGTGGACGGCCGGTACAAAGTTCGCATTAGCGCAGCGCCTGCAGGCGCTTGGGTAGCCGCAGATTCAGGGGTTGTCGTAGTCCGGGATTATTTAATTCAAATACAATATTTTTATAGGCTATCAGTTACAGAAAATTTTAACAAATAATTCAATATTATTTCATTCTCACACCGAATATTGTATAAGAATAGATACTGTAAATATTGTAAATACGTTAACATTATAATAATTTGTTATTGGCCTTGTACACAGTTGTTTCATAAATGTTTTAAATTAAACACAGTCTTTTAGTAACTGTTTTACTAATGTCTTCAGCAGAGGCGTTCTTCCCTTTTGGGGTGGAGCTACCACAATATTTCTACTGACGAAGCCGCACACGAGCAGGGCGAAACTCCACTGTTGAAAACATCAATAAAATCTCTCTTAAAATACGGCGTTTAATTTAAAGCGTTAACATTAATAAACTCTCGTTGATAATTTGTATATTGACTTCACTATTTCATTTAAACGACTCAAAGAAAGAGTGAATTTTTTTTGTTCTTTATTTTCCTGAGAGCGGTGGTGTGAAGATGAAGGTTAGTGCCGAAGTTTCTCAAGGATTTATCGGTTATACTTAACTCCAAAACCGTTCTGCTCTCTGATGGGCAGTGAAGGAGGTGGAATTATTTTCGGGGCAGTGTGAAAAGCGAGAGAGGTGCCTGACAGGGATAAAGCGGAAGGCGGGGCAATACAGCGGCGCTCAATTGTTATTACCTCGCGAGGTAATCAGACGGGAGGCGAGCGGAGCTGCTCAGTGCTTTAACAGTCCCGCGCAGAAAATACAGCGGGCAGGGGAAGGGGGGATTTAACTAACATCAATACTAGAAACGAACAAAGCAGTGCAACGAATCACTCAATTCAGACCTACAACCTTTCAGACCTACCGCCTACTTCCCAAGGGTTAACAAAAAACTAACAAAAAAACAAACAAATAAACAAACAAAAAACACATCGTCACCCGATGTTACAATCACTAATGTAACACATAGCGCTCCAACTTGTTTGGGTTGTCGTTCGGTGGAGCTCCTAGTATTCTATCAGTACTCATAAAGCGCTATTTTTGTAATGTTGTCATCCTGGAAGTAACAATGACGTCACGCGACAGGCCTTCGTTAACAGACTGACTGTGGCCAGAAATTTTACTGTAAAATCGGGGTCATGCGAGTTACACTCCTGGAAATTGAAATAAGAACACCGTGAATTCATTGTCCCAGGAATGGGAAACTTTATATACACATTCCTGAGGTCAGATACAACACATGATCACACATACAGAACCATTGGCACATAGACACAGGCAACAGAGCATGCACAATGTCGGCACTAGTACCGTGTATATCCTCCTTTCGCAGCAATGCAGGCTGCAATTCTCCCATGGAGACGATCGTAGAGGTGCTGGATGTAGTCCTGTGGAACGGCATGCCAAGCCATTTCCACCTGGCGCCTCAGCTGGACCAGCGTTCGTGCTGGACGTGCAGACCGCGTTTCATTCAGTCCCAAACATGCTCAATGGGGGACAGATCCGGAGATCTCGCTGGCCAGGGTAGTTGACTTACACCTTCTAGAGCACGTCGGGTGGCACAGGATACATGTGGACGTGCATTGTCCTGTTGGAACAGCATGTTCCCTTGCCGATCTAGGAATGGTAGAACGATGGGTTCGATGACGGTTTGAATGTACCGTGCACTGTTTAGTGTCCCCTCGACGATCACCAGAGGTGTTCGGCCAGTGTAGGAGATCGCTCCCCACACCAGGCTGTTGGCCCTGTGTGCCTCGGTCGTATGCAGTCCTGATTGTGGCGCTCACCTGCACGGCGCCAAACACGCATACGACCATCATTGGCACCAAGGCAGAAGCGACTCTCATCACTGAAGACGACACGTCTCCATTCGTCCCTCCATACACGCCTGTCGCGACACCACTGGAGGCGGGCAGCTCGATGTTAGGGCGTGAGCGGAAGACGACCTAACGGTGCGCGGGACCGTAGCCCAGCTTCATGGAGACGGTTGCGAATGGTCCTCTCTGATACCCCAGGAGCAACAGTGTCCCTAATTTGCCGGGAAGAGGCGGTGCGGTCCCCTACGGCACTGCGTAGGATGCGACGGTCTTGGCGTGCGTCCGTGCGTCGCTGCTGTCCGGACCCAGGTCGACGGGCACGTGCACCTTCCGCCGACCACTGGCGACAACATCGATGTACTGTGGAGCCTCGCGCCCCACATGTTGAGCAATTCGGCGGTACGTCCACCCGGCCTCCCGCATGCCCACTATATGCCCTCGCTCAAAGTCCGTCAACTGCACATACAGTTCACGTACACGCTGTCGCGGCATGCTACCAGTGTTAAAGACTGAGATGGAGCTCCGTATGCCACGGCAAACTGGCTGACACTGACTGCGGCGGTGCCCAACCGCTGCGCAGCTAGCGCCCTTCGACGGCCAACACTGCTGTTCCTGATGTGTCCGCTGTGCCGTGCGTTTGATCATTGCTTGTACAGCCCTCTCGTAGTGTCCGGAGCAAGTATGGTGGGTCTTACACACCGGCGTCAATGTGTTCTTATTTCAATTTCCAGGAGTGTATTTAATGACAATGATAGCTAAACATCCGCCGAGAAATTAATTGCCGGAACACTGAGAGGAAAGTATGCATTTGTTTTAAGTTAACATGTTAATTAAGAGCTGCTTTTTATTTATTTATACTCGTTAAATGTAGATGTTCTCAGTTATACCTTGTCTCCATTGATATGTACGGTGGAAGCTTTAATTTTCGAACAGCGATTTTAGCAGAGGTTTTAATTAGATTGAAATCAAGCCTGGGTCAGAATTACAAACGGGACTTGTCGTAACAGCAGATATTTTTTTTAAATAATAATTTACGTTGTTCTCTTGAGCGCCATGTTATGGAAAACATTACGTCATGCGGATGAAAGTAGTTCAGTATTTATCGCGGACTTTGTGCCCTTGAGCAGCATTAACATTAATACCACGCAGTTCAAGGTATTTAGTTAATATTTTCTTCTTTTTTTTTTTTTTTTTTTACTGACGCAATAATACTCACGCTATTATTTTAGACGCATGCAAGTATTTCAAAATGTACAGCGATATAAATTATTATCGAAATATGTTCAACATTACAACATCGTGGTGATGACCGTTGTTTAGTAACAAAAAGGCTTTAGTTAACCGAACGCGAAGACACTCCGTTCACGAAAGAGCTTAGTAGCTAGTGTTATATAGTGAACAACTAGTACATATTTCCGAAAAATATTCAAATGTATTAACAGTATTGGTGTATTGTTGTAAGTTTAATTAGCAAATCTTATATATATATATATATATATATATATATATATAAATAGACGTGTGTTTTCCTATACTTCACTTTTCAGCCACCACTACCTAGCACAGATCACTGGTGTTTGTATGTGGAAGTAGCATGGAGTTTCCAGTCGTGCACAACGTTGGCCGAATGTCGATAGCTGTGGGGATGTGGGAGATATGATGGTTAAAAGTGGTCGACGCAGGGCATTTTCGTATTTCGATCAAAGACATGTGGCTCCGTATATGTCACGCTGCTGCCACAACTACATAGCATAAACCAACGGTGTTTGTGTGTGGTAGTGGTATCGTGTCTCCTGTCGTGTACTATGGTAATTAGATGTCGGTAGCTATGGGGGTGTGGGAGATATGGGTGTTGAATGTGGTCAACCTGCGACACTTTTATATTTCTACCAGAAACGTACAGGGTATGTGTATCACTTTTCAGCCAAAACTATTTATCGCAGATCACTGGTGTTTGTGTGTGGTAGTAGCACAGAGTCATCCGTCGATCACAACGATGGCCGAATCGGTAACTGTGGGAGTGTGCGAGATATGGTGGTTGAAATTGGTCGATCAAGGATATTTTCGTATTTCGACCAAAAACACGTGTGTCCGTATATTTTACTTTGCTGCCTGAACTACATAGCGCAGATGACTGGTATTTGTGTTTGGCAATAGCATCGAGTCTCCCATCGTGCACTATGGTTGTTAGATGTCGGTAGCTGTCAATCCAAATTCTTTACAAACACGAACGAAATCGTTGGTACCAGCTAGTATAAAATATAAAAAGTTAATGTAATATTATTAATGAGACTACTGAGCTGGGCATAATGATAATAATTTTTCGATATTTGATGCAACATCTGACATCAAAAATCAGAAATAGATTTTTAGTTTTAAGTGGACGTAGTTGGAAGGAGTAAATGACTGAGGGCAAGGATCGGGAAGTAATTCGGCCATGGCCTTTTGAACGAAGCATCCCTGCATTCCCCTGGAGTGATTACGGTAAACCATGGAAAACTTAAACCCGGTTGGCCAGACGGTGATTCGAACCCGCGGCCTCCTGAATGCGAGGCCAGAGCGTTACCGCTCACCCACCACGCTAAGTCAAAAAGTCTCTGCGTTTCAGGTTCACGTAACTAATTCTTTGAATGTGATCTGCACAATCCACACTGAAATTATAAGTTCATCCTTGCGCTGCGCAAACTTGCATTATTTATAATCGCTGTTGGTCGAGCCTGAAAATAAAATACTGTAGTATTCCGAAGGTGTTAATCGTTCATGTACTGTTCTAAACGGTGTTACGAACAAAACTGAGGTGTACCAATGTCTAGTTTTAAAACTGACTAATCTTGCTTAAAGGTAATTCAGAACCGTTAGTTGAAACAATTGAACGACGGTTGTTAGTATCAATTAAACACTTGCTAACATTGCACAGAAAAGGGGGGGGAGGGGGTTGGTATTCAACTGCCTATAAATTATGGACCTGATGATTCAAGATTAAGTAAATAAACAAGAGCTCGAGACAAGAAACCAGTAACAAGTATTGATGCAGCAATGACGATGGATGTGTTTTGGGATGTTGACGTGTTTCACGCTGTAACGGAGTCCTATTAAGTGCATTGGTTTACATTAATTACATTTATCCGTCTGAGAGATATACATACATTAATTCTAAATTTGTTTACATTTTCAATGAATGTGTGTTTTTTGTGTAGATGAAAATGGTTTAAATGACATGTGACTTGAATAAAAGCATGTTAAAAGACTGTAACGAAGAATAATATGTAACTATAACAAAATCCTTTATTTAGTGGAGAAGGTGATGAGAGGATGTACCAGAGAAGTCAGGGAATTGTGTTACAAAACTTTGGTCAGACCATTGGTTGAATATGGTGATGTAGTTTGGGACCTGCATTTTGGGTATCAAATATAGGGGTTGGAAGGTTTGCAAAGAAGAGCAGCTAGATTTGTTTGCTGTTAATTATAATAGGACCCAGTCAGTAAGTGATATGATACAGGAGCTGGATTGGGAGTCATTGTGGAAAGGAGGAGGGTGAAGAGAGTGCTGGGAATGTACAGGATATATGTTGGTGATGGAGCTTGGAGGGATATTGGTCAAATAATTAGTAATAGTGCATGGAAGGGGAAAGGCGACCATGATCACAAGCTGGCACTCGATTTCATGCATAAGGGAGGGGGAAAATTTTCTTTTGTTGGTAAGGGTGTCAGGGATTGGAACAAATTACCAAGTGAATTGATGAATAGTTTACCAAAACACTTAAAGAATTTAAAATTTGTAAATCGGAAAGTAAATGGGGTAGGAATTTGACACTCCAATTTTTATAGAAAATTTAAAGAATAATATAAAAGGGATTATTAGATGACTTGGGGAATTGCCACCGGAACGTTATTTCCATGGCAATTAAAATTAATATTAATTATAATAATAAATAATACTGCAGTTTTACTGGTGATGGTTATTCGTGTGTCGTATGGGGACGTGAAGCCTGGCGGATGCCTTGGTATCAGTATTGTTTCACTGTCTTCCTATCCTTTCTTCATATCATTTACTGACTGGGCCCTGCGATAATTTTCACAAATAAATCTAGCTGCTCTTGTTTGCACACCCTCCAACTCCTGTATTTCATAACCAAAATGTGGGTACCAAACTACACCACCATATTCAACCAATGGTCTGACCAAAATTTTATAACCCAACTCCCTAACTTCTCTGGTTCATTCTCTCAATGCCCTCTCCACTAAATGAAGGATTGTGTAACCTTTTACCTACCACCTGCCCAATGTACTCTGCCCAGTTGAGTTTGTTATGCCAAGATATTTACACTTCAAGCCTTCAACAGTATTTTATAACCAGGTGAAAACCTTGTTGTGGCACAACAATGCTCCCAGAAAGTACTAACATACACTTTTCATAACGTATTACATCCCCATACTGACTGAT
>JARYHS010013630.1:4288269-4419589 GCA_031002005.1 Vandiemenella viatica | reverse complement strand
GGGGCAAGGAATGGGAAGGAATTCGACCATCGCCTTATTGAAGGAAGCATCCCGGCATTCACCTGGAGTGATCTAGTGATTCACTGGGAGAGACAAGGAGGTGAAGAGGGTCATGAGAGCGTACAAGTTGTGTATTGGTGATGAGGCGAGGAAAGATATTGGTGTAAGATGACCACAAGCTGGCACTCGATTTCAGCCACAAGGGTGTATGAAGATTCTCTTTCTTTAGGTAAGGTTGTCAGGGATTGGAATAATCAAGAGAAATGATGAATAATTTAGCAAAAATGTTGAAACAGTTTCAAACTGAAATTTTTAGAAGGAAAACGTAGATGGATACGGGAAAGGGGGTGGGAAATGCGTTCCATCTCAATTAAATTAAGTTAAATTAAATTGTAGAACATTCATGAACATTTTGCATGTCTTGTGAATTTCGGCACTCGATTCCCAACTGTTTCAACGACTTCCCACAAGATGTCCATTGGTGCGATGTCATCTTTTGACACGCAAATCTTTGAACCCAACCTATGCAGATCCATACCAAAACCTTCTTAATGGATGGGGGATGGAGGGATACCGTACCATATAATCCCCTTGGGGCTGCAGGGTGGGTTGCGGAGTTGCAATGGTGCACATGGACAAACTACCCTTACATTTATTATATATATAGATGTAGCCCCCAGCGGGTTGTTTTGGTCGTATAAATCACCTCTTTATTCTGACACAGACAGGATTTCGGGGTGCAGCTTGTACAGAGTCGATTTACAACTAAACATATGGGTTTTGTGTGCTAATCGTCCGAACAGCCCAACATCGATCTGATTGGCAATCAGCGCCAATTAGCTGATGATTACTCGAAAGCCTTCGCGCAGATAAATGTTGCATTCAATAACAGCGCCCGGGTTATTAATTCACCAACACTACTTCAACCCCTCACCCCAGCACGCTGCAGCGAGTTGCGAATTTAATAGAGCGAGAGTCGGATCGATATCTCGATGCTGTTCGAGTTATTAATTAACAGTGCGCGGTGCGTGGTGATGCGAACCATCATCGCAATCAGCCTGATGATAGCTTCCAGAAGGGGAGCGGGGAACCTATATCAGGCTCGCAGCAGACAAACTAAACGGCGCTTATCATTCGGGAAAATCGGTTTTAAACTTCCGCTCCAAAAAAGGACACGGAAATCCGTACCTGTCAGAGGCCTCTGACACTTAAACGCAATAAGTTTTATACTTCACATTAGCACTGGTGTGGGGAACGGTATCCAAATCCAATCTATGTCACATACAACGACTGCAAAACTGATTTCTTCGACAAATTTTAAGCGCCCCACGATACACATCGTTATTAAATTTGATTTCCACACTATATATGGCAGAAGAAATTAATAAATTGATTACAAATCTGCACTCAAAAATAGAATCATTACTATTAGAAGAAACAAGATTACAAAAGATTGGAACAACGATTGCCCTACGAATACTTAAGTTCAAAGTGCCCCTATCAATAATACAACAACCAATACGAAATCAAATAACTTTCTGCAAGAAAAAAAAGGTAAATAAAACAAAAATTAACTATAACCTAATGTTGAGGTTACATAAGTCCTCTATTTTCCCTCAAAACGTGCAAAAAAATGTGTCCGCAAATTACCTAACCTAATATCATAGTGTCGAGCGGAAGGGGGGGGGGGGGGAAATGACGCTGGTTATGTTTTTCGTTCAACGAAATCCGAAAACCGTAATTAAACTTTGTTAAAAAAATTATATGAATATTAAAACTTCTACCCCAACATGTTAGGTACAGACGTTAAGAGCCTCTAATGTAGAATGAAAACTTTTTGGAAAAAAAAAAATAGCAGACACTTTTTTGTGTCTCTGCCTTGAAAACGGGGGCATCCATTAATCACGTTAGTTGAAATATGGGGGGGAGGGGGGACGCGGCGAAATATTACCAAGGAGGAGGGTGAAAGGAAATCTCGCATCATCTGTTTAAATTCTTGATGGACAGAACAGCCACAGGGTTCAGTAGGTGGGAGGGGGTCCCGGCAAAATCTCACGTCACCTTGTGGAGGGGGGGGGGGAGGTCCGACCAAATCTCACGAGAGGTCAAGGGGGTCCGGAATTTCGGAAACAAACTGACGTAATAATAGAACGGCCCTGAAGCCCTGCAACCGAGGTAGCTTTGCTGTACGCATCACTGTGTATTGAATAGGTTAATTTTTGAGACTTTTTATTACTGTTTGAAGGTAAAAAATTGCTTTGGTACGTCAAAAACAACCACCTGTAGAAAAAAACCTATAGTTGTGTTATAATTATATCAGTTCCCTACTCGCTGATTTTTTTTTTTTTCTCATGTCATTCGACTGGTTTGATGCAATCTTCCATCACTTCCTATCTTATGCTAAGCTCTTCATCTTTACACACCCCTTACAAACCACATCCTCAATTTCTGCTTCATATATTCTAATCTCTGTCTTCCTCTACAGTTCTTACCTCCGACTTTTCCCTCCACTAAAAAATTAACCAATCCAGCATGTCTCAAAATATGACCTACCACTTCTTTCTGTAAGCTTCTTCCACAAACTTCTTTCCTCACCCATCATTTGCAAAACTCGTTCATTTCTTACTTTGTCTGTCCACCTAATTTTCAGCATTCTTCTGTAGCACCACATTTCAATTTTCCTTCTGTCTGGTATTCGTAAAGTCCATGCTTCGCTGCCATAAAGTGCTGTGCTCCACACAAAGAGATTAAAAAAGTTAGTTCTGAACCCTAGATCAATATTTGTAACTAAAAGATTTCTTCTTTTCATTTAGGTTTTTTGTTAGTGCTATTCTGCTTTTAACATCTATATAATACCTCATAGGCGTGCCTTGGCATTGTGCCTAGGGTATAGAGCCTTTTGTCTGAATTTTTGTATCCTGTCATTATAGTCCGTATAAGCTGCTTCAGCAGGTCCTGGGTTCGACCACAGACGTGGGGCCCACCGTATTCGTGAAGCAGCGTGTGCCAACCACCCCACACCTAAAATTTCCAGTCGACTTCTCCTGAATTGTGGCAGGAGAAACCTCAGTAACCGGAAGAAATAGTTCCACAGATAGTATCCTTCGGTCTTACGGCAACATTCCCTCAACCTTTTCGAACGAAATCGTAGGACCTACTTTCCGGAGTTCATCAAGAATGTCCGTACGACCATTCGCGGACGTGTTGAATGGCTAACACCTCCTTCAACAGTCGACCAATGCCTGTAGGAGTCACACAGTGCGCATTAAAAAACTAATTACCTGTCCCTAGTGCTGGCAGCGGATTAGGAAACCGCACTTTCTGATCTGCCCTCGTATGTGGAGTTGGAGAGGTTAGCTCAAGATATGAGGAAATGGAGGGAATGCATCAAATAAGTTGAGAGATTGCTGACAGGTGCGAAAAAAACTGACAATTTTCGCTCCCTTTTGGCCTCGCCAGCCAAAACAAATGTAGATTATTTGGACCTATTACACTTCTTCTTTCTTCGATATCGGCCATCTAAGGACCACGAAAAGTAATCCCGTGCATTCATTTAGATCCTTCTTTTTCTTGACTTCCAATAGTTCTTCATCCTCTCACTTTGCTGTTTCCTCCTTTCTTCCGTCCATATGTTACTACATTTCCTCTTCTCCTTCTCCTGGAAACCCTTGAAATTTTTGATCAATCTCCTAAAAGTTGCTCTATCTTCTATTAAATCTTCTGTTATTCCGATCTGAATCATATCTTTCTTTGCTCCTTGGATCCACTGGTTTACCTTCTTTCCCCTGATAACATGATTGAAAATTATTTTTGTAAGTCTGCTGTTTTCCAGTCTCATTATGTGACCAAAATAACTGATTCTCCTCTTTCTGATCGTGTCTCACATCCTTTCAATTTCTTCTTTCTTTGTGTAGGTCTTTATTCCTCCGGTGTCTAAACTCACCATTTTCATTTTTTAGTGGTCCCCAAATTTTTCCCAAGATTTTCCTTTACCTTTTCTCTATATCTTCTATTTCTCCAGTTTTCGTAGAGAACAAGCGTTCTGAGGCGTACAGACCTTCTGGTTTGGTTGCTGTGTTGTAGTGTTTGATTTTAGTTTTCCTTGCGAGATTCTTCTTATCGTAAGTATCTTTAGTCAGTTGGTATGTTAGTTCTAGTTTTCTTCCTCTTGATATGTTTGCTTCCTTATCAAGCCCATTAATCTGAATTGCTTCACCTAGATATTTAAATTTATCAACCTTGTTAATTACACTATTGAATGTAATAATCCATATCTTTCAAAGCCAACAGTGAACTCTTAACGCGCTCCTTCAACCACTCACATGATTGGTGAGGGGACGACTAATTCAACCAATAACGAGGAATTAAACGAATAAAACCAATTATCCTATAAGCTGTACGCCTGCACAGCCAACATATTGCATAGATGGCATAATATCTTGTATACTCGTATGTTTAATAACATCGTATACTGTAGTGTTAATGCCCTGGTTTATGGCAATATCAACAAGACCAAAAAACAATACTCCTTGCCGCGTAATCTGTTATACCTTTTAATATAACTGGTAAAGCAACTAGTGGTATGGGAACGCTAGTTTGGAGCGTCCATAAACTACCTAGCTTGGTCTAGGGGGAGGGTAGGGGTTTGGTGGAAAGCTACGCTGGGCTATAGGGGGGGGGGGGGGTTTCGAGCCAGGCCACTTAGCTTTCCATAGATATTATTTGTCACAGTTCAAATAAAGCATGTGAATATTTATTTCCATCATTTAATTATCTCCTTATGTTATTTACTATAATCTGGCAAGAGAAAACAGCGTCGAAATCGGGGTCTCAGCTGTGAGTTTGAAAGGCCATTGACTCAGCCTGCACCTCCGCCACTGGTTGCTGTGTAACATGAAGTAAGGCAGAACGCTTCCGTGGTTTGGATCGCACGATTAGCTGTAGGTTCCCTAAACCCGGTACTATTACCTGGTCAGGTTAGATAGTCACAAAGGGGCGCATTGCGCGGCGAATCGAAAACACTGTCACCTGGCGGCCGAACAATTCTTCGGGATCTCCCGGCCAACAATGCTATATCATTATGGAAATGACTATCAGTAATCAAAGTATAGTACGTATATATACTATCTCATACAGAAATACACATATATCAATTATATATACAGGGGTTCCAGATCATTTTGAGTGACAAAGTGGGTAAAAAAAACAAATTTTAGGAAAAGTATGAAATTTTGCTGATTTTCGAACAACTATAGCTTGTTTAGTTTTGAATTTAGAAAAAAAAAACTTTGTACTATGGAAGTTGTGGGAATTTTTTTCCTCTTTCAAATTGTAAATAAAGTATTTCTTATTAGGACTCATCAGGAAGGAGTTATAGAAGAAAACATTGAAAAACTGCCAAAGTTGTACCGAGGGTGTTGGAGGTCGAAAAGTTGGTTTCTGCACACTCTAACCAATATATACACGATAAAGAAAAAAAATCTTCTGCGTGATATAATCTTTGTGAGACCCCGTTTTTACGACCCCGTTACTGGGCTAGTTATGGGACTGAAATAAGTTCATGGTTTGGACTGCACTAGACTGTAGGTGTGTCCCAGAACCGGCGCAGCTGGCTTGGAACGAGGCAGGATGCAGCATTGTTCCCGCCGGACTGGCTACAAATTTACAATCAGAGTGGCCACCGCCTATTGTTCGACTCCAGCCAGCGTGAAGGAACGGATTTATGTTCCGCCACGTCGCGGCCTCCGTTGTCTAATGAGTGCCCATAGATAAAAAGACAGCTTGCAAACAATTCATGCTATGCAGTATCAAAGATAATATCGTAGCCTTTTTGCCAGAAACGTTTAAGCAATACGAACAGTTTAGTTTAACACAAGTACTAGTTTTTCCATGTATCTTCGCCCGCGTTTTTACTTCAGACCAGGAATATAAGAATTTAATGTGAAGTAACAAGTTTGGTCCGGGGGTTCCCCTAGCTCTTGTTTTCCGTATAAGGCCTCGTATCCACTTGAGCACGCTGAGACGAATGAGCCGCTCAGTGAAGCGAGCGGATCAAGTGTGGACGCCTGAGCACGCTCGCAAAGGTTGAGCCAGTGTGTGTTCGGCGCTCAGTGTGGGCGCTAGTAATGAGCGCGAGCGTGCGGGACAACTACACTTCCTTGAGAACCATTAGTCGGCATGCATCAAAGAAGTTATTACGAGAAAGCTCATACGAACAGTATTTATAATCCAAGTAAATGAGAGCATTCATGGCGTGAAATCAGCGAGGTATTAAACCGTGGTACTGACGACTTAAAGAAAAAATTAAATAACATAAAACAATATTTGAATATATATTGGTAGTAAAAGTCTATAAAAATAATAAATAGCTACCAACCTAAATATAAATTTGGAGCGACTGAACAGTTTCATCACAGACTACCGGTACAAAACGGCTGCTGATGTAAGGTACTTTGGTCATATGTTGCAGGTTTGTATAGGAATCTCCCGAAGGCAGGAATTTATCATTAATTTATTTCCTGGTGGGATCTCCTCAAGCATATGTGTACAGTCCTATTTAATATGAGGTTCAACCAAACGCAGGAAATATTCTAAATCGATCTTTGACATGCTCGTAAAGTTTTGAAAAGGCTCATTATCTCCTTCAAAAGTCATTTCGCGAATGAAATTATTAAGATAATTTCTTCGCTGACGATAACCTTTTCTAATCCACCAGCATGGTACTTTTCTTTTGTTCTTTGATATCGTATGGGTAATAATTGAGGCCGCGCGCACACGTGACGATACAATACAATACAACAATACATACAATACAATACATTCATTTTCCATTGATCCCAATATAAGAGACTGGCTCTGTGGGATGTGGAAATTTGTCAATTTACAGATAAACAGTTGCATAACAAAATAATAAGTATACCACTAGATGTACAGTCATAGCATACAAGGTACATTAATCAATTCCATAACAAAATAATACATACACCAGAAGAAGTACAGTCATAGCATACATGGTCCATTAAAAAAAATTCATAACAAAATAATACATACACCATAACATGTACAGTTATAGCATACATGGTACATTAAAAAATTCCATAACCAAATAATACATACACCAGGAGACGTACAGTCATAGCATACATAGTAAATTAATTATGTCAACTACATTTACACAAGCTGCTGGCAGTTATTTTTTAGATACCTCAGAAATAAATTCTTCGACAGAGTAGAAGGAGTTGTCAGTTAAAAATTCTTTCAATTTTTCCTGATTTTATTCTTATCATCTGCTAGACATTTAATATGTGTTTGGAGCTTATTGAAGATATGTATCGCTGAATATCGGACCTCCTTTTGAACAAATGACAATGACTTGTAATCCTTGTGAAGATCATTTTTACTTCTAGTGCCATAATTGTGTATTTTACTATTTGTTTCAAACAGAGTTTAATTTGTGACTACAAAGGACATTAATGTGTATATATAGCCTACTCGGACGCTAATGCTAAAATCCCAAACTTCTTGAACAGACTGAGCAGGGCAACTTTCGGAGTTACATCTAAAGCAGCTGTCGTCCTAAGGAAGCTTTTTCTAGATTTCAGTCTATGTCTGGGGAGTTGATGCTCGAATAAGGGATGACCAGCGTTTTTATTAGCCTTGTTTCTTTCTGACATCGCAGCTACGTTCCGTGTTATATCAGTGGGAGTGATTCCTGCCAGACCATGTAGTTTTCCAATCGGCGTGGCTCTGAGGCAACCAGTTAGTATTCTGCAGGTTTCATGCAGCGCTACATCTACTTGTTTGGCATAAGCAGATTTTTACCACACGGGAAAGGCATATTCTACAGCTGAATAACTCAGTGCAAGAGCTGATGTTCGGAGCACTGTAGAATGTGCACCCCACACGCTTCATGTGAGTTTCCGCAGGATATTGTTGCGGGCTGAAACTTTGCCCTTTGTGTTTAAGCAGTGCTTTTTGTAAGTGCGGGAGCGATCTAGAGTAACTCCGAGATATTTCGGATTGAAACAGTGATAACAGCGGTGAGGTGAGCGATACCAGTTGACATTTCACCCCTCCGTAATGAGTCGTCGTACTAATAAAACCCTCTGTGACGGGGTGCCTGTGTGTGACAGCGTGTAATGACCACCACGCACACTTCTTTCCGCACCCCCTCCCCCCTCCCTGCCCCCTCCTACCACTTCTCTTGCCGTCTTCTTTGGCGACCGCCACGGGACAACTTTTGATTGAGAAACTTCACTGCGCAAGTTGTTAAAGGACGAAAAAATTGTGTTTAAGCGAGAGAGATAACGAAAGGGCGGCAGTCCCTTAGAGGGCGGCGGTTATTAAATTACCGCATCCACGCGAGAAGTCGCGGCGGGCTGCCCCAGGGATCAACACTCGCACCACCTCAAACAACTGCTCTAAAAAAACGCGACACGAAATAGAAATTAAAAACCATAGCAGAGTACCATGCACATATTACACTGCTATCCATTCAGTACATCTACCACTGTCCTTTACCAGTGAATTCTAGAGCTGTAAAAGTAACGAGAAATTGAGTACCGGTATGTGTTCGTTACTAAATCAATCATTATTTGTTGACTTTTTTTGTCGTCAGTCTTTCGACTGGTTTGATGCAATCCTCCATCCCTTCCTATCCTGTGCTAACCTCTTCATTTCTTCATACCCCTTACAGCCCAAGTCCTCAATTATCTGTTTCATATATTCTAATCTCTGTCTTCCTCTACAGTTCTTACATTCGACTGTTCCCTCCACTAACAAATTAACCAATCCAGCATGTCTCAAAATATGACCTACCAGCCTGTCTCTTCTTTCTGCAAGCTTCTTCCACAAACTTCTTTTCTCACCAATCATTTCCAAAATTCGTTCATTTCTTACTTTGTCTGTCCACCTAATTTTTAGCATTCTACAGTAGCACCACATTTCGAATGCTTCAATTTTCTTTATTTCCGGTATTCCTAAAGTCCATGTTTCGCTACCGTAAAGTGCTGTGCTCCACACATAGAGTTTTAAAAAGTTCTTTCTAATTCCTAGGTCAATATTTGAAACTAAAAGGTTTCTCTTTTTCATGAAGGCTCTTTTTGCTAGTGTTATTCTGCTTTTAATATCATTCCTGCTTCGTCCATCGGTTGTAATTTTGCTTCCCAATTCACTTACTTCTCCTATTGCATCCGATCCTATTTTTATATTTAATCTACTAGTATTGGTATCATTTCTGCTACATTTCATCACTTTTGTCTTGCTTTGATTTATATTCAGTCCAAAATCTTCCTTCAGTATTTTGTTCATGCCATTCAGTAACTTCTCAATATCCTCAGCTCTCTCTGCTAACAAGACAATGTCGTCAGCAAATCGTAGCATACTGATTTTTTCTCCCTGAAACCTTATGCCACATGGAAATTTTTCTTTGACTTTCTTCATTGCTTCTTCTACATACAAGTTGAATATTAACGGGGATAGACTACAACGTATCGAATCGTAACATTTGATACAATCGAGCGCTAGCGTGAAGCATTGTATGGAGTTGCGCCGCGTACAGGACGAATTCGTTACTATCGTGTGGTTTCGTTACTCGGTCACTAGTATGAAGCATCACATCAGTCGCGTCGCGTACGGGTTACGGGGTAACTTCGTTCATACTTTGTAAAGTTCAAGTAAATTGTTCATTTAATCCGAGCGTGGTGGGTGAGTGGTTACCGTTCTGGCCTCGCATTCGGGAGGACGCGGGTTCGAATCCCCCTCCGAGCACCCAGATTTTGATTTCGCATGGTTTCCCCAAATCACGCAAGGGGAATGCCGAGATGCTTCCTTCAAAAAGGCCATGGCCGAATTCCTTCCCGTTCCTCGTCCCCGCCTCTAATGACCTTAGCCGTCGACGAGGCGTAAAGCAATAAGGGGGAAAAATTGTTTATTTAATGAAGTAATTTTAGGTAAAATTTGCACTGCAAAATAAAATACAAGTTATAATTTTGCATTTTAGAATAAACGCATTTCATGAATCTTTGAAATTAATAAATTATCACTAAGATTTGATCAATAAAAAAGGTATAACTATCACAAGTCATCAATCCAAATTTTCTATTTGCAAATTATGCTCTGCAAATTTCAATGTTAAACAAAAGCAAAACTACAAAATAACTCTTTATGTTGTCAAAATTACTTACTTCGTTAAAACTATTAACACTTAACAGCAAATAATATTAATTATATTAAAATAATGTACGCGCAACATGTACACATTTTGCTTTGTAACAAAACGAATTCAAATCAAATTCCCAGAAATACGCGAGGCACGATGTTCGTTCCCTCGTTCAGATTGATTTAGTCGCTGGGTGAACCGTTCCAGTTCCCGCATGATGCGTCATATTCGTTCGTTTATGATCAAACTGACATCCATACGAAAAAATACCAGTAAGGAAATGAATTTGCGAGTAAGGTTTCGATACTTTTATTTCAGCAAGCTTATTTAATTTTACGGAGAAAGGGTGGCGACCATTATTGACTTTCGAAATCTGTGAGAAAACATTCCCAGTGCTCATCAGTATTCCAGTACGTTCCAAATTATTCCTATCCCCTCTGTCAAGTTTTCAAATACCATCGAGGTACTGAAAAGTACTTTCTGAAGTCTGTGGTGGAGTAACAACAAGTATAAGGCTGGGTGTGCGAACAATATATCCCACCACTCAAGATTACAATGTCTGCCAACTGCAAAATAGCCTGGGAACCCACCCCCATACAGCTAGAGTAGTGCGTATTGTAGAGGTGGGCAAAGTGACTCACAAAAAAGCGCGGCGCTCATTTGATCCCTCTATGAAAATAACTAGTTCTTTTCAACGGTTCACCACTTCACTAGCTCATTTTAAACAAAAAGAGCGGTTATATCCATTCTGAGTGTAGTATCTGTTCGTTTGGTTTACATTTAGACTGATTACGTAGGTTAATCTCACATCGGTTATTTTCATTTATTTTTGTATTTATTCTGAAACATTTTTGTTTCTTAGGTACTACCGGATGACTTTCACGCAGAAAAGTCCTTTCAAAGCGTCAATGAAATATTGTTCGGATTGCTGCGAATATTTGAGAGATAGTTTGATGATAGTTAGTTTCACATTAATTTATTTCCAGACTCAAAGTACAACAATTTTAAAGAACTTTTTGCTTTAAATGAAATGTAGGTTACTGTTCACAAATAAAATTTTACTTATTTTTCCATTCAGCAGCCTACATCTTTTTTCAGTGCAAATTTGCCCAGCTATTAGGAATAATCTTTCACAAGGCACGCTTGTAATCGGAATACACAAAGAGAAGCGGAGCGTGACGTCAGATCCGAAAGAACTAGCTCCCCAGTGGCACTGCTCCGCGCTGTGCTGAGCGCTGCAATCGGAGAACGACACGAACGAACTAGCTCTTCTCGATCTTCGGGATTTCTTATTTTTTTTTTTTTTTTAGAGTGGAGTGGATAAACAATAGCTGCCCATACACACACACATTTGCGCGCGAGTAAGCTCGCTGAAGATTTGCGCGCGGATATTCTCGCGACGAGTCTGTACTTGTGGGAGCCCACACACAGGAACACTAGTTCTACGCATTTGTCGTTCAGCTGGCTCGCCGCGCTCAAATTGTTGTGTTTATGGTAGTGGTCTACGAATTTACTATCTGTCATGATTTCCTCGCTCGCGGCTCACTGGGAATTCCAAAACATCGCGAGCCAAGTGTAATGAGGTTATGTTACAAGCGACGTGACAATATTGAACTGAAACAGGTTTTTACGTTCTACACAAAAAAATTGTGTTTATTCGTGCAGTAGCTTATATTATAGCTGTAAAAAAGAAGAATAAACGGACAGTATGACAAAATACAAGTGGTTGCAGGAAGATTATAAACACGATCATATACTGCTACTTTTCTTCGATTTCTTCAGTATTACATAAATACACAGATACATATACTCAATATCCTTCATCTTCCCCTTCATAATTTAGGATTCCTATATTGCTGATACTGTCCACTGGTAAACAGTAGTAAGCCGCAGTAATAGCGTAAATTAGTTTTGTAGATTTCGTCTTCGCCTTTTACACTTCTTGTTGAATTTTCATTTATATACTATATATATATATATAACTTTTATATTATATTTCCCACTAACCTCTATCAGTGCACTATATCCTATTTTTTTTAAATTTCTGTTCGCGTCCTCTTTTTGGTTTCACTTTCCAAATTCAGTATGTTGCTGACATGTCGCAATGACATCAGCTACGAATTCTCTGCTCGTCTCACTTAACTTGTTAGATACTCAGCAAGTCTTATGTGCCGCGAGTAAATTGTTAAGTGACATATCTCTGTGTATGGTTTCCGTCGCGCATGCTCGCCACGTTCAAATACGTAACGATTGTTATCGCCTTGTGATGCGGCTCGTCGTGAGACAATTAACACACACAATTATGGTCTGTATGGATAACCACGGAATTGCTGGCACACAAATGTGTGTGTGTGTTTGCCTAGCTAATGAACGGCGTGGAACTAAGAACAAACATGGGTGGGGCTACAGTGGCAAAGCCGAAACCGACTTATTGTTGGCGCACACTCGATTGAAGTTAAGTTCAATCGAGACCGACACGCCATCGTCATTACGGCCTCCAAGAAGAACTACCGCTCGCTTTTAGTGAGTGACTGCTCACTCGCTCGTTCAAAAGAACTGTTCGAAAGAACTGGTTCACTCGCGAACGACCCGTCTCTAGCGTACTGATGCTGCGACTGGTTTCCGCGTATTCTGCGATCGCGGGTTCTGCTCCGTTCTGCTGCGCTCATTTGGGAGTTACAAAGTGGTTATCGCCGGCTGCAGGGAAAGAAAAACGACCCCGAATAAATTCCCTTTCACTCGCCGCCGACTCATGAATAGCAGGTGGTGATGTACGGGCTGCCTGCATTATGCATGCCACCATACTGAATATAGCGCCATCTGCGTTTCAAATGTGCCGCCATCTCGCCGCTAAACTGTAAATTCATTAACTGACGCATCCGGCCAGACGGGACTCAAAACCAGGTCAGCGAACACCGATCAGCAACACATGTTTTCGGTAGTTCCCACAGTGACATAACCAGTTCTATTGTGGGGAACTTTCGAAAATTAAACCTTACCACTCTACTCCCTCCAAAAAAAAAGTAGTTTTACACTTCTTTGTAGATCATTATCATTACCAGCCAGTTGAATTATTTTCTGATGTGGCCTCTTAAAAGTCATGATTTTTTCAGATATAGCTTGAGCAGTCTTCTCCAGGTCGAATGATCTTGGGCGATGTAATGAATTAAAAAGTTCAGTGTTACTAGGCACCAAGTGATCCCACGGTATGTGCGAATGTTGACGGTGCGACGTGCCAAGCCGAACAGATGCGTGACGGAACAAAAGCGTCCAGATTTACACGCACCATGGGGGACTGAAAATGTTATACTCAACTTGGACGTCAAGGAGATTTATAGCCACCATAAATAACTAAGGCCCGCTTTCTATTTTCGCACGTTTCGGAAAATACCCGCCGAAAACTGGTGCCGACGAGCGAAAATATACCTTAGTGCCGTTTCCTAGTAAAGAAGCGTTTTCTGAGAGGGGTGGAAGAGATCCAGCCAATGGAGAAGACGCCGCAATTTATTGACGTGTTGTTGTTTTTTCTTGTATGTTCTGGGACCCAATGAATCGCTGGTACTTTGGCGCGGAGTGCTGAGATTCGCCAAGGGCCGGACGAGACATCGCATTGCGAGATGTGCAGAGTCTTGCTTGGAGCTGAAAAACGGAGGGAAGACACTCTGGCTGGGATCCTCATCTGATACAGCCGCAAGTGACCTTCCCCGAGGCCGGAGCACTGGACGAGCCGGGGGCTGGGGACACTGCCACCACGCTGTGCCGGTCGAGTAAGCTGGACGACCCCGTGTGGCGCTATTCGTGTCTGGGTGCTGACCTGCCCCGTGAACAACGGTAAAATCTACGATCACGACGGAAACAAAAGCAAACGTTCCATCCAGTAAATTGACCCTGAGATAACGCTCTAACTGTTTGACTTTAAAGACATTCAATGATATATAATTGTTTATATCAGAATAAAAAGCAAACTTCATGTTTGCATAATTTCACAATGATCAATTGTAATAAATTGTACACCCACTTTTCAGTTCTCATATTAATTCCAATAATATTTCATGTGGTTAGCTGAAAAATAATTATTATTTTGATATTCAAACTTGATAATTTTGTTTTTCTTATTTGTTCTGGGAGCCAATGAATTGCTGGTACTTTGGCGTGGAGTGCTGTAATTCGCCAAGGGCCGGACGAGACATCGCATTCCGAGATATACAGCGTCTTACATTACATTACAGACATTAAGATCCAGAAATCACTGTCCCTAAAAGCAGACGTTACAACGATCCTCTGCCAGTTAACTCCGACGACCCTGCGTATGTCCTTGTTCCATCGGTCTAGTGGTCTTCCTCTGGTCTGTGGTGATCTCTTGGGCTCCACTCTAACACTGTTTTTGTCCACCTCTGGTCTTTGTGGACACATTTAATAAAATACTCAGCCAGATGCACTAGGTGGTGTAAAATCGAAATTTTACAGAAGCTGTAGAGATCAGAACAACAGATTCATCAGCTAACAGGGACAGTGCGACCCGGCTATTATAACGCTGAAACAGTGTCGCCTGGGTAACGAGCAGGACAGTGGGTGACGTCATCGCACTGTGTGGCTTCTGTCTTCCACAGTTTCTGCGACAGCGCGTAAACAAACAGTTAACAATTGACATTTGGTTGAAAATGAGGACTGAGACAGACATAATAACATAATACTTAATTAAATTGCGATGGACCGCACGCCCAGGTGGCAATTTCCCAACACACCCATCATCTTATCCCTTTCCTGCACCCACCTACACTTGCCCTCTGCAAATTTTAACTTTAAATTCTTTCAAAGTTTTTGGTAAATTATTCATCATTTCTCTTGGCAACTTATTCCAATCCTTGACACCCTTACTTAAAAAAACAGAATCTTCCTACACTCTTGTGCCTGAAATCGACTGCCACCTTGTGGTCATGGTCATCTTTTCCCTTCCATGCATTACTTTTAATTCTTACACCAATATCTTTCCACGCCTCATCGCCACTATACGCCCTGTACACTCCCATGACCCTCTTCACACTCTTCCTGTCTTCCAATGAATCCCATTCCAGATTTTTTTTTAATCACGTCTATTACTGATTGCATTCTGCGTTAATTTCCAGAAAAAATCTAGCAGCCCTTTTTTGCACCCTCTCCAACTATTCTATTTGATACGCAAAATGTGGGTCCCATACTACACTACCCTATTCAAGCAATGGTCTGACCAAAGTTTTGTAACCCAATTCCTTGACTTCACTCGTGCATTCCCTCATCACTCTCTCCAACAAGTGCGGAATTTTGATACCTGTTCCTACCGCCTGTCCAATGTGTCCTGCCCAGTTAAGCTTGTAATCAAATGTAATGCCAAGATATTTACATTTCAAATCATCAACAATTTTTTTACCCACCTTATAATGGTAATCAACCTTTCGTTTTGTATTTGTGTATCTAATAAGCCGACTCTTCTTTGCATTTAACTTCATCCCATGTTTACCAACCCAACTAGATATCCTGTCCAGATCACCATGCAGCTGTTAACAGTCCTCTATCGTTTTATATAAATATCATCTGCGAACAATCTAATTTCCGATATTAAACAATCAACACAATTATTCATTAGAATAATAAATAGCAATGGTCCCAATATTCTACCCTGTGGCACTAGCATTTTTACTTCTAGTTCTTTTGATAATGCATTTCCTACCCTTTCTTTTTTCTACCTTTCAAAAATTCTTCTACCTAGTAAATCACTTTCTCATCCACTCCAACAGTTTTTACCTTATTTACTACCATTTTATGGCTTACTCTGTCAAAAGCCTTTGAAAGCTCTAGTGCTACACTATCAATTTGGCCTCGCCTTCGGAAGTCACACAAGTGTAACATTATTACGTGGCTTGTACCCGAGGAGAGTTTATTTACGTACGAGGTGTGTTCAAAAAATAACGAAATTTTTCAGTTTTTGGAAAGAATTTTATTTATTTGTCTGCATCGATGTTATTCCCTTCAAAATAGTATCCTTTAGATATCATTCTCTTATGGCAGCGCTTCTTCCTATTTTCAAATCACTTCTGCACCTCGATCTTTGGTATAGCTTTGAGCTCTTTCAGCGAAGCACTTCTAACCTCATCTATGCTCTTTATTCTCGGGAACAGAAAAAAGTGACACGAGGCTTTGTCTGGCGAATATGCAGGCTGGGGCATCACTACAGTGTTATTTTTTTGCCAAAAATTCATAAACAAGCATCGTTTTGTTATCAGGTGCATTATCGTGATGCGAAAGCCATGAATTGTTTTACCAGAGATCTGGGCGTTTTGTTCGCACTGCTTAACGCAAATGGCGTTGAAAGTAGTATTCATCATTGTTCGTTTGACTTTGTGGCAAGAACTCAGGGTGCACTATGCCATTAAAATCTCATGACTCAGTGAGCATAACCTTCACATTTGACAGGACTTCTCTAGCATTTTTCGGTCTTGGCCGTCCAGAATGGGACGATTTAGCCTTAGTGTTCACGTCATACCCATAAACCCATGTTTCATTACTTGTTATGACACGTTTCAATAGTTCTGCATCGATGTTGGCCTAATTTAGCGAATTCTCAGCCACTTCCATTCACCGCTATCTTTGTTCTAAATTTTCATGCAACACGTTTCAAACCAAAAACTGATGAAAAAATATCATGGCATAAGCCAATTGATATGCAAACATCATCAGAAACTTATCCGATTGTGATTCGCCGATCGTTCATAATCATTTCTTTCACTTTTTCCACGTTTTTATCGGTTACTGGCGCGCTAGGATGACCCGTACACTTGTCATCTTCAGCGTCTCCACGGCCATCTTGAAAACGTTTATACCATTCGTAAACATTTGTTTTACTCATAGCAGATTCACCAAAATTAATATTTAACATTTCTAAAACTTTGTTGCACTTAATTATATTTTTATATCATAATTTAATGCACATTCTCTGATCCACGACTTATACAAATAAAAAATAGCTTACTGTATCAAAACACGTTGTAACAGCCCTCATACCTGAATTTTGAATAGTATTGTACTGTATGAAGTATTTGTAGTGAGCTGAAGTTTGCTTGAATGTGATCTGGTATGTTTATTTTGTAATTTCTTGTAAATAAGTGTATATAGACTTTTTTATGAAATAAAATTATTTAAAGTCGATTTAATCTGTTTAAGAACCGAATTGTGAAAGAGAATTTCTTAAATGTTTGTAATTCCATGTATTAATGCAAGTTATGATGTCTACAGGACATGTTTGTACAGTTTAAAATGATTTCTGTAGATAATTTTGTATTTAAGTATCTCTAGTTACCATTTCTGATCATTTTGTAATGATGCTAAGTGATTTTCTATTAATTCCGATTGTTTTTAATATGTTTAATTGTTTGGGTAATTGTTAAATGTTCGAGAAATATCGGGCGGATGCCTTTGAAGAATTCCAGAAATTTCGATAGACTATATAAACAGATCGGCAGAAGGACAGAGTTAGTATAGTATTCAGACAGTTTACAGTATACAGTTTACAGTATACAGTTTACAGTCAGTTTATATAAAGATTACTTTGCATCTGACAAAGACTGCGCCAGTATCTCTCGATTGCATCTTTGCTTGTGACAAATATCGCTGACTTGTTATTTTGAAAAATAAACAAACATCTTCAACATAACCTTCTGGTGGATTATATTTTAAAACATCAGCATATTAACTTAAACCACCGAAGTCCCTAATAACGTCTTATCCTTTTTACAGCTGACAAGAGACTAAACATCCAATTTTTTAAATATTTTTTAATAATTTCATTCCTCCCAGCTGAAGGCTGGGAGGCGGGCTGCTGGAGGGTCTCGGCGATCCTTTTCATCCGAACTATACTACGGGGAGGGAAGTCGGCCGTGGCCTTGTAGGGAACCATCCCAGCATTCGCACTTGAGTGATTGGGGAAAACCACGGAAAACCCCAGTCAGAATGGCCGGACAGGATTTGACCCCGTCCTCCCGAGTGTCAGATAATACTGCGAATCCGCACTACTCCAGACTCGGACAATATAACTCAAAATGTATAAATAGTTTCAACACATGTTTGCCAGCACAACAACGAAAAAATCGTTCCAATGGGACTAATATAACCCGCGAAATTTCATAATTCCCGATGCTTTTTGAACGCACCTCGCATATATAAAATATCAAAGACAGTTTGTTATTGCAAAAGTACTTACAATTCAAAGTTGCTATTTATATGTAATATGCAAAGTATAGGTTACTTAGAGGTACCCCCAGCAGAGCAGTGGGAATTTGATGTTCGAGATAAATTCATTGCAACAATGACTATACTGCCTAAACTTAGGGCACGTCGGCGATCCACTTCGGAATGTGGGGGAAAGATTACCCGCCAACGATGACCACATCCAGCGTTAACATTAACACCTGTGATTGCTTCTGAGGACGAGTCACTGTTAATGCTACCCTCTGGGGCACTGTCACTGAACCTACACAACAACCGCTCTGGTGGCTGATGGTAGACCGGTGCAACCATCACCAATGATCCACACTCGTCTTCTTCCTCTGTTACGTCCTCTACAGGATCCCCACTAGTCGCTTCATAGACTTGGTTATTCATTTCCTTTTTCAGACCGTATTAATTGCCTTCCTTGTCCTCTCCCACTCTTCTTCTGAGATTGTCTATACCCTCTTCTCCAGTGTCCCTCATACATGATCCTCTTTTCTCTTCTTGTAACCCTCTCAGTCATTTATCTCGGCGTGTTCTTATTTCTCCATTTCTCCTTCTCTTCAAACTTGAGGCCACTCATCAGCCCAATCCTTCCTAGGTTTAACCACCCATTGTTTTCCCTGTTTTTTCTCGTCTTGCTCGTTGTCTCCCACACTTTTCTTGTCGTTGTAACCACGTCCATCCTGTTCACATGACCTCCTCATCTTTCTCTTTTTAGTCATATTTCTTCTGATAGCGTCCTCTTGCTTCGGTACAATTCTGCCTTTGATCTTCGCTCCAATATTTCACTTCCTCGTTTTGGACCAGGTATCTTCCCGATGATTCATCATTCTTCTTCTTGCAGTTGCTCCATCCCTGTGTTATCACCTCTGTCCCTTACAGTATCACGTGACACGCTGTTGCTGTGTAGTGTATGATCTTTGCCTCCGTTGATATGTTCTCCCGAATGGTTAAACCTGCCTGTCTATTGTGCAGTGCCGTCTGGTGTCTTCTAACCTCAAGTTGTGTTGAGATTCTTCGCCTTATCAAATAAACCTTCAGCTCTACCTTCCGGCTACCTTGCTCAAGTTGTAGTTTCCTTGGCATCTCCTTCGGTGTCGCTAAGTATTGCTATGTCATCTGAAGAACGTAAGCACTGCACCTGTGCCTCACTGTCTTTTGGCTCCCTCGTGTGTCCATTGTATCATTTTGCCGTTTGTTACTTCCGCTGTCTGATCACTTCGTCTTGTAGAACGATGAAAAACCAAATATCTTTGCACATAACATACGGTGTCAGAATGCAATCTTCCCAAATTTTTTCTATGACACTTTGGGTTATTGAAAGAAAATATTGTTAGATTTCGTGATTATTGGAAAGGCTTCATACAGTTCTCCATGACTAAATACAGCGCTGGCAAGTGTAATCCAGAACTTTGAAGCCTGAAAGTTATCCGCAGTCATTCCAGAGGCAGCTTTGCTTTCAGTGTGAACTGGCTTGTGCTCGCGGTTGGGTGAGCTGTGTCTGAATGTCGAGCGGGCTTGCCGCTCGGCAGATTGTAGGCGCGCTCAGTCAACACAGCACTTGGTTTTTCCTTTTAACTTAAATTTTAAACAAACAGTGTGCAATTCAACAGTATGTTTATAACGTGAACTGGATGTCCTATGTCAGAAGTCGGCACGGAAAAATAGTGTTATTTCGTTGCTATAGTCTTTTTTTTCAACCTCTTGTAGTGGGTGCCTTAGTGGGCAAACTACGTTACAATTATCTTTCATACCTTTATGATTGTAATTGTGGATTTTTAATTTTAATTTTTATGAAGGAGTGAAAATTTATTAATTTTGCAAGAATCTCGACGTTAGTTGGAGTTTAGGAAAAATTGTCACAATATGACATTTATTTTCTTATCACTGGCGATTACAAGTCTGAGCGAATTTACCGTTAACATTAACACAAATTGGCAAAATCATAAAAGCAACGCTCAGAGGTACAATTAGCTGTCATGAGCAAGCAAACAATTGTATATTTACTTTTAAATATATCTCAAAATCAAAATGCAAGAAATAATGACAACTGGAAACAATGAAAAATACAAGTTATGACTACCTCAGACAAAGGCATCATAATACTGTGACTTTACAGTTAAAAAGACAATCATGGGCGCCACGAATGAACAATATATCATTCGAAAATAATTAGTTCTGGCAAATTATGCCGCTAGCTCAGGGGCTTTTACAATTACAAAGTGAGAACATGGATCTATCCTCTCAAAGTCGTTTACGGGTTCTGTTTCACGGAATGCACAATCAGATGGCTTGGTCATAATAAGTTACCATTGTGGTTCTGCGTCTGATGTCTGCGGTGACTACAGCGGGCCCACGATATGTGAGACTATCTCACAAGGCAGCTACAGGCATCTCTGGTCTGACAATGCGCGTCATCGCACTACAGGCTGTGTTGCCGTGATAAGCTTGCTCCAGCTTGCAGCAGCAGCAGCAGCAGTTGGCGAAAGAAGTCAACTTTCCAAGTCAACCTCAGACTAGACTCGCATAGCTTGGACTCGAAGATCGAAGTGAAGCTCGTCGCTCTTCTCTCTCGCGAGGAAACTTCTCGCTCCGCCCCTTGTAGTCTCGAAGCTCACATATAACAGAAATTCCCAGGATTTTAAGATATACGCTCATTTGGATTGGATCTTCAGGTCGGCACCTAATATCACGTGATATCCCCGATATGTGATTTGGCCAGCGTATCTAACAGAGGTCGGACATATTCGGGTAAGTTCGCCGGGGTGAGAGCACATTCTGGTGTCGGCGGCAGGCATTTCCCGCCAGGTGAGTGACCCATCCCCAGGGAGCAGAGTGTGTGGTCCGGCAAACCCCAAATCCGCGACGTCCTGTCGCCATGGCTCGGGAAGACCAAGATTAGCTTCAAGCCTACATAGCTCAATAATTCTTTAATATTCGCTTTACCAAGATACACTGTATGTTCACCATTTCATTACAGTCCTCACTTGGAATCTTGCGTACTTTATAAAATTACAACAAAAATCTATTTAGGTGGTCGCCCAAGATTTATATAAATTACTCTTATATTATTACATATATAATAAAAATGCACCTTGTAACGTGGCGACAGCTCGTCATGTTACACTCTTCATCTCTATATACCCCTTAAAACGCACGTCTTCATTTATCTACTACATATATTCTAATCTCTGTCTTCCTCTACAGTTCTTACCTTCGATTATTCCTTCACTAACAAATTAGCCAATCCTGCATGTCTCAATATAATGACCTTCCATCCTATCTCTTCTTTCTGTAAAACTCTTCAACAAACTTCTTTTCTTACCAATTCCAAAAATCGTTCATTCCGTACTTTGTCTGTCCACCTAATTTTCAGCATTCTTCTGTAGCACCACATTTCAAATGCTTCAAGTTTCTTTCTTTCCGGTATTCCTAAAGTCCATGTTTCGCTACCGTAAAGTGCTGTTCTCCACACATAGAGTTTTAAGAAGTTCTTTCTAATTCCTAGATCAATATTTGAAACTAAAAGGTTTCTCTTTTTCATGAAGGCTCTTTTTGCTAGTGCTATTCTGCTTTTAACATCATTCCTGCTTCGGCCATCTGTTGTAATTTTGCTTCCCAAGTAGCAGAATACACTTACTTCCCCTACTACATCTGATTCTATTTTTATATTTAATCTACTGCGATTGATATCATTTCTACTAAATTTCATCACTTTTGTCTTTCTTTTGTTTATAATTCGTCCAAAATCATCCTTCAGTATTTTGTTCTAGACAGTCAGAAACTTCTCAATATCCTCATTCTGTTCTGCTAACAAGACAACGTCATCAGCAACGCTTAGCATACTGATTTTTTCTCCTTAAACACTTACGGCACATGGAAATTTTTCTTTTACTTCCATTTTGATTCCTCCGCATACAACTGGAATATTAATGGGGATGGACTGCAATCTTGTCTCACACCATTTTTAACTGATCGGTGTCTCTCATGCGATGTATCAGTTTGAGAAATCGCGAGGATGACTGCAGAAATAATACACAAAACTATCTGCAAGCTAGGTGCGCTGTTTTGGATACAGCCATGAGTCTAAACTTGTTATGGTTTTTACGGTGAAAGGTTATGGCAGATTAACCTGATCTGTATAAAATACGAAGTTGACCTGTCTAACTACAAGGATTCTCTCTGCAAAATTTAAATAGAATCTATTGACTTAGAAGTGACGTGGACGATCAGGTTAAATACCTAGAGATGGTGAAGTAAATACCGTAATCACGCAATTTAAGAAGTAAACAACACGATGTTAAAAGATCGTCCACATATTACCTTTTACTAGCTTTTAGGCCGGGCGCACATTGACGCGCAGTCGACGCAGCACAGTTTCTGTGTCTCTATTGAGACGCAGAGCAGGGCAGCGCAGTACTGCGCCACGTTGTGATCACGACACACAAACTGTGCCACGCAGCTCACTCGTGCCGGTTTACAACGTAACACTTCTTGCGCTATTTATAATCTTGCTTTACTTATAATCATTTTCTACTATGGAATAAGAAAAGTTGATTAAACTGGTGCGTAACCACAATACCAGTCATAATGAATACATAAAAATTAAATTTAGACAAGGATCACCAATGAGCCCAACAAGTGGCGAATAAATTCAGCAATTGTTTATCATACAATTATCCACTTACAATTTTCTCTTTTATTTTTAATAAAACTTTAAAAAAGATTGCTATAAATAGGCTATTATCACATTATTTGTTTTCTTATTTTTTATACTACAGCGTTCAATATTGTCCCCTAGAAACACTTTTTTTTTCTTTCCGTGGCACACGTCCGACTGCTTCTTCTCACTCTTCAAGGCAACCTCCGTCCAACTCCTAACAAGAGAGGGAGGATTCTTGTGTGGACAATTTCCCGAATAATTTGTTGAACACTGCTTTTTTGGTCCAAGTGTTTCTTATGTTTTATTATGCAGTTTTCTTGAAAATATAATATGAAATGAAAGAGAAATGCATTCTTATAAATGTCATGTACAATCAAACGCTAATTAATTAAATAAATGACAACGAAAATATTGCGAGATTTTCTTCAGTCCCAATAGGTATTTGAGCGTTGTTGAGAAAATAACACGTTGGATTATGCTGTGAATCTCCGCTCGAGACATGCGGAAATAATCTTTTGGGAATTCTCTTGTCACTGCAAAAGCCAAATGAGAGTTTCTTCTTTTCATATACTCACTTTTGCATAGTTTTATGTAACTCAGCTTCTGATAAAGTGATAACAATTTTCCAAGCACGGCATCCCAGTCTGATTCAGAAATCGAAAATCAATTTTTTGCATCGACATGTTTTTGGTTACGCTTTTTTGTCGGTTTCTGGCAAAACACAACAATGCTTTGTAAACTGCGCTGCCCTGCGTTGCCCCTACTGCACCACGCAGCTCAATGTGCGCCCCGGGTAACACCCAAGAACTTAAGATGTCGCTGGTAAATGGAGACCACGTGAATACATTGAAGTCAAAATCTACATGTGGTCAACTGAACGCAATTAT
The DNA here is from genome assembly GCA_031002005.1 of Vandiemenella viatica. Taxonomy (NCBI): domain Eukaryota; kingdom Metazoa; phylum Arthropoda; class Insecta; order Orthoptera; family Morabidae; genus Vandiemenella; species Vandiemenella viatica. The sequence goes on along the minus strand of JARYHS010013630.1, from coordinate 4,395,636 downwards.
AATACACGTAAGTTAATATTTCGTACCTGTTGCCGAAATACTGAATAGCAATTTTATTGTGACCCTACTGCATCTGACCCTATCCTAAAGCCGTGTATCCGTCATTGTGTACGGGGTTCGAAGCCCCTCAGAAACGACGGAAATTTATTTCTTGCTAGGTGCTTCATTAAACAGGATTGTAATAAAATGGTAGTCAATGCAATTCCTTACGGCTTACGCTCTAACTAAACGTTTGAGTCGTCGCTCTATTCCGGGCTGCATTTCAACCTAACGACAAACTCTGCTAATATTGCCCCCAACAGAGTTCCGGTAACACGCGAATCAATACATTCAGTGTGACGTCATGCATCCCAATATAAACTTGACAAATCTTTTTCTCTTATTCTTTTTCGTTATCCAGGAATCACGTACATGATACAACGTCTGAACAGTTGATAGAGTTGGAAATAATTACATGCGTCTGAAATACACAAGTCAGTAACACGGTGATAAGGGAAGTCAAGGAAATTAAAGATAAATCTTAACAACTTACGCTATGCCGCATATTATAAGTTCTAATCGTGGTGTGGGCCGTTTAGATCGCGATCATTATACAACTACTTATAATGACTTAAACAAAACGGCAGTCATAAAAACAAACTTAAATATTTTTTCAAAAAATTATATTCTCGATGTAATGACGAATGGTAATACATCTGCTCAAAAATGAAACCTTCCATCGCAAGTGCATCCATAAATCATTGTATCGCAATATTAACGTGAGACGATATGTCTTAAATCACTATAACAGCGATCAAAAAAATAAAAAATAAATAAATAAATAAAACTTCTACGGCCAATGCATATAAATAAAAAAGAAACTAATAGTTAATATCTTAATTTAAATGAAATTCCTACTTCTCTTTCAGTGTTCTGGCGATCATTTCTTCGGAGATTCTAAGTTAAGTAAAGTTGTCATTAAGTAATGCGCGTACCCTTAATACAGCAGTAACACCTCTAGTCGTCGTTGATTATAAAACGAAGGCCACGAGCGGACACGGTGACACTTCATCCCAGGCCGCTAGACAAGTTCCCACTGCAAATAAAACGCAGAAAATGACGAAACTTGCGGTGCTTAGAGCCGCGAGTACACACACGTAGAAAACAGTGGGGAAAAGCAATTAGAAGGTCAGATTGTTCAAAAAGCCACGGGAACTTACGCGTCCCCGCAAAACAAGAACTTGCATCAAACCATTAAACAGCTGTCCCAGATAATGGCTTAATACTGCTGGGGGACACGACACCTGTAGGACAAACAAAAGTCTGTTGCAAAAGAACGTGTCGAATGGTACCCAGAAACGGTCGCACCCAATTATAGGAACTGTAATTGCTTATGGATGTGAAGAGTGATAGCTCTAAAAGACTTCTGCAATACATGAAATACATAATCATAGAGAAAACAATACGTTACGAAGACGAATAAAGGGGAAAAAAATAAACATTAATTTTTACAACTGAGTTTTGCAAAAGGTCATATTGAATACAATTAATTATTTTGTTCAAATTCTTGAATGGAGTAGAAGGAGTTGCCAACAAGATAATTTCTCGGTTTTTATTTAAATATATCTTTATTTTCTGCAAACGGTTTTATACCTTTGGGAAGTTTACTAAACATATGTATCCCAGAATAATTAACTCCTCTTTTTGCTGATGATAGAGATGTTTGTGTTTTGTGCAAGTTATTTCTGTTTGTTGTAATGAAATTGTGTACCTGAGAATTACATGTAAACAGGTTAAAATGATCTATGACAAAGCACATGACAGAATATATATACTGAGAAGACATTGTGACAATATTCAGTTTTTTATGTTTTTTTTTTTTTTAAAGTTGTCTGCAAGAAGTTCTTGATTTTACCATACACAGCATCCTAATAGCTCTTTTCTGTGCTATGAAAACTTTTTTACTTTGTGAAGAATTTACCAAAAAAATTATGCCATATGACATTACTGAATGAAAATATGAGGAGTAAACCTGTTTTGTTAATTCTAGATCTGCTGTTAGAGAAAGTGTTCGCATTGCAAAGGGGGCACTACTTAACTTCTTCAGTAGTGAAGTGATATGTTCTTGCCAACAGAGTTTCTCATCTACTTTTATACCGAGGAATTTTATACTCTTTGTTTATAATATTGTGTTATTTTTATAGCTTACTTGTAAATCTGGATGTGCATAATTTTTTGTTTTAAACCGAATATAATGTGTTTTTTTTTAATTTAATTTTAATGAATTTGCCTAAAACCAATTTGCTACTTCATTAAGTACTTCATTTACATTAAATTCTAAATTGCTCTTTGGTGTTCTTCTCACATTCAGGTTAGTGCCATCTGCAAATAAAAGACTCTTAACTTTGTCAGATAAGTTTCCAGGAAGGTCATTGATGTTTAACAAAAAACAGGATAGGTCTTAGGAAAGAGAATTGTGGACTTCCATATTTTAATTTCTCCCAGTCTGATGAAGCATGTTTACTTTTTTCATTCGACTTTCCATGTATGATTGAAACCATTTACCTGCGGTTCTATGAATACCATAGTATTCCATTTTTTTTCAAAACTAATTCTCTAATCACTAGCGTTCTGATGTTTATGGCAAGTCATATTTTTCCTGCCTTCATTTTTAGGTGTAATACTGAATTAAACACTGACAAAGGACATCTTTGACCTCTAACGCTCGGAAGAAAACATGCTTAGAATAACAAGTTATAAGCAAAAGAGTGGTGTGTGTGTATAATTACCACGCAACACGTTGCATTCTACCTCAATTAACATTTTAATAGAGAGACACAAAGTAAGAAGATGTAAATACCAGATGAGAGAAATTAAACGTGATTCAATGACGTCAGTGTATCATAACATTTTTAATCGACGGTGCCTAAAACTCTCTGCTTAAAGTTCTTATTATAGCGCAAAACACGCATATATAGCAGTACCACACACCTGATAGTGTTTATATTAGTCCTCAAAGTGCAGATGCGTAATTTCGATGAAGTAGTTAAAACAAAGTGAAAGAAAACAATGTGCACACCTCACTAAAGCCACGTTATCACATTCCAAATCACTTTCGCATTCACGCAGTCCAATATAAGAAGCCACACTAATTACATTTCCAAATGATGATGTTGGTATGTCAATGTCATAACCTGGCTTTCACCAAGCATGTTTAACATAGAATTATACGTAGGTGCAGCAAATTGATTGTAAATAACAGAGTGAAGTTTCATGATGAAATAACTATCATGTATCTTCACTTGTGGTTTGGCACTTTGTAGTCTTACAAAATCAGTAATCCTTCTGATATAGAGCTTATATTGCCGATTCATGAAGGGGTTGGCAATATTTTGTTGCTTTCGGTGTCAATATCTTCAGAATAACATCTTTGTTTGGAGAAGTTGCATCTAGAAGGGTACGATATGTATGACCTGACCAGGAATCACACAACAATAGGCTCTTTTCACGACTGTTTGATGGCGCTAGCGGACAAGTGCGGAGTTCTGCATGGAAATGACACACACCACTGTTTTGTTTATGATCGCTTGTTATTCTAAACATGTTATCGTGCAGTTCCGAGCTTTCGAGGTCAAAGGTGTATCTTGTGTGTGAACGTTTCTGGTTGTATTTTAATGTATTTTATATAGTACATAAATGCATATTCAGGCCATTTTCCTAGTTTTGATCATATTACGATAATATTTATAGTCATATGGTTATATTTTGAGGAAAAATCTGGTAACTTTTTAATAGTAGCGGGGATTCGCTAGAAGTTTTAGATCAGAAGATACGAAGATAATTATTCACAAAACTCTACTTTTATTATAAATTGAAGCAAAAAAAAAACTAAATGTCACTGAATTGGTTTCAATTCACCGGTCAGGGATTAAAGTTATTCATTACTAGCTCGTACCCGCGACTTCGTACGCGTGGATTAAGAATTATTTTGCCAGAATTAAATATAGAAAATTGTTGGCAACGAAGGATTGGTCCCAAACAATATCGAGTCGGAATAATATGACAGGAAAGCTATCACTATATCATTGTACCGTCGAACCTGTCTCTTGAAGATAATCAATTTCCAACATATTTCTGTCACCATTCGATAAGGTCTCAAATTTTCCTGACTACAACTGTTAATCATACTGGAAAAAATATCCTGTGCCCTTCATACAGATTTCCTTATAAAATTCCATCACAACGATATAGCCATTTAGTCGTCAAAACGTAACAAAAAGACAGAGACTTACTTCCGTATTTATAATAATATTACTGTGGTTCACAATCACACACTGACTGCGAACAATACCTGAGGAATCATTATAACGTAAAAAAGTGTACACCTACAACATTGCAAGACTACCTACGATTTGCCTCGCATTGCACCCCTAACTTTCTAATATCTACAGTTTAACATTCAATCCGAATAACCTACGGTCCAGGCCTGACTCTTACGATGAAAACATTTTTTAAAAAATCTTAGCCTCCACGGAGATTTGAACCGGAGACCACGACATTCGTAAGCAAGCGCTTTAACCACTGAGCTGCCAGTCCACTACACGGAAACAGGGTTCGGAGACGTCCATATCTAACGTGTCTGTCTATCGCCGTATTTCGAAGTTATGAGACAACATGTGTTATTTATACAGATAATTTTTCAACCAAATGTAGACAGTATTTTTCTCCCTGTTTCAAAGGATAAGTGTGCAAAGTTTCATCGAGATCGGATGAAAACTGTGGATTTGTATGAAGAACAAACAAACATACATACATTCATCTTTATATATAAAGATTGTGACTATCTAAACGTAATGTTCTGTCCGCCTTTTAAACTCGACAATGCAGCAGCAGCATGCCTGTGTCGAGCCGCGTCAACCAATGTCTCAATGTCGCCAATACTACAGAAAATAGTCTACAATCAGTCTTAAATCTGAAGTTGACCATTGAGTACCGCCATGCCAAAAACAAAATTTACTGCAAGTGCGAAGTTAGAGAGTTACGTAAAAGAATTTGGAGAGGATTAATTTAGTACAGAGGAAAAAATTCTTACCTGTAGATTATGTGAAATTAAAATGACTTCAACAAAGTGGTTTAAAATTTAATTTCCCAACGGTGCTGTGAGTGCACGGAAGAAAATTATGCTGTCTACATGAAAGCGACACTACTAGATAAAATGAATGGTGTATAATTGAGCATGAGTTGATGTATAGTAAATTAAAATGTTTAGTCGTATTATTAATTTTTGGTTATATATATTTACTCTTTTTTAAGGTCATATTTGCATTCCTCGTAATAACCATATATCTTATAAGTAAAAGGTGTTTTTGTGTGACAAACCTTTATCTCCCATCATACCTAAACGAAATAGATAAATGAGGTATCATTTTAAAGATTGAGATATACGCTTTGATCATATCATATTTCTGGAGAGTAATTTCTTCAAATTCGACCCTTGATGGGCAAAAATGTGAATATTTCTTAATTGCGTTTTTTTTTTTTTTTTTTTTTTTTTTTTTTTTTTTTTTTTTTTTTTTTTTTTTTGTAGTATCATGATCCATTAATCATTCTGGATACCTAACGGAGATCGATAAATCAATAACCATTTTAAATATTAAGATCACCGCTTTGTTAAGACAGGAATTTTTCGCATTTCGAACCTTATAGGGCAAAGCGATAAAATGGTACTAAATAAATTAAAAACTATTTGAGTGGATGAGAAAGTGTTTACCTTGGTAGAAGAATTTTAAAAAAGTAGGAAATAGAAAGTAAGGGTAGGAAATGCAGTATCAAAAGAAGTGGAAGTAAAAATAGGAGTGCCGCAGGGTAGCGTATTTGGACCATTGCTATTTGTTATTCTAATGAATAATTGTGTTGATTGTTTACTATCTGAAATTAGATTGTTTGCAGATGACATAATGCTGTATAAAAGGATCAAAACGGTAGAGGACTGTAAACAGTTGCAGGGTGATCTGGACAGGATATCTAGTTGGGTTGGTAAACATGGGATGAAGATAAATGCAAAGAAGAGTCAGCTTATTAGATACAGAAATAAAAAGCAAAAGGTTAATTATGAATATGAGGTGGGGAAAGAATTGCTTATTGAAGACTTGAAATGTAAATATCTTGGCATTACATTTGATAACAAACTTAATTGGGCAGATCACATTGGACAGGTGGTTGGAAAAGGTTTCAAAATTTTGCAGTTGTTGGAGAGAGTGATGAGGGGATGTACGAGAGAAGTCAAGGAATTGGGTTACAAAACTCAGGTCAGACCATTGCTTGAATATGGTAGTGTAGTATGGGACCCTCATTTTGCGTATCAAATATAATAGTTGGAGAGGGTGCGAAAAGGCTGCTAGATTTGTTTCTGGAAATTACCGCAGAATGCAATCAGTGACGGATATGATAAAGGAGCTGGAATGGGATTCTTTGGAAGACAGGAGGAGGGTGGAGAGGGTCATGGGAGTGTACAAGTCGTATATTAATGATGAGGCATGGAAAAATATTGGTGTAAGAATTAAAAGTAATGCATGGAACTAATGACCACAAGCTGGCACTCGATTTCAGGCACAAGGGTGTGGGAAGATTCTCTATTTTGGGTAAGGGTGTCAGGGATTGGAATAAGTTACCAAGAGAAATGATGAATAATTTACCAAAAACGTTGAAAGAATTTAAAGTTAATAGTTGTAGAGGGCAAATTTAGGTGGGTGCAGGTAAAGGAGAAGAGTGTTTAGGGATATTGCCAAAATAAATTAAATTAATTTAAAATATTAAGGTATCGTTTTAAAGACTAAGATCTCCGCTTTGGACATATTATGTTTTAAGAAAGAAAATTTCCAGAATTATTCCCATAAAGGCCAAAAGTCAAGGAGATACTAATAAACTGTTTCACTGGTGTCGGCAAGGATTGAGCTTGTTAGCGACAGATAGCAGCACCACATACCACGGAGGTAGACATGAACTGTGTTTTATGTTCCATAAGTAGAATTTCGGATTTTTTTTTTCCGTTTACCGAAAAATTCTTGTTTTGCTTTACAGTTCCTGTGTAAACATTTACTGGCGAAATTTTCTCACTGTATTGGGTGTTTCGTGGTTTAATTATTATATGAAATTACTAGTCCACGATCCAGTTTTAAATTTTAACTGCTTTTATTTTCATAAGCACATTGAACTTCAACGCGGCTGGTCACATGTTTACTCAGCCTCCAACGATTACATTCGACACTTCCTCCAAAGAGAATACTGACACACACACTGTTCACTCAAAACTGTCTCTGTCGACGACGTAAACTGTCCCTGTCACTCGCTTGATATAAGTTTCATCAAAAGTTCTAGAACATTGCAAAGGCTTCCGACAGATATTTTTCGAACTTTAACAATACTTAAATAATTAAAAATATATTAAAAATGATCAGAATTATTACATAATCATTTACAATCATTAACTAAATGCTCAGAAATACAAATTAAAGATATTTACACACAAAATTATCCACATAAATAATTTTAAACTGTAGTAAATAAATCATCCTTTAAACATGGTAGCTCACCTTAATAACTGAAGTTGCAAATATTTAAGTAATTCTCTTGCATAGTTCTGTCCTCAAATGTATTAAATAGCATTTACATAAGTTCTTTTCATAAAACAAAATCCATTTACACCGATTTACAGTAAATTGCAAGACAAACTATTTTAAATCACATTCTAGCTTGCTACAAATGCTTCATAAAACACAATTCCATTGAAAGTTTAGGTTTGAGGGTTGTTACAACTGGCTATGATCACAGCAAAACTTGTCACTGAGAAATGGATACGCTCGCTGTGTGTATTTTGTTCAGATTAGTTTCGTTCCGTTAAGGTTACTGGCAATTTGTCATACATATGTTTCACGCGTGCAAAAGTTTTCGCTAATTTTTTCGTATCATGTTGGAAGTATTTTGTTATGTACCTGTCATACTAAACAATGCATACAAATGTGTTATGTCTTCTTTCATCCATTTACAAACGACTAACCTCACTATTTACCTATTTTAATCGCTAACTTTCTCACTGGTCAACTAGTATTGCATTTGAAAGCGTTCGGTCGAGAAAAGTGCGGCAATGAAGTAATGTTCTGCTAAAAGTAGAACTGTGAAAGTAACGGTGTATTCGTTACTGAGTAACGGGTTCGTCTCCTGACTCGAAGTACAGAATCGTTACTCACAAATTCATTTCGTTACTCGCATGTTTCGTTACTTACATTTGTCGTATAGATACGAACACGTTACAGCTAACTAATTTTGACAACGTAAAGACTAATTTTGTACTTTTTATTTTGTTTAACATTAAAATTTACAGTTCATAATTTGTAAATAGAAAATTTGTATGGATAACTTTAGATAGTAACTGTTTTTTCATTAATAATTCATTAGCAAGGTTTATTGATTTCAAACATTTGTGAAATTTGTTTATTTTAGTAATTGATACCTTCTATTTTATTTTATAATGCAATTTACAATATAAAAGAGTTACCTAATAGTTTGTGATATACATCTCTCCACTTATTATGTTCTAATAATAAATAATTTAATTGCAATGGAGCACACGCTCCGGTGGCAATTTCCCTACATACTCATCTTCCCTCCTTTCCTGGATCCACCTAAATTTGACCTCTACAAATTTTAACTTTAAATTCTTTCAACGTTTTTGGTAAATTATTCATAATTTGTCTTGGCAACATATTCCAATCCCACCGAGCGTGGTGGTGTAACGGATAGCGTTCTGGCCTCGCATTCGGGAGGACGGCGGTTCGAATCCCCGTCCGGGCATCCAGATTTGGGTTTTCCATGGTTTCCCCAAATCACTCCAGGTGAATGCCGGGATGCTTCCTTCAAAAAAGGCCATGGCCGAATTCCTTCCCATTCCTTGCCCCCATCCTTTCCCGTCTCTAAAGACCACGTTGTTAAAAAGGGACGTTAAACTGTTAAAAAAAAAAAAAAAAAAAATTCCAATCCCTGACACCCTAACCTAAAAAAAAAAAGAGAATCTTCGTACACCTTTGTGTCTTAAATTGAGTGCCAGCTTGTGGTCATGGTCTCCTTTTCCCTTCCAAGCATTACTTTTAAATCTTACACCAATATCTTCCATGCCTCATCACCAAAATACGCCTTGTACACTCCCATGACCCTCTTCACCCTCCTCCTGTCTTCCAATGAATCACATTCCAGCTCTTTGATCATATATCTAATACTGATTGCGTCCTGCGATAATTTCAAGAAACAAATCTAGCAGGACTTTTTTGCGGTTACAGTATTCCATAAACAGAGAACCAGGTACAATGACATTATTCCTTTTGCCTGGTGTTAGTTATTGTATTAATACCGCAGGATCCATGTGATCAATCATCAATACGGTTCTGGCTTTGATGTTGAGTGTTTGTTGTAACCGCGACGCAACAAGAACTAATCTAATCTCATGTTTGTCTACTACCTTTTTTTATTGATTTTTTAAAAATAAAACAATTAACGTGGAAGTCAACAGCATTCTACCTGCAGGCCCGATTTGATAGGATGTCCACATTTATTTTAACAAAGGTATAACAAAAAGATGAAACATTTATAAAAATAGAGGAAGACCGTAAAAGAAGACAGTGGTTAACCCTCCTATTTAAAAACGAAATACTTTGATGAGATTATAATATTTGTTAAATACATGTCCCATTATCACATGCAGGGTTTTGAGCAGGCTACTTTCAAAAATAACCGTCATTATTTATTGTCAGTACATATGTCACAGTCATGTGAAAGGTCAGATCTTTTTTTTTTTGTATGCAAACCGGGGTTTATTTTGAAATCAGATTATTCTTTCGAATATAATATTCATTACAGTAAATCAAGTGTACAATGACAGGTTTTCCGTAAGATCCATGCGGTAATTACTTGACTTTTAAGTAACGATTAACGAAACGATACGATAGTAACTAAGTTATCCCGTACGCGGCGCGACTCGATACAATGCTTCATGCTATTGTTCGATTGTACCGAAAGTAACGAGTAACGATTCCAAATTAACGGGTATTGATTGGTTTAGTAACGAATACATACGGGTACGGAATTTCTCGTTACTTTTACAGCTCTAGCTAAAAGGCGCCAGGAACCAAATTCCTGGAGATTTCAGGTGACGGGAGAGTGCGGCGCGGGCGTCGGAAGCGGCGAAAGCGTGGCACGGTATCGCATCACGCCCTGTCGTGTGTTCGACCACACAGACTCTTCTTTACGCCTCACGGTACGTGTCTGCTGGGAGTGCGGCAGAATGTATCCGGCTGTCGAGGGCTTTCCGAGTTTAGCTCTGGTGTGGGGTCCGACCCCACGGGTTGTGGGGCGATATTTTTAGGCGCACACACGCCGTGTTCTGTCAGGGAGGGTGCAGAACTCACACAACCAATACTTCCACCAGCATCACCAACAGTCTAAACCTCTAACGTACCATCAACTACGAGGGTAGGTCCAAAAGTTCCCGGCCTAAATAGGATGGGACATTCAAATAAATGAAATATAAATATTACATTTCAATAAAACTTCTCTTTATTGTAATACATTTTTCATAACGTGGAATTAACAAATTATTCCGCCAGAAAAATATTTCTTATCATTGCTGTCAAAATGTTTAAATTACAGCTACCTGGACGTCTTCATCGTTGCAAACTTGCGTCCACGAAGGTCAGACGTTAGTTGAGAAAACAAAAAAATTTTCACTTGGGGCCAAATTCGGACTGTACAGTCGATGAGGCAGTTCGGCCTTCCCATGCATGGCAGTGTGGACAGGAGTATTGTTATGCAGGAGCCTCACATCTCTTCAAAGTTTGCCGCGCCTTTTCTCTTTTATGGCGTCTCGGGGTTTCATGATCAAGTTGCCATAGTATACTGCATTTACTGAAGTATTTCTTTCCTTGAAATCAAGCAATAAAATTCTTTCACTATCCCAAAAAATAGTCGCCACGATCTTCTTCGTCAACCGGCACACTTTCGCCTTTCTTGGCGGAGATTCCCCCACCTGGCGCCATTCCATTGATTCTCTTTTCGACAGAGGATCGTAGTCCATGGCCTCATCACCAGCGATAATAGAAATCAGAAATGAATGTTTGTCCTCTTCCCACAGCTTCAAAATCTCTCGAGCAGTTCACTCGTTCTGCCTTCTGTACTGCAGATAGAATTTTGGGAATCCATCGTGCAATGACCTTGTTCATACCCAAATGTTCATGGAGAATCCGAAAGACAGTGGTTTTCGATTACCCCAATCTCCCTGTAATTTCTTTTGTCTTCTGTCTTCCCGCACAACTTGTGATGCTTTCATTAGTGATCGCTGTCACCGGGCGTCCAGAGCGAGGGGCATCTTCTAGGGAATCTCTGCCAAATTTAAAAAGTTTGGCCCATTGTTTCGCTGTAGAATACGAAGGAGAAGAGTCTCTGTACACATTTTGCAGGCGGACATGAATATCAAACAGCGTACAGCCTTCTTTAGTCAAAAAATTTACCACTGCACGATACCCCTCACTTGACATGGTGCGTACAGGTTATGTTTGGTCCTCTCTCTGGCGCGCGGGAACTTGCGGAGAGGAACGAAAATATGGGCGCTAGTGTCTCAAAACATTACCTTCGAAGCGCGGCAATTCAAACTTCTGTACCCATCCGCTAAGTAGGTCAGGCCGGGAACTTTTGGATCTACCCTCGTACTTCAATAGTCACATCAGCGTATCGAACCGCGTACTTGGTTCACACAAAGACTCTACACCAGGGGTCCCCAAAGTGGTTGATACATACCCCTCGGGGTCGACCAGGGGCCTATTAATACAGGGTGGTCGATTAATACTAGAGAGGATCAATTAAACTGTATAGGGAAATATAGGAATATTCCGATAAAAATCAGGTCAATAAATAAAATTAAAGCTCACCCTCTCGATCCCTGTGTGTTTGCGAAGTTATGTGAAAAAAATGACGAAACTTTCGACCAATTAATTTTCCTCCCTGAGGTAACAAGGTAGTTTGCAGAGGCTCATCTGCAGAGAGTCTTAGGAACGCGGAACCATCGCTATGTGACGCACCGAGGGTGGTGGGTGAGCGGTTAACGCTCTGGTCTCGCATTCGGGAGGACGCGGGTTCGAATCCCAGTCTGGGCATCCAGATTTGGGGTTTCCATTGTTTCTCCAAACCACTCCAGGCGAATGCCGGGATGCTTCCTTTCAAAGGGCATGGCCGAATGCCTTCCCATTCCTTGTTCCCAGTCCCATCCCGCCTCTAATGACCTCGACGTTGACGAGGCGTAAAGCCATAAGTAAACAAAAGAAGGTATGTGACAAGTTAAAACACTGTAGGAACCAACTGTTCTATTTGGCACACCTTTATTCGAAGTTTATTCCATCTATCCATAATTTTGTTATTGTTTTTTGAGATCATAATAACAGTGGAAAATATCTTCTTTTTCTGTTAATGTTATTAGGTGGATTTTGTAAATTATTTGGGTATTATCTAACAGGCAATACCGCTCGCTTCGCGCTGTTAACGTGTCGTCATAGTGACGTCACGTTCACGTACAGTCAATTTTTGTGACTATTCGAGACGTCCGATAACACATCAAACACTGGACATCTGTTTGTGTTATCGGACATCTGCGGCCGCTTACCAGCGGCCGCCTGCATCTGATCCACCTTCGGGATATCAGTTTATGTTGATATTGTACAGTTTTAAATTATTGTGACCGAGCGTAGCGAGGGCACAATACACACAAAAAATTGACTGTACGTGAACGTGACGTCACTATGACGACACGTTAACAGCGCGAAGCGAGCGGTATTGCCTGTTAGATAAAACCCAATTATTTCGTTGAGTTGTTATGCTCGTATCCTTATTACTTGACATTGGGAATGCCAAAAATGATTTAATGTTTTTGTTAAATACTCGTACCTAAGCTGGGGGTGGATAACAAGGCACATATCCCATAAACGGGTCGACGGGATGAAACGTCTGGAGATCCCTGCTCTCCACGTACAGGGATAATCTGCGGCGCTTCAGATTCTAACACCTATCACCAACAAAGACGAAATCGTATTCGTGTGTCTCAGCCCTCTAGCACACCCGCTGTTACAAAAGGAATGTCACGGCAGTTAATAGTAATTAAAGGCCAGCCGACTCACAGTGGCTATAACGCCGTGACGTGTTAACAGCGGCCAGAGACATATTCACGCTCCGTCCGTAGACGTCACAATCGTAGCAACACAAGACGTTAGGTTAGTTGAATTCCAAGCAAACCAGAAAGAACAGCACGCATTTCATTCAAATCGATGATTTAATTATTTGTTGAAACATGGACGCTACGAAAAGAAGATCTAAAGAGGTTGGAAACTTTCGAAATTTGGATATGGAGGAGGATGGAGAAAATAAGTTGGAAACACAAAGTAAGGAAAGATGAAGTGCTGGATCGAGTAGAAGAGGAAAGGTCCCTGATAAAAACAATAAGGAACAGGAAAAGGAACTGGCTTGGTTATGTGTTGAGGAATGAGTGCCTGCTTAGAACTGCTCTGGAGGGGATTTGTAAACGGAGGGAAAAGAAGAGGTCGGTGAAGGAATAAACTGATTGATGACATCATGGTGAATGGGAAATATATAGAGACGGAGAGAATTATTAAACAGAGGGAGGATTGGAAGGCTGTCACTGTGCGTGGACCTACTGATTAGCAGAAAACCCTTGATGACGATGATGACGATATGCCTTCGATGTAGATACTATAGTCTCGATCAATACAGCTGGCTGTCGACTCGCCAGTGTAACTGATCCACGGTCGCCACCTACAGAGCATCCATTCTGTACCTCTCAGGCGCTTTCCCCCAATTATCTTGACAAATACTGGGACGGTACACAATGTCGGGCGGCTCATAAACTACACGTGTCACAAACAAAAATACATTTATCATGCAGAACACAAAGTTACATGTCTCGCAGACATATCCCTACACAAACACTCCAACTGTTGGTTGAGCGCTCCGGGGCTGATGTATCCGATTCCAATTGCGGTCCTTCGCCCCCTCTCATGTTTCACACTGGCAGCCTGTGTATATAGTGGCCGGTGTTGCTAGGTCCACGTGGTCCAGTCGGAAGAAAGATAATTTACGTTCCCTATTGATGTTTTTGTAGTGATTCCATATTTTTTCCTCTTAAAATTAAAATTTCAAACCAACCATAGTGAAAGGTATGTATTTCGTTGAAATGAACATGTAAATTACGAAAAGTATTGTGGAAAGGAATTAAGTGTAGCCGATATATGTAGAGGATTGCATCATTTTTAAGGATAATAGCATTCTTTGGGCAAGGAAACACAAAGAAACCAAGTGCCAGCGTTCAACCATTGATTTTTGACGAGGTTAGGAGCAGGCAACTACTATCAACTTTCAAAATGCATGCTGACGTCATAATAATCTTACCTATACTAATATTATGAATGCGAAAGTAATCCTGTCTGTCTGTCTGTTTGTTACGTTTCTTGGGCTAAACGGCTAATCTGATCGAGATGAAATTTGACAAGGAGATGCGATTTGGCGTTAGGATGGACATAGGATACTATTTTCTGTATAGGTAATGCCTATTGTCATATAATTTTGAAAAACTAATGAACGGCAATAGACAGACACATAGGATGTGGTAACAGCCCTCATACCTGAACTTTAAATATTATTGTATTGGATGAAGTATTTGTAGTGAGCTAAAGTTTGCTTGAATATGATCTCGTATGTTTGTTTCGAAATTTCTTATAAATCAGTGTATATAGACTTTGTTTTATGAGAAGAAATTATTTAAAGACCATTTAATATGTTTAAGAACCGAATTGTGCAAGAGAATTGCTTAAATGTGTGTAATTCCAAGTATTAATGCAAGTTACGATGTCTACAGGACAATTTTATAGAGTTTAAAATGATTTCTGTAAATAATTTTGTGTTTTAAGTATCTTTAATTTTCATTTCTGACCATTTTGTAATGATGTTAAGTGATTAAGTGCTATTTCTGATTGTTTTTAATATGTTTAATTGTTTGAGTAATTGTTAATATTCGAGAAACATTTCGCGGACGCTTTGAAATTTCGATTGAGCCTATATAAAGAAATCAGCAGAAGGAGAAAGTTAGTTTACAGTTAGTTAGATTCACTTTGGAACTGCGTCAGTAGTATCTGTGGATTGTATCTTTGCATGCACGTGACAAATATCGCTGACTTGTTGTTTAGAAAAATGAACAAAAATCTTAACCTGAGTCTTATGGTGGACTATTTAATAAATTACTACTGTAATTAAACCACCGAAGAACCTAATAATGTGTATGTCTCTGTAGTGCCTCGCTATACAGCGGGATGGTAGCTCAGTGGTTGATGCGCTTGCTTACTGATATCTAGAGCGTGGTCTCCGGTTCAAATCTGGGCGGAACCAAAGATTTTTAAAAATTGTTTTCATCAGTTGTTCGGATTTTTTGTTAAACTGTAGATACCACAAATTTAGGGGTACAATGCTTGGCAAATCATAGGCGGTCTAACAATGTCATACGTACAAACTTTTTTACGCAATAGTGATCGTTCGGGCGTTGTTTCTCTTGCAGTAAATGTGTGTTTGATCTGCACTAATAATATTATAAATGCGGAATTAAGTTTCTGAAGTTTTGTTACGTTTTGACGACTAAATGGCTATTTATATGCAATTCTGGCAATGAAATTCTAAGTCCACGCGTACAAAAACGCGGGTAACAACTAGTCTTATATGTTTAGATATATAGACGTTTGTGTCCCTACATTTCTTAATGTAGCCTCCACTACACAGCTGAGACCGCTGGTGTTTGTATGTGGTAGCGGCATGGAGTTTCCCATAGTGCACAACGTTAGCCGAATTCCGGTAGCTGTGGGAGACATTATGCTTGAAAGTGGTCGGGAAGGGCATTTTCCTATTTCGACGAAAGACAACTGAACTGTGTACCTATATTTCACTTTGCTACCATAAATACCAGGGGCAGGTCACTGGTGTTTGTGTGTGGTATTGGCCTCTAGTCTCCAATCGTGCGCTATGATGGTTGTATGTCGGCAGCTATCAATCGAAATTTTTTACAAACACGAACGAAATCGTGGGCATCAGGTAGTCTGCAAATTAAAAAAATAAAAAATAAAAGTAGAAATTTTAAAAATCACCCAATTGCACCTACCGTTCGGAAGCGGATCCATTTTATTTTTAAAAGAGAAAATTGGTGGTTTCTTTCTATATGTCTGGATGCAGAGATACACCTTTGAATGGGAGTATAGGAGTTGTGTTGGCGGAGTGATTTTACACTTGCATCGTCAGCGAACAATCTGCACCGTCCTGTGCTCACGGTCGCCATACTGCGAGTTCCTGAGCTCTGTATCCACAAGTGGAAACATTTCCTGCTGAGCTACGTTGTTTACCCTCCACTGGCGCGGGATTACCTCGCAGCGAGCTGGCGGCCGGAAAAGCATCCTCCCTCCCCGCTTGGGATTCTGCCAAGAGGCAGACGTCAGCTCGACCCCAAGGATCAGTGCCGGCTCCTCCTATACTCCAGGCACAACACCACAAAGTCCTGTCTCCGTCAACGCTCATAGTGAATACAAGCATCATACATACATTTTCTTCTACTTTCATTTGCTAAATCAGTTTCCCCCCTCTTCCTGAAGGATCTTTACCGGTTTTCCTGTTCGTTCAGTATTTACGGTCCAGTTAATTTTGAAAGTTTAAATAAAAGCAGAAAATTATAATTGTTTTTCTTTGTTTAACTTCTAGTTCTTGTGACTTTTCTCAACATCGGTGCCGCAGTTGAGGTTATGTTGATCGTTTCTCTTCTCCGTACCTTCTCACGCGAAAAACAAAACCCTTACGGATTCGCTCAATTACCCGTCTGTCACATCCTCAGAACTTTTTAAGCATTATGCTTAGAAATCTGTAACTGTCCAGTAATTTAGTTCTTACTACCCCTAACAGGATTCTAAGTAAAATTTTCTAAAAATGAAGAGGATTAATATCGTAATGCAAGGTTTAGTTTCCGGTGGGATTGGGGAACTCAAGAAAAGTTTTCTTCAGATAATCTTCATAGATATCGAATGGAAGCTGGCAAATTCTTAAACTGTTTTTTTTTTTTTTTCTTATTCCACTTTTTGTAGGAACATTTCCCAAAATACTAATCTTTTCCTTTACTTCCGAAAATACTGATTGGAGAATTCTGTCAGAGTTTACAGTGATACTTAACCTGATGAAAAACTACAGCAATATTTCAGAGTATTGTTTCTGCGAAATATTATTTGAATTATTATAAAAATTGCATACTTGAAGAAATAAATTTCAGACAAAAGATAATTTTCATCATTAGGTAGAGAAGCTCTTATACAATGATGGCGATGTCTGTTTTTACGCATAATAACTCCCTTCAAAATGAACAGATAGTTTCAAAATTTTGCAGGCCGAACCGTCAGTTTAAAATGTTGGTAAAGTTCACAAATCGGCAAGGGATCAAGACCATGGATCCTTTTCGGAATCTACGTTACTGTACATGATCACGTCACGGACGCTGACGTCACGCTCACGGCCTTCGTTGGCAGACCAACAGCGGCCAGATGAAACAACGAAAGTGAGGAAGTGAAATGCCAGGATACTGCCATCAAGTCTGTTTCCTGCACTACTTCATTTTTAACTAAACATTTGAATTTATAAGCCTATGGTGCTTGAAGAAAACTGCAAAATACAGAACAAAATTAGGAGGCTATTTATAAGAGATATTCAAAGAATAAAAGAACACCAGCTAAAGTGCAAGGCAATAAATACGGAATGAAATAAACCCCCAGAGTCAATACTTCCGGTTATAAATTAAGTTTTTTTTTTTTTTTTTAACTTGTGGCTTTACGCCATGGCCGTTTGTAGGAAGCATCCCGGCATTCGCCTGAAACCACGGAAAACCCAAATCTGGATGCCCGGACTAGGATTCGAACCGCCGTCCTCCCCAATGCGAGGGCAGAGCGTTAACCACTCAGCCACCAGGCTCGGTATAAATTAAGGATTGGAAATAAATTGTAGTTATTTAGCTAACAGTATTTTTAGTCTGCTTAGTTCTCATCTTTTTTATGTTCAAAAACTGCTGAATTATAGCCTGTTACCAGATTAATAATGAAATTCTGTTACATTCCTATGCCGTTTCTCGCCATATCAGATTTTTGTTTGTGGTTTAAAATTATGTCACTTTCTGGGGACATCTTTGTCAATTCCGAAGACAACATTTTTGGTTTGATGTCCTTTGCTATGATATACAGTCATTGAGGGCTAGAATCTCGTGGACTAGTTAAATACAACTGCGCATGGGAAAAACAAATCTTTTCTAAATGCATCCCTGCTACTTTCAGTGTCTGTCGCTGGGCTTTGATGATAGTGATCGCAAAGGATAATTTTATTTGGAAGTATACTCTTTCAAACTGAAATAGAAGGTCTGCCAGGATTATTGGAATTCGGAGAATCAGCACATCATCACCTTTTACTATTCCAGTCATAATGACAGTTTTTATTCTGCTTCGCGCCAATTGTGTTATTGGTAGGTGTGTGCCAATGCACAAGAACAGATCAAACACAAACAAAGCGTGAGCGACCGATATAACATCACGGAGACAGACACACTCTATCCGTCTGTCTGTATTATTTAAGCGGAAGGAAATGTCGTATGTTCTTCCTAATAATACATAGTTTTTCTTTGTCAAATTTCGTCAATATAGGTTTAACCAGTCAGTCGTGAAAACGTAACAAAGAGACGCAGTGACAGCGTTATTTTCGCATTTATAATATTAGTCAGGGATGTAACGGAGCTCCGCAAGTACGAAACTCTCGGTTTTTTTATTATTTCTCCCTTTACGCCTGGTCGACGTCGAGGTCATTAGAGGTGGGACGGGACTGGGGACAAGAAACTGGAAGGAGTTCGACCATGGCCTTTTGAAGGAAGCATCCCGGCATTCGCATGGTGTGATTTGGGGAAACCATGGAAAAACCCAAATCTGGATGCCCGGACGGGGATTCGAAGCGGCGTTCTCCGGAATGCCAGAGTGTTAACCGTTCACCCACCACGCTCGGTGAAACTTTCGTGTGAAATCCTACCTGGTGGGCATTCCCCTCTGGCGAGGCACCCGATGGAAGACTAACAACTCCACACGGAGCTTGCTATTTGGGTTCAATTTTAGAAATAGAAGGAAAATCGGATATGGAAATTAGTAAAAGAATTACTAATGGCCGGAAAGCAATCGGGCTGCTCAATTCACTTCTACGGAGCAAGAATGTTATGAATAGAACGAAAAGAATTATATTTAAGTTATTATTGGAAAGTATAATCTTATATGGGTCAGATACCTGGAAAATCAACCAAAAATATATTAAGAAATTTAAAGCGTTAGAAATGGATTTCTGTAGAAGATCAGCAAGAATTTCAAGGAAAGAAAATTAAGGAATACTGAAATAATAAGGCTAACAGAAGTGTAAGAAGATATCTATGAAGTTATAGAACGAAAAATATTGGAATAATATGGCCATGTAAGAAGGATGAAAGACACTAGGATACCAAAACCTGTACAAGAATGAAATTAAACGAAGGACGAAAAGAGAACGGCCCATGTTTACCCGTCTCCAACGTGTACAAACAGCAATGAGAAGATTTGGTGCAGAAGAGGAAGATACACAAGACCGAAATATCTGGAAAAATATTTTGAGAAGATTAAGTCAAATTCTGCGATCCCAGTTTTTATCGCTATGTTGGAGTAAAATCTCAGTAGAGAGGAAAATCTCTCTTAATAATAATAAATAATATTTCTCTACCTCCAAATCGGCTTCCGCAAGACATCCGCATCCGCGAATGTCAAGCACTGTACATCCGCATCTGCAACCGCATTCGAAAATATGACCTCCCTTAGAACCCTAATATTAGTGTAGATGTTTTCGGTATGTTCTCTGTCACTGTTATACTAGGCTCGAAGAAACGAAATTTCTGAAGCTAGTGCATTACTATTCGTATGAAAACAATTCTTGGTCTGTGAACCTTTTTAGACCCGTGAATGGCTAGAAGCTGGCAGAACTACACAGTGGAGACCTATAGGGCGTAGGGGCGAGACGGAGGCGCAGGGCGCCACTGGGAGGGGCGCCATCTTGCTACCTGTTGGCGCCTGTCCTTTATCTCGTGTAGCGGATAAAAGGCGAAATTGTGTATTCCGTCACGGGGGACGGCAGGCGAGGAGTAATTTTAATGTTTGATGCGGCGCACACCCTGCCATCCCTCACTCGTGTAGACTCGCTCGCATTTGCATCTTTATTGCATTTCCCCGGTTCAGTCGCACTATAAGCGATCACGTGACCCTCAGTTTGCACGAGACGCCGCGCGGTACATCAGTCCAGACAGCAAACAACACAACAGCCCGACCTCCAGGGTTAAAAGCCCCCGATCAGCTGTCAGTGCTAATGCAGAGCTAATGCGGTCAAAGCTTCGTTGGGGGCTACCAATGTTTACTCTCTGTAAACAGATATCGCTATTATAGCAAACTAAGAATCTGTAATAACTATTATACACAAATAAAAAAACTAATAACTAAGTAACTATCTCAGTTGGTGGGATATATGCAAGATATTTCAGATGAAATGGACAAGGTAGGGCAGATTGATAGTGTAGCACTAGATATTTCAAAGCCGTTTGACAGAGTAAGCCACAAAATGGTAATAAATAAGGTAAAAACTATTGGAATGGATGAGAAAGTGATTAGCTGGGTAGAAGAATTTTTAAAAGGTTGAAAACAGAAAGTTATTGTCAGAAATGCGGTATTATCAGAAGTGGAAGTAAAAAATGGGAGTGCCACAGGGTAGCGTATTGGGACCATTGCTATTCATTATTCTAATGAATAATTGTGTTGATTGTTTACTATCTGAAATTAGATTGTTTGCAGATGACATAATGCTGTATAAAAGAATCAAAACGGTAGAGGACTATAAACAGTTGCAGGGTGATCTGGACAGGATATGTAGTTGGGTTGGTTAACATGGTATGAAGATAAATGCAAAGAACAGTCAGCTAATTAGATACACAAATAAAAAACAAAAGGTTAATTATGAATATAAGTTGGGGAAAGAATTGCTTGCTGAAGACTTGAAATGCAAATATCTTGGCATTACTTTTGATAACAAGTTTAACTGGGCAGGACACATTGGACAGGTGGTAGGAAAAGGTTTCAAAGTTCTGCACTTGTTGGAGAGAGTGATGAGGGGATGTACGAGAGAAGTAAAGGAATTGGGTTACAAAACTTTGGTCAGACCATTGCTGGAATATGGTAGTGTAGTATGGGACCCTCATTTTACGTATCATATACAGGAGTTGGAGAGGGTGCAAAAAAGGGCTACTAGATTTGTTTATGGAAAATTATCGCGGAATGCAATCAGTGACGGATATGATAAAGGAGCTGGAATGGGATACATTGCAAGACAGGACGAGGATGAAGAGGGTAATGGGAGTGTAGAAGTCGTAAATTGCTGATGAGATGTGAAAAGATATTGGTGTAAGAATTGAAAGTAATGCATGGAAGGGAAAAGATGACCATGACCACAAGCTGGCACTCGATTTCAGGCGCTAGGGTGTAGGAAGATTCTATTTTTGAGGTAAGGGTGTCAGGGATTCAGTACCCAATGTAATACGTTACATACACATCCGATCTTCTGGAAGCTTCTTCAAAATGAATTCGTCGTAATTTAATAACTTTTCATCGACGGTGAAGACGTTAAAAAAAAATATGTGTTAAATTTTAACAGGTTTACGTTATGTCATATTTAAATGTTAATGGTTAAGTTAGTTTTATAGTTGAAGAATACTGACTAAGCATCCGTGTTCCGAAGTTCAGGGTTAACGTAAATTAACAGCTTCTGTCTTGAATTAGTTTTTTCGTTGATGAATAGAAGCTAACACGTTGAAATACCTGACATGCCACGCCACTTCTGTGACAAGAGTGGCTTCTGCAGTTAACTTGGCGGCACCAGACAATACGAGCAGATTGACGGGGGAACAAATAAAAAGAGTTATTCTGATGTATGTATCACACTAATACTGGTTTTATAGATTGTAAAAATAGATAAATTAATAAAACTTTCGGTATTTTCTGCAGCTTTCTTTAATTTTCTTAAACAGTCAGATATATTTAGGCAATATTTTTAGTTAATTACTGGGTTTAAGTAAAAATATCGACAAATCGATATTATTTACGATATACATCGATACTGTTTGTAAATATCGATACGATATTTAGCGATATATTTCTTCATTTGCCCTTTACTACTGTAAATCGACCGTGACATACCCCTTCTGTTTTTTAATGGACATTTAGTTTTGTTCCGGAAAGCGGTCGGGTGATTTAGTGTAGTACGCGGGGTCATCCAAATGAAATTTTTGGAACCGACAAATGTTTTATGGTGACAGCGAGGAGGCAGACATGTGGGGTGGTAATTTTCTCAAAGATATTCACTTTGGTGACAGATGGGCGAATTGAAAAAGATGACTACATTTACATTTGCGCAGGAATTCGGAATTAGTGCTTCCAGCAATCCCGGGAATGTCTGAAGATTTGCAGATCTGTTTCATACTTTCATTAAAGTATGGCAACTTGCGTCTCAAATAACGACTTCGCCCATAAACGTACTACTTTTTATTTCGTAGAAACACATTAGAAAAAATGCAAAAAAAAGTTTACATCAGCCTTCGTTTCCAGAGATAAAAGCAGGTTACAACAAACAAATGACGTAGCGTTCGTCTTAGCACTGTTCCATGTAGGGTTGCCAACTTTTGCAGAAAAATATAAAGTATATTTGTTCTTGGAAGAGTAAAATAAAAAGTATATGAAAGCAAAAAGTATTTTTCTCAAATCCAGATCTTTGTTGCCTTCAATACATATATTTCCATGCTATTATTTTTTAGTTTCATTTCAATGTCTTGTATAGCTGGTTCTACACCCTAAAACTAATATTATAAAGAAATAAAGAAATGAGCAACTCATTTCTAATTGAAGCACACTCTGTATCTCCCTTCCCGCCAGTTTGGACTAATTATTCTCTCGGTAGGGTACGGTAGCAGGTACGAAACAATTGTTTTTGTATTTTATCTCGTGTCTTTTGAAGTTGGAAAGTGTGGTGTAGTGGATCAGTGAAGTATTCCGAATCCTCCGAGAAAAAGACGATTTCAGAGTCTGCGTTTCGTTTCGTCATAAGCACTAATATGTCGTTTGAAAATTAGTAACGCGCAAAAGTGTTCTGTTCCATGACTCAATGAATTGTATATTTTACTACAAATAAACTGTTTTCGCATACTTTATGGTTAGGATAAAGTATAACAACCAAAAAAAAGTTGTGATACTTTGTAGTAAAGTATGATTAGGAACCTTATGCCTCTGGCCAGTACGGTATAATGTTAAATTAAATTACAATTTATTCAACAAAGATCATGCTGAAAATATTGTGAAAATGTCTGAAAATTGATGTTGACTGACTTACTTGTCCGGTGTCAGCTGATGCGCACATACTGAATTTCGCAAAGTATTTTCAGGATCTCTTCTTATCCAGTAATATCTTTTTTTATTTTATTTTATTATAATTATTATATTTATTTATTTTTTTAGCACACATTTTTACAGCCCAGTATCTAGAAACTAAAATAGGCCTTAATTTAACACAACAGTTTTACATTTCATACTTCAACAGATAATTCCACAATGAATAATTTCAATTTTTGTTATGTATAGTTTTGGCAATATCTGTACAGTATTTGTTTGTTGGCACTATACATACGATTGTTTCGCTGCTAACATTTCTAAACTTGCCGCATTTTCTCATAATTGATTTGTTACAGTTTTTAGTATTGTATAGTGCAGTGGTTCCCAATTAGTGGTAAGCGTACCCCCAGGGGTACGTGAGGTTTCTTCAGGGGGTACGCGCGGTAGTCTCTTGGCTAAGGTGATCACTAAAATAATTGAAAAAAATCCACTTCTATCAGCCAAAAGAAACATTACTATCAACCAAATATATTTTAAGATAAACTGTATTTGTGTCAATTATTTTATTGTAATCCTGTGGTTGTGAGAAGCACTCTACTGGGATGAACGAATTCATTTATTTACCATTTCAGTTGCAAGGGATACGCGCGGTTGAGCTCCTTCTTGCAGTGGTACACGGGAAAAAAAATAATAACTGGGAACCACTAGTATAGTGTCTGCGGTGTACTGTCCACTTTATGGTTAGAATCTTTAATATTTCACTATGTCACTTTGTGCGTCTACCACTGCTACTATTACTAAACTATTACTACTCTCTGCTACTCTACCATCTAGTATTGGTATCGGAGCGGTAATCCGAATCCCAGATCTCCCGGAATAGCGCACGTTCTCAGTCTCTCTGGCAGCCAAAGTGACCGACAAGGCCGCCCATCGGGAGACTGGCCACCTCCAACACTGGTTGTGAGAACTAATTTTCAATGATATATATCTAATTGCAGAAGTAAGGAGTCTAATATCCGGCTAGTAGGTTGTTCGTTTTCACAGGTGAACTAGATTAGTTTAACATCTACTGCCGGTATTTGTTATTTTCAATAGTATAAGTTTGAACAAATTCCCATTTTAAGATTATTGGCTACATAATTTACAACTTTTACTTATTAACATTTTTACAGATTTTATGAGATAACAATGTTTTACTTATTTTCTGACCATAAATGTATCTATACCAGAATTTATTTAATTTAATTGCAATGGAGCACACGCTCCGGTGGCAATTTCCGTACACACCCAACTTCCCCCTATCCTGCACCCACCTACATTTGCCCTCTACAAATTTTAACTTTAAATTTTTTCAACGTTTTCGGTAAGTTATTCATCATTCCCCTTGGTAACTCATTCCAATCCCTGACACCCTTACCTAAAAAAGAGAATCTTCCCACACCCTTGTGCCTGAAATCGAGTGCCAGCTTGTGGTCATGGTCATCTTTTCCCTTCCATGAACTACTGCAATATCTTTCTATGCCTCATCGCCAGTATACGCCCTGTACACTCCCATTACCCTCCTCATCCTCCTCCTGTCTTGCAATGAATCCCATTCATATCCGTCACTGATTGCATTCTGCGATAATTTCCAGAAACAAATGTAGCAGCCCTTCTTTGCACCCTCTGCAACTCCTGGGTTCGAGACTGCAACTATTATCTATAATCTGTGTTATTGCAATGACAGACCACATTTTATGCATCGGGCATCCAGATTTGGGTTTTCCATGGTTTCCCCAAATCACTCCAGGTGAATGCCGGGATGCTTCCTTCAAAAGGCCATGGCCGAATTCCTTCCCATTCCTTGCCCCCATCCTTTCCCGTCTTTAAAGACCACGTTGTTAAAAAGGGACATTAAACTGTTACAAAAAAAAATAAAAAATTATGCATCGGACTATTGTTCATGTGAGCACTAGTAAAGATCTTATACATACACTATATACTTTTATACGTGTTACTTTAGCAAGTTCTTTTTATAGATAGAATTTCCAAACGTGTTACTTCGAAACGGTCCATTTAAAGCCTTTAATATGGTTTAAGCACTCCTCTCCGCAGACCAGCTAGTTGCGTTTTCAGCACTATATCCAGTAATATCTTTTTATCCTTTATATTTTTGTAATTGTTTAGACGCAACAAGCAATTTTCATTTCTCAAGAAAACTGAATAATGGTGAAACTCAACATTGATGGTTGGTTTATTAAAAATTTCACCCAGACTATTTGGCATTTGTATCTGAAACACTTAATTGGCATTTTACAAAGACATGAGAATACTAAAGAACATATGGCATTTATGTTTCAACAGATGATATTAGGAAAAACGTATAAAGCATGAAAAACAATAAACCAGAATAACGAAAGGCTAATTCATGAATCTCAAGATATTAAATGAAACCATTAATTCCTTACCCTCTCATAACCTGACATCTAGAGGTCACAGAGAATCCTTTAAGATTAGTGACGACAGCGGAAATTCCGGTAACCTCGAAGACTTGTTTAAATTGATTTCTAAATATCATCTCACATTACGGAAACACATGAAACACATTAATGACAAACAATTTACACATCATTATCTAAGCCATGACATTCAAAATGAATTGATCACATTTATGTTAGAAAGTGAAGTGATTCATAGGTAGAGCTGTAGCAAACCGTGTGTACTCGTTACTGAGTAACGAGTACACCGCCTGATTCGAAGAACCGTGTCGTTATTCACAAATTCATTTTCATGTTTCATTACTCGTGTCAGTTGATTCGATCAACGAACGAACCATGCGTCAGGCGGGAGCTGGAACGGTTCGCCCAGCATTGAATGAGCAGATGTTTGTTTTGAAATTAGTTGATTTAAGTGTGCTGCGATTGTGATATTATTCTGTAGTATGTAATATTCAGTGCAGTAGATCAAATGTACAAACAATTTACCTAAATTTACTTTACTCAATGAACAATTTACTTGAACTTTACAAAGTACTAATGAAGTCATTATGCAATGCTTCATGCTAGTGCTCAATTGTATCAGAAGCAAAGTGACAGAGCAATCAGAGAATTTTAATTACCGCATGTGATCAGTACGGTACTGGCTTTGATGTTGAATGTTTGTTGTAACCGTGATACAACAAGAATTACGAATATAATCACAAAAAGTTGAAGAATTTACAAAAAAATAAATGAAATCAGTAAAGGAAGGCAGTGATGAAACCTCCTATGTAAAACGAAATACTTTGATGAAATTATAATATTTGTAAAATACATGTCTCATTATCATATCAGGTTTGTATGCGGGGTTTTGAGTAGGCTACTTTAAAAAATAACCGTCATTCGCTATTGTCACTAGATATGTTACAGTCAGGTGAAAGGTCAGGTATTTTTCTTGTATGTAAACAGTTGTTTGTTTTGTAATTACATTATTCTCTCGTATATAATATTCATTACAGTAAATCAAGTGTACATTTAGAGGTTTTCCATAAGATCCATGTGCAAATTACTTTAAGTTTTATCCAAACGAACAACTTACCTAAACTTATTTTACTAAATAAACAATTTACTTAGACTTTACCAAGTACGAACGAGGTCGATGAGACTCTGTGCGACTCGATTCGATGCTTCATGCTAGTGTTCGATTGTATCAAAAGTAACGATTCGAAAGTGACGGGTACTGATTAGTTTAGTAACAAATACATACGGGTACAGAATTTCTCGTTACTTTTGCAGCTCTATTCATAGGAAAAAAAGAGGCAAAATATTCTTAGGCTATACAGGAAGAGCCAGAAAAAAAATGGATTAGGTATTCAAAACGGTCGTCAAGTTTACAACAGTGGTGCAAATACGGTACGCATAAATAGTGGAGTTAAAACTCGATTATGAAATATTAATCCTACCATTTACACCCTGTGGATTTACACCCTGTGGATTTACACCATGTGGATTTCATAGTTGGAATTTGTTGTTGATAGACGCAGTAAGTTATTCTGCGGCAGCAAAAACACTTTTTGTTTTTATTCAGAAAATTTATTTGCTATTTTCAGTATCCAGAAAATGCTGGGCGTTAATGTAAAGGAAATTAAAGCTCACTATAAAGTCTATAACAGACGAGATGTGAAAGTAGAATCGAGGTAGCGAAGGCCTTATTATTTCAATTTGCATACATTGAAAGCTTAAAAAAATTTCACGGAAGGCTTAGAAAAACTTAGCGATTGTCATTTGGTTTTGGATCAAATGCTCTACTTCGAATTTATTATATCATTACACTTATGATATGATCTTTATCACCTATTAATATTCTTAACAAATTATGGCGATCTGTTCGAGTTCATTACAACTTTGCTATTGAACATCTTTGTAAATTTTGCGACGAGATCAAAGGATATCACAATCTGGGTTGGAATAATGCTTGTCAATTTACTGAAAAAAAAGTTGCGAAAAAACTTAAAATAAAATGGCAGCCGAAAAGAAAAGGAAGTTTGATTCTAAAAGCAGCGATTAACCTACACAGTCTCCCAAAGCCAGTAAGAAACAAATGTATAAACTTCATGATTGATTCCACAGTGGGCAATACTGATTCAAGATTTATGTCTTCAAATCAACACTATGAAATTTTCTCTTTGATCTAAGTTAATAATAATTATTCCATAAGAGCGTATAATTAAAAAAACTGCCAAAATATACTCACAGTGATGCGAGTCATATTAAAACAGCGAACAATGATCTCAAATTTACCATACTTCATTAAAGATGTGAAATACCTAATTCATTAAATAAAACAAAATAAAATATATTTATATTATCATTCGAATTTTGTTAACAGTACCAATATGTACATTCCCCGCTGAAAGTAGATTTTAAAATTAATAAAAAATTATTTTCGAAGTAAACTGGGTCAGCATAGACTCTGGCAGTGTTTGCAGTTAATGCAGGTAGCCTATAGCATCTGAGCTGGGTTACGATATGAAAATTTTGAAGTACAGTAAGGATAAAAGCAGAAATATTTTGTTTCTTTAATTATTTACTGTTAGTTACTACTTAATGGTATTAGTTACATTGAAGTTGATTGAATTTAAGAATAAAAATTTCACAGTTAAAAAATAATAATAATAATAAACGTTTATAAATTCCATCCCCTTGAGTCATCAGAGGGCCTCGCGAAACTTATCTCGCCCACATAAAATTTAGCTGACTCTACAGTTTTAATTTACCATTCTATCAGTATAAAGAAGCAGAATCTGAGTTTTTTTTCCATTTTAAACAATTTAAAAGAACATAATGCACTTGAACACTTCAAACTCCAAACTGAAAACAACGACGGACAGAAGA
Source organism: Vandiemenella viatica (assembly GCA_031002005.1). Lineage (NCBI taxonomy): Eukaryota > Metazoa > Arthropoda > Insecta > Orthoptera > Morabidae > Vandiemenella > Vandiemenella viatica. The sequence goes on along the minus strand of JARYHS010013630.1, from coordinate 4,366,712 downwards.
AACCGTGAATTCTCCGCTTGCAGATCACGTGACTGACATACGCCCCCCCCCCCCCCCCCCGATCAGAAGAAAAGCGGCGAGCGCCACGAATGGCACAATGTGGATGGTCCCCTCTGTTTCTAAGCAGTAAGTACACAGATCAAAGGACGAACAATACCTGGATGATAGTCATATAGGTGTGCAATTAGCACATGAGCGTTCCGTTCCACGTACTACTGTATGTACTGTTTACTTTAGCCGAAATAAAGTATTTTGGTATACTTTATTGGTATGAAAGAGTATAAAGTATAATAACCAAAAATAAAGAATGATACTTTCTTATAAAGTATGGTTAGCAACCCTGGCTCCTAGCAAGTTCGCCAGTTGCGATTGGCGGGAGCTTGTTCTAGAGAACAATAAAATGTGCCGCAGAATATACTTAAGCGCTGACAATTAAGTTTTTTAGTTAATTAATTTAATTTAATTACAATGGAATACAAGCTCTGGTTGCAATATCGCTACACACCCATCTCCCCTCTCCCTCCCTCCCCCCCCCCCCATATCCTGCACACACCTACATTTATCCTCTACAAATTACAATTTTAAAATCATTAAACGTTTTTGGTAAATTAATCATTATTTCTCTTGGTAACTTTTTCCAATCCCTGATACCCTTACCTAAAAAAGAGAATCTTCCTACACCCTTGTGCCTGAAACAGAGTGAAATACCTTTTGGTCATGGTAATTTTTTCCCTTCCATGTATTACTTTCAATTCTTACACCAATATCTTTCCACGCCTCATCACCAATATACGACCGAACGTGGTGGGTGAACGGTTAACGTACTTCTTCTTATTTTTTTTTTTAAGTGAAACTTTTATTCTATCGCCACAAATTTTTCCGTTCATCTATCGCATGTCGCATTACAGCCGGCCAGGCGCATGCGCGCAGGTATGACGTCACCTAGTGCGGAGGCCTCATGTCCGTTAACACTCACAAGGGGAGGTTTCCAGTGTGGAAATCGCAATCGTCTATTTAGCCGTGCTCGTTGAGGCGGTGTGATCAGATGCGATGGGTTCCAGGTTCGATTCCCCCACCCGTGAAAATACTTTTTTTTCTATTTGTAGTTTTTTTTTTATTGCTGTTCTATGTTATAGCATTAAAATTGTTTTGAAACAAATTCTACAAGTTTTTTTTTTTTATTTTCCTTTGACAAATACGCAAATATTAGGATGGTACCACCGAAATTTATTCATTTATGTTAGCCATGTGATGTGTATTTCCATCATCAGGTAAAAATACTAATTAAAAAGCTCCAAAATGCGCCGGAGCTGTTGCAAGATAACCGTGCAATATCTTCTAGTGAAGATTCTGTTAAGACATATTCTCTTATTCACCACATTTTGCGAGCGCCTGTATTTTATGACATCATAAAATATTCCTGGTATGGTTCAAAATTAACGAATAAAAGGCCAAAATTTACAGATTTTAACGAAACCTGCTAAATCAATAATGAATACTGTATGTGACTGTCGAAACATATCCTTCATAAAATGTTTCTGGTGTGCACGTAACTTTTGTTTCAAATGTTTTTATGATTTATACCATCCTAATATTTGCGTATTTTTCAAAGGAAAGTAAAATTTTTGGAGATTTTGTTTCAAAACAAATTTTTAATGATTCAAGATGGAATAGCAATAAACAAATAGAAAAAAAATTCTTGGTTGGTCGGATCGATAATTCCGCCTCAACGACCATGGCTAAATAGACACAGAAAACTAACCGTCTTTCGTAAAAGTATAGCTCATTTACATACAATTTTTTAAATCCCCGATTTCTCTTAAATGGAGGCCCACCAGGCATAACTGCTTTAAGGCTAGAAACCAGAGGTGACGTGCTATTTACCAGACTTGTTCGTTCTACGATTGCGATTTCCACACAGGAAACCTCTCCTAGTCAGTTGAGAACTGTCTGGCGTCGACTACAGTTGGACTGAAGCAAGGTAATCGGCAACTGACGGGTGCTTTCTAATCTTCTCTTCAGAAAACAGGAAGTGTTATTTCTTTGTCCATCTATCGCATGTCGCATTACAGCCGGCCGCGGAGTGGGGATAAAGTGAAAGGCGCTCGGCAGAAAAGCCAGGGCCAATATGGCGGTGCCCATAGTTCTCATCAGTTGACCGTTTAGCATTTACATTCTCACTTATTCGTGCGATTGTATTTATTATGTATTCCGAACTCTAATACATAGATTGAAAATTTATAGTTGGATATCTTGTTTACTATTGATTTCCCATTTTTCAATTATTATGTTAAGATTAAGAACGCAATTTTAATACCCTAAATCGAATAATTTCCCGAAAATTTTCAGTTAAATGCTAAAAAAAAGATTCACATGCTTCGTGGTGTCATAAAACCACACAGTTTTTTGTTGTTTGTTTTTTTGTTTTTTGTTTTTTTTAGCTATATTGATCTCTTAAGGACGACATGATTTTAAAGCCTACCCTTACTTGACTCAAGCCCCCCACCCCAAACAAACTCCGCTCAAGCCCCTTCCAAACGAAAATCCTGGATCCGTCACGGCTCCTGGATCCGTCACGGCTCCAGGATAATACCGGGATGGTTCTTCCAAAATCCAATGGCCGAATTCCTTCTTGTTCCTTGCCGCCTCTAATGACCTCGACGTCGACTAGGCGTAAAGCTATAAACAAAAAAAAACCAGTATACGCCCTGTACACTCCCATGACCCTTCACCTTCCCCCTCCTCCTGTCTTGCAATGAATCCCATTCCAACTCTTTTATCACATCTATTATTGATTGCGTTCTGCAGTAATTTACAGAAAAAAATCTAGCAGCCCTTTTTTGCACCCTCTCCAAATCTGTATTTGATACGCAAAATGTAGATCCCATACTGCACTACCGCATTCAATCAATGGCCTGATCAATTTATGTAGGCGTAACAGTACAAAGCAACATGAAAGGCGACTTGCGCATAACTTCCGTCGTAGCCAAAGCTAATTCTAAACTACGATTCATAGGTCGTATATTGAGAAGTTTTAATGATCATACGAAGGAAATAGCGAACAACACACTAGTGCGTCCGCATTTGGATTAGTGTTGTGGAGTTTGGGATCCGTATCGCAATGGATTGATTGACACGTTAGAGAAAGTACAGAGGAGAGCCGCTCGATTCGTGACCGCTAGTTACAGTCCTTACGTAAGTGTCACAGAGCTGATACGTGGGTTGGGCTAGGATTGTTTGGCGGAAGGCGACGTCGTTTTCGTTTGATTTTGTTGGAGAATATGCGAAAATCTTTAATTTACGAGTGCAATGAAATACTTCTTCCGCCAACCTATTTAGCTCGCAATGACAGGAGGGATAAGAATCGAGAAATAAGATGCCGTACTGATGCTTTTATGTATTCTTTCTTTCCTCATTCTGTTCGGGATTGGAATGCACAGAATTAGGATTGGTGCTTAGCACCCTCTGCCACTCACAATATTTGTGAATTGCAGAGTATAGATGTAGAATGTGTTGTAACCGAATTCTTTACTTTAGTTAACACTACAAATAATAGAAAATCATAAGGAAACAATTTTAAATAAAAGTAGTAGTATATTTACAAGGACTTAACAGCATATTTAACGAATTGAACATTTTCCAGAAGTCGAATTCTCTCTTGGTTCATCATGCGGCATGGCTTTTACAACATTCTATTGGCTATGCTCTGTGCTGCTTTAAAGACAAATTCGACAGTCGCTCAGTTCATTAAGAGCACTTTCACCCACCTAACACCAGAGAGTCAGAAGACTTGCAATTTATCACTTAGCTTCTCAAGCAGACACAAAGTAAGTTAATTGCAAGAATTTTAATTAGTGAAAAGTAGATCTTAACATTACTAAATTAAAAGAAAAAATCACCCGTAATGCCATGATTTAAAACACATTGCAGTAAGAAACATGAATGTAACAGAAATTTACACGTTAAAGTACTTTTTTTGAGATTAGTTTTGCTATCGTTATGTAGAAATGTTATTCGATCTAACGAAATCGTCAACGCGACCGTTAAATATTCAGTATTGTGGACGAATACAAATTAAACGAGAAATCAGAGTGCACGGCTTTTCTTAAATGCATGAAGATTTTAAACTACAATTAAATAAACTGTAGTTTTGTTGCTTTGGTTATTTTCTGGTTTGTTGAAGCACTGAACGTTGAGTCGTTACCGAAATAGTTTAATAAATCTTTTTGGTTATTAGCATTCTGCACGAATGAAGTCTCGAGCACCATCTAGCGGATTTTATAAGAACAATAAGACTTTGACGGCCATTTCGTACGCATAGATCACATTCATAGGCGAAACGTCAAAGCCAGGTAAAAATGAAAAACCAACTACAATTTTTGATTTGTAGGTCCTGCAATGTACACTTACCAGCCAGAATATTATGACCACCTGCTTATTAGTGTGTTGGTCCATCTTTGGAACGCAATACAACAGCTTTTCGGCGTGGCATGGATTCGAAAAGTCCTTGTTAGGTTTCCGGAGTTGTTTGGCACCAGATGTCTATGCGCAGATAACGCAATGCCCAGAGTACAATACTGGTGCAGGAACAAGTGTTTCGGAGCACACTCTGCTGTCAGATCTGCCACAGATCACCGCCTGTCCCGCTTTACAGAGCGGGTAAGCCTCCGACCTCCGCGTTCTGTGATGAGGCGTGGACGTCCACCACCTTGTCACCCAGTCGTGGTTTCACCGTCCTTCAACCACTCTGCATAGATGCTCACTACAGTAGCACGCCAACAGCCAACCAGCCTCGGCGTTTCCGAGATGCTCGTTCCCAGTTGCCGCGCCCGCAAACAAATTTAAGGGAATTAAGTGAACTGTGGGTAGAAATCTGCTGCCAGACAACTTAGGAAAGACAACAAGGCCTTTTCGAATCCATGCCACGCCGAATCGCTCCTGTATTGCCTTCCAAAGATGGACCACCGCACTAATAAGCAGGCGGTCGTAATGTTTTGGCTGATCAGCGTATTTGTTGTTTTACATTTATTCAAATCTCTTTTATTCTGAAACCTGTTATTTTAAAAAAAATTGTCTCGATAAAACGGATCCATGATGGAAATTACTGGTACTGCCAAGGGATTGGCGAAACGATAAAATTAGACACAATTTATTGAACGGATAATATTAACGTCACAAATGGATGCCGATACCAATGGCTGACTGAAGTCTCTTCAACAAATATTCCTCCAAGCTACCCCTTCAGGCGTCCATAATATCCGAAGGCGTTGCCCGTGCAGGAAAACCAACCGTAACCAATCTTCCCCCTTTCCTGCACCAACCTACATTTGCCCTCTACAAATTTCAACTTTAAATTCATTCAAAGTTTTGGTAAAATATTCATCATTTATCTTCGTAACTTATTCCAATACCTGATCCCCTTATCTTAAAAAAGAGAATCTTCACACACCCTTGTGCTGAAATCGAGTGCCAGCTTGTGGTCATGGTCGTCTTTTCCCTTCCATGCATTACTTTTAATTATTACACCAATATACTTTCCATGCATCATCGCCAGTATATGCCCTGTATACTCCCATGACCCTCTTCATCCTCCTCCTGTCTTGGATTGAATCCCATTCCAGCTCTTTTATCATATCTGTTAGTGATTGCGTTCTGCGATAATTTCCAGAAACAAATCTAGCTGCCCCTTTTTTGCACCCTCTTCAACTCCTGTATTTGATACTCAAAATGTGGGTCCCATACTACACTACCATATTCGAGCAATGGTCTGACCAAATTTTTGTAACCCAATTCCTTTACTTCTCTCGTGCATCCCCTCATCACTCTCTCCAACAAGTGCGGAATTTTGAAACCTTTTCCTGCTGCCTGTCCAATGTGTCCTGCCCAGTTAAGCTTGTTATCAAATCTAATGTCAGGATTTACCATCCGTCCTGGATCACCCTGTGTTCCAGCCAGTACCGTACCTACAGTGAAACTCACGTATCACTACGCGCGGCCATTCTTCGCCGGATCTGCCCGATTACATTTATCAGCAGCTGCTTCATTCGCTCCGCACGTGAAATATAGTCCTCAATTCGCAATGATTCCTTTCCATTCTCGAGTAATTCCTTAACGAATGGACACGGAGGTCCAATTTCAATGTGCCGCAGCTATTAAAGTTGGGGATTTATAGCGCCGGGAAGAGGAAGAAAGAGGTTCCTTTTATTGGACCCTTATACAGCCGTCTGATTTAAATTGGATCCGCGCGGTTCCGATATCGGAAGGGCCGTCATCTTAATTTGTCCTGCTCGGGGCGGAACTACTCCTTCCACGAGAAACGGGCCATCGGGTATCTAGCTAACCAGCCGCAGAGAAACACTAAGAGAGATTTTTTTTTTTTTTTTTTTTTTTTTTTTTTTTTTTTTTTTTCCTACAGTTCCACTACCTTTTGTAGTTCTACTGGTTGGGGTTAGGTTAGATTGTTTTGGGGGCACCGTTTATTTTATTCTTTTGGGGGAGAAACCGGCTATGGCCTCACCTGAAAGGTGGGCCTTAATGGAAACCCCTTATGTTGTAGTTGAGGTATTTCATTTATTCTATTATATTTAGAGGGTATTTATATTTGTTCCAGGGTTTGGCTTTTTTATTTCCTAGATTTTTGAGTCTTTCTTCATTGGTTTTCCTACTTTGATCTAATTTATTGTATAATTGTCGTGTTTGATGGTAAATTTCATCCTGGATGGTTGGTACTCCTGTCATTTCGTGAAGTTGCCTGATGGGTGTGCTTATTGGAGTACTTAATATCGTCCTTAGGGCTCTGTTTTTGTAGTCTTTGTATCCGTTGTATGTTTGATTTTGAAGTCGTTCCCCATACTTGGCAGCCATATAAAATGAATGGTCTTATGATTGATTTGTATATTCTTAATTTTGTTGCTATTGTTAGGTCTTTTGCATTCAGCACTGGATACAGATTTAAGATCACTGCTAGTCCTTTTTTACATCTGTCCTTTTAGGTGGTGGTTGAATAGTAGCTTATGATCGAGTGTAATTCCTAGATATCGGTGCGATGTTGTCCACTGAATTTTTTGGTTTCTTATACTTATTTTAGGCAGTCGGTCGAAATCCGGTCTTTTTCTTGTAAAGTATATTGCAGCACTTTTGGTTGAGTTGATTGTGATTTTGTTTTTTTCACACCATGTTTCCAATATCTTTAGTGCTTTTTGAAGCCTTTTTATATTCGCTTCGTGGTTGTAGCCTGAAGTAAATATTACTACGTCGTCTGCGAATAAGGCTATTTGGATCTTTGGTGGTGTTGGAAGATCATTGATATAAATGTTGAATAGCGTCGGTGATAGGACTGCTCCCTGTGGAACTCCTTCTTCTATTTTTTGTTTCGTGGATTGATTTCCGTCTATTGTCACATAGGATTGTCTATTTTCTATTGCATTTCCTATTAGTTTTGTATAGACCCGGGGTATTTTAGTGTTGGTGTCCATTTTGACTATTAAGTTGTCTTTCCAAATTTTATCATAAGCTTTTTCAATATCTATAAATGCAGCTGCTACTGATTTTCCTTTATTGAAGGCTTCTGTTACTTCCTCTACTAATCGTAGTAATTGAGTTGTCGCCGAAGTTCTCGTTTGGAATCCATGCTGTTCTATTCTTATTGTTTTGTTCTCTTGTAGATTCGCGGTGATTCTTTTGAGTATTACTCTCTCGGTGACTTTCGCAGTAGCACTTATTAAGCTGATTGGTCTGTAATTCCACGGTTTTTTATGATCTTTTCCCACTTTCGGGATGGGTACTATCCTGGATATCTTCCATTTGTCCGGGTAATAGCCAGTCTTCATAATTGCATTTGTTATTCTTGTTAATAGGACGATACCTTTTCTTGGCAAATTTTAAGGTGTTCATTTTTTATATTGCGGGGCCTGAGGCCTTGTTGTTGGCCAGTTTCCTGATGATCTGGTGTACCTCTTTCGGAGTTGTCAGCTCCGGTAGCTGGTTTATTTGTTCGTTTCTTATTGTTGAAGCCTGTTGTTTAATGTGTTCTTCTTCTCTTTTCAGTGATTCGTTGAGTTGTTTCGTTATTGTATTCTGCTGTGCGAAGGTTTCAGCCAGCACCTCCGCCTTTTCTATTGGTGTAAAATTACCGGTCCTGCAGGTCCATCTATTGCTATTTTTGGTGGTCTTCTGGTTCTTATCGCTCTTATAAATTTCCAGGCTTCTCTATTATTTAGGATGAGGTTAGACATCTTTTCCTCCCAAGTTTCGATTCTTCTTTCTCGTAATCGGTTCTCTAATTCTTTTGCGTAGTGGCGATATTCCTTGCGGTCTTCGGGTCTCTGTATTTTTGCCATAGTTTTCTATGTTTGTTTTTTAGGTAGCGTAGATCTTCCAATATCGGCGGTAAGTCGTTGTTTTTAATTTCTTCGTAGTATGTTACTGTTGCTTGTTGCTCGCCATACCAATTATTTTTTCCATATGCTTTACCGCCTGATCGATTTGATCCTTAGTGGAGACTGGATGTGTTGCACTTATTTTGTTATGGATTAGTCTGGTATAGTAGTTCCAATCTATCTCAGTTGTTTTATGTTTCAACGTTTCTATTGGAATCCAATTTGTAAATTTTTATTTTCACTGGTAGATGGTCCGATGATAATTCCTCTATAGTTTCCAGCCTAATGGTCTTGTATAATATTTTTGTTAATTGCAATGTCTAGTACGTCCGGGTAACCTCTATTGTTGTCCTGGTATGTATGTGGGTTCTGTTGGTCCAATTATTTCGATGTTTCTTTCTATTGATAATTCTAGTAGTTGTTGTCCTTCGCATTTTGAAATCTTGAGTTCCATGTGTCGTGTTTTGCATTGAGGTCTCCCCCATGAGCACCTTGCTGTTTGATGAGAGGATTGCGTCGATGTCTTGGCCTATCAAGTTCCGCTTCGGTGTCAAGTATGTGGCAACCAGTGCCACTTTACCTTCCCGTGTGTGGATTCTGATTGCTGTGGCTTCTATTGTCCATCAGTGGGCGGCAGTTGTATGACTTGGTGCGTTATGGTTTTTACGGATCGCGATGGCGGTTCCTCCTCCTTTTGTTATTGGGCGGTCAGTTCGGTATAGTCTCCATTCCTCATTTTAATGTTGTCTTTTGCTTTGAGGTGTGTTTCCGTTATTAGTAATACGTCGACTTTATATTTTCTTATGACTGTCTCAATTCTTCAGTTTTCCCTTTTAAACCATTCGCGTTCCAGATGATTATATTGGTGTCTTGTAATCTTTGGGTTCTTCTGAGGTCCATTATTCTAGTAGTGATAGTACTCCTTCTGCTATTGCCATTATTTTTCCTATCGTACCTTTAGCTTCTTTTACTCTTTTCAAGACTCTCTTCAATTTGCTTAATATGTTCCTTATAGTTTCTGCACAGTCTGATGTCTTTGAGTTTTCTTCAGAGTCACTTTCTTGTTTTCTCTCTTTGCTGCGTTTTCTTCCTCTCGCCTTGATCCTTGTGTCGCTTCAGCGTAGGTTCGTCCACTACGGTATCCCAGCAGATTGTTCCCGTCCTCATTTGGCAGTTCATTTGGTTTGGATGTTGTTTGTCCTGTTTTTCTTTTCAGATCTTCATTTTTTGTTCTCTCGTTGGATTTTTGGGTATTTCTGGGTGGCCTAATAGCTGTTTGGAAGGCCGGGCATCCCCTCCATGATGCGACGTGTTCTCCTTTGCAGTTAGCACATTTTGCTTTTTGCTGAGTCTGGTATATTGCAGTCCTTTGTATTGTGGAGTTGGGCGCACTTGACACATCTATATGGTAGTGCGCAGTAGTTCGCTGTGTGGCCTATACGCTGACATCTTGTACACTGCGGTGGGCCAAGTGGATTCCTATATCTTTCTATTAGCACTCTTGTGTACAGTATTGCATGTTCATCGTAGATACGTTCAGAGTCGGTGCTTGCATCCAGTGTTACTTGGTATACTGCAAGTGGTATTAGTGCCTTTGAGTTGGTATCTCTTTTTTTAAACTGATGTACCTGTTGTATTCTATAACCTTTTTCTTTCAAGTCTGCTTCAATTTCGTCTGTTGTTATTGTTGGCGGTAGGCCCTTTATTACCACCTTCAGGGGTTTGTCTTTGGGCAGTTGGTACGTGTATGAAGGTATTCCGTTCTCCTTGAAAAATCTGTTTATAAACTCGTAATCTCTGCTGTTTTCTACATGATATTTCAATGAATCTCCTTTATAAACTACTTTCAGGTTTCCTTTTAAATTCTCTTTAATTACTTTATTCATTTCTATAAATTCTTTAACTGTTCCAATAACTATTGGTGGTAGTATTTCTTTCTGCTGTATTTGGGAGTGGTCTTACTTGTTTCTTCTTCATTTTCTTTTTCCTGTTCTTCTGCTCCCTGTAGTGGGCTGAAGCGGTTTTTAGTTGCAATATCTGGATTACCTCTGGCTTGCTTTACTTTCCTTTTGGAATTCTCACCACATTTTCGTTTGCCCTTCACTTCCACAAAGTCGGAATTTCCACCGATATCCTGTTCATACATACTTGTATAATTGCTGTGCTCTGTTTCTGATGTGTCACCATCGTCTTCACTTCTATATTCCGCTTCGGTTTCAGATGTTTCCATATTCTGATTTCCTTCGCTTAATCTTGACCAGTCCATTTCCCTAATGTTGTCCATTTCGTGTCCGTTGCCGTCAGCCGTAGTCCGTTGCCGGGTAGCCTGTTGTTTCCGTGTACAGTATGCCGGGTCGTTTCCTGTTTCCACTGTGCGTTCTCTGTTTCCTATTCGAGCCCAAATCAGTCCGGTGGTTTAAATTTCCAGTCGTCAACACTTATCTTCCTGTAGGTAGTTGCTCTCGCTTCGAAGGTCGATGCGGAACTGTACTAAGAGAGAACTACGCATTCCGTTTAAATTAACATCGACTACATAAGGTCCTAAGCTCACTCACTCAGTCATCTCGATAGCCATTGGCTGGAGAACGGTGACGTCACGCGTCAGCCATCGCTCACGACTTAACAGCGACCACAGACATCATTAGAAGAAATTCGAGGTTATATCAAGAGTTTAATAACTAAGCAACTGCTACAAAAATAATTGCCTTAATACATTCATTAATTTCTTTTCGTAGCATTTCATACATAGTTAAAAAAAATCGATAAACTTTAGTGCTGAAAAACGTTGAACTGTTTTTCAGTAACAAGTCACTAATGAAAGCAAAATACAAAAAACCTTTAAAAACTTAAAGTACACATGGTCTCTGCGGTAACCACGAATGCTAATTGTCATTCCGGCCAGGGCTAAATTTCAATTTAATTTGTAACTTTCGCTAATGTCGCTGCTTGACCAAAGTTTATACATTATGGTTTATTTGCTTTTTACGCATTTTACTGACCACTTGCGTTAATGGTCTTTATTCACGTCCGTCGTACGTGAGTTATTAGGTTATTTAAAGTAAACATCAGGCCAAATATGTTGCCGAATCGAGTATTCTGGCAATTCATTTCTTCGTAGTTCCTCGACTGTTTAATAACTTCGAATCTGTATTAAAATCTCTGGCCGTTACAGACACCGTAACCAAAGATAACTTTAAAAACCAAAGTGTTGTTTTCGAAGCCAGTTACATAAAAACTTCTCAAATTCTGCTGAGTGAACTTTTCTAATACAAGTGAAGTTTGTATTTGAGCAAGTATGAGTCCAGCAACCTTGTCCTTTAAAAAAAAAATTATACAGTATCTCGATCGTCTCTCTTCGTGTTTAATACATTTATCAATACTTATCCGTTCGTCAAGGTCGAGAGATTTTCGTATTTGGCAAGAGTAGGTCAACCTGTCATAATCTCTGACTAAAAACTGTAACTATTCTAGACACGTGACGATTTTTTTTTTTTTTTGTAACTGTTTAACGTCCCTTTTTAACAACGTGGTCTTTAGAGACGGGAAAGGATGGGGGCAAGGAATGGGAAGGAATTCGGCCATGGCCTTTTGAAGGAAGCATCCCGGCATTCACCTGGAGTGATTTGGGGGAAACCATGGAAAACCCAAATCTGGATGCCCGGACGGGGATTCGAACCGCCGTCCTCCCGAATGCGAGGCCAGAACGCTATCCGTTACACCACCACGCTCAAAAACTCTCACGGGCTGATACTAGTAATAAACATTAGTAGAATCTCTCCTATATATGTAGTACCTGCCAGACCTTTTTTTGTAACTGCTTAATGTCTCTTAACAGCGAATTCTTTAGAGACGGGAAAGGATTTGGGGGGGGGGGGGCAAGGAATGGGAAAGAATTCGGCCATGGCCTTTTGAAGGAAGCATCCCGGCATTTGCCTGGAGTGATTTGCGAAACCATGGAAAACCCAAACCTGGATGCCCGGACGGGGATTCGAACCGCCATCCTCCCGAATGCGAGGCCAGAACGCTAACCATTACACCACCACGCTCAGTCTGGCCGACCTATTTCCCCTCTGCATCTTTCGATTTCTGTTCAATATGCAAGGTTTTCGCGTGAAGTTTGATTAAAGTTAAATTTCTTTCTAAAAGACTTACAACGAATTTTTAAGTGCACAATAGTTTTTAAAGAAAAATGCTGTTATTATGTTAAATAGACATCTTAATGCTGATCACGGATTAGTTAATGGTGCAAGATTAGTGGTAATTCACTTCGACGAATACATCATCAGTGCTAGATTCACTCACTCCCATAGAACCATGCTCTTACCTCGCATTAACCTCACACCTCCTGATCCAACCGTGCGCTGCCGAATCATAAAAAACATTTCCCAATAAAAGTAGCCTCCGCGATGCCCATCAATAGAGCAGAAGATAAGACGCCTCAAATGGTGGGTTTGGATTTACCAGAACCTGTTTTATCGCGTGTACACCTTTAGCAGCTTTTTTTACGAGATCATAGATTCTGTAATGTTTATATTTGTGATAAACACACATAAGGTCAGAAAGTAAACAATGATCACATCATAACCGATAAGTTATGTAGAGATTTGTAAAAAAGTTTGGAAAAAATCAAAGCCTATATCAATTTTTAAATATCCACATTTTAAATGTTTTAGAATTAAACATTCAGTATTTAATGACAAAGACTTTTTACAGTAAAAGTGATATTTATTACCACTCTTAAAATTAAATAATATAGGCACCTGCATTTACTTATTTCCACCTTATTACAACGCCATTTGGTGGTTGCATATACGATACTATTTGCTCGGGCCAGCTAATACACAAAAATTGTCCGTTTACAGGTATATGAGTTCCCTGCTCTAATTAAGAGAATCTAAACTGCCAGTAAGCTCTCTGGTACGTGAAACGTCTAAGAGATGGCGTTATAACCGTTTCTGAGATACCAAATACAGAAACTGTTCTTCATTTGTAAAATTACGTTTCTGAAGGGAAGACACCTATTTAGATAAACTTAGAAAGTAAAACGTTATTTTAATATGAAATTCAATCGTAGCAAACAACATCACGTTTCACATAAAAGATTCAAGTGTCATTTTGGTTCTGTGTGACCACCATTTGTGATGCGACAAACATCCCACCGGTAGTCGATGTCTTCCCACACTCGCTGCAGCATATCGGGTGTAACTTGCACAACGGCAGCGTAGACTCGATTTTTCAGGTCGGTCAAATAGTTTGGCAGGGAAGGATCTTTAATGAGAAAGAAATCCAGTGGTGTCTAGTCTGGGGAGCGAGGTGGCCATGTGATTGGCCAATCCACCGACCTGGGAAGCGATTATCAAGGAAACCTCGAACTTCCGCGAGGAAATGAGGTGGTGCACCGTCTTGCAGGTTGTTTTGCTTATTCGGTGCGAAATTTACGCCCAACAGTTGTTGGAGAGTTCGCATCATGCAACTAAAACACACATCAAGCACGCACCGAACCAGTGAAAGTAGCCATTTTAAATGTGCGCTACGCCGGCGCTCCTGGTGGCGGTATTGTGTACTGTTGCACTACGTGCATCAAAGTTGTGGTTGTTTGTTACAAAATGCATATCAACCGATTCTGTAAGCTATATAAACAAATTTCTATATCATTCCAAAATTGTAAAGTCGACTTAGCTTATATATATATATATATATATATAAATTCTTTTCCCAGAGATGTGTAAGATAAAAGGTTTAATATTCGAGTAGCAATGTTAACAGAAGTTTTCATCCGATGAAGTATAGTCTGGTCAGAATTCCAACTGGGATTTGAAGTCATAGTACAGAGGATCAGTAACTTTTTTTAAAAATAATAATAATGTAAGCTGTTTTTATGAGCGCCATATTACTCAAATCATTACTCCATGCAGATGAAAGTAGTTGCACATTTATCACAATCTATAGGACATGGATCACGATTTAAACTAATATTACGAGGCATAAAGTAAGGGAGTGTCCATAAACTGTGTGGCTCGGTCTACGTCGGGGATGGAGGGGGGGGGGGGGAGTGTCTGGAGACAAGCCACGTAGCTTTTCACTCATGTTATCTGTGAGAGTTAAAATAATGTACAAAACACACAACAGCGTGGGAATATTTATTTCCGTCATTTAATTATCCCCGTATGTAATTTACAATAGTCTGACAAGAGAGATCAATTCAAAATGTCTTCTGGAATCAATATGGAAAGAAAGCTATGTACCAACGGGGCGGGGCGGGGAAGGGGGGGGGGAGGGTACAGGCAAAAGCCACGTCAGGCTACGTGGGGGAGAGGGGTGGATTCAGAGGAGGCCAAAATGGTCCTACGTAGTTTATGTACGCTCCGCAAGTTAAGATTTATTTGGCTCTGCTTTCTCTGAGCAGTATGACTCATGTTACTATTTCAGTTTGTGGTTAGCCTGAAATGCAGCCTAGGCCGAAATTACAGCCACTATGAATCGCGTTGATCTTATTTCACAAAAATTCTATTTAGCTGAGTAACTGCAAAGTAATGACTTTCGGAACACTCCGATGAACACGTCACTATTGAAACAAATCACAATTCAGGGGGCAGCGGCTTAACTCATACATTCGACAACTATCAAGTGAGAGCAGAACAAACTGGAAGAGAATAAACTGAAACAAAGGAGTACAAGGAATTCAAGCTGATATCAAAAAGTTATGAAACAGGAGAAATTACAACAGATTTTAATAAAAAAAATACCATCTTCACACTTCCGAAGAATGCACAAGACATATGTGAGAATTATCGCACCAGTAGTCTAACATCACATGCTTCAAAATTACTGACCAGAATAATATACAGAAGGATGGAAAGGGTAGTAGAAGAGATAGTAGGTGAAGATGAGTTTGGGTTTAGGAAAAATCGTGGTACGAGGGAAGCAATTCTGGCATTAAGATTAATACTTGAAGGGGGGATCAAGAAAAGCAAAGGTATTTTTAAGCTTTTGTTGATTTAGAAAAAGCCTTTGATAATGTTAGGTGCAACAAGATGTTAAAAATTATAAGAAGTCAGGTCTAAAATATCGAGATGTAAGAATACTTTATAAACTAGATAAGAATCAGGTGGCTGTAATAAAAGTAGAGAATCACGAGAGACATGCATCAGTTAAAAAGGGTGTGCGACAAGGTTGTAGTCTGTCCCCGTTAATATTCAACTTGTATGTAGAAGAAGCAATAAAAGAAAAATTTTCAGTGTTCAGGGCGAAAAAAATCAGTATGCTACGATTTGCTGATGTGATTGTCTTGGTAGCAGAAAGCGCTGATGATATTGACAAGTTACTGAATGATATCAAGAAAAAAAAATGAAGGAAGATTTTGGACTGAATATAAATCAAAACAAGGCAAAAGCGATGAAATGTAGCAGAAAAGATACCAATACTAGTAGATTAAATATGAATGTAGGATCGGATGCAATAGGAGAAGAAAGTGAATTCTGTTATTTGGGAAGCAAAATTACAACCGATGACTGAAGCAGGAAGGATGTTAAAAGCAGAATAGCACTAGCAAAAAAAGCCTTCATGAAAAAGAGAAACGCTTTAGTTTCAAACATTTATCTAGGAATTAGAAAGAACTTTTTAAAACTCTATGTGTGGAGCACAGCAGTTTATGGTAGCGAAACATGGACTTTAGGAATACCGGAAAGGAAATTGAAGCTATTGAAATGTGGTGCTACAGAAGAATGCTGAAAATTAAGTGGACAGACAAAGTACGAAATGAACGAGTTTTGGAAATGATGGGTGAGAAAAGAAGTTTATGGAAGAAGCTTACAGAAAGAAGAGAAGGAGTGGTATGTCATATTTTGAGACATGCTGGATTGGTTAATTTGCTGGTGGAGGGAACAGTGGAAGGTAAGAACTGTAGAGGAAGACAGAGATTAGAATATATGAAGCAGATAATTGAGGACGTGGGTTGTAAGGGGTATGTAGAGATGAAGAGGTTAGCACAGGATAGGAAGGGATGGAGGATTGTATCAAACCAGTCAAAAGACTGACGACAGCAAAAAAAAAAAAATCAAATGAGAGACCAGCTCTTGACTGTAAGCGATGTGGCTGCTAAGCGGATTGCGCCCCCCGGCAGGCAGCTGTTTTATGCTATAAGTATGACGTGTTACGCATGGTCAGCAGTGGAAGTAAAGATTATGCTTGTATGTTATTTATGTACCTACTGGCGGGCTCGCAGCGGGCTATGAACACATAGAAATACACAAATACATTGTTTATATGTACTGTACCTGACTGTTCGATATGTTTACATACCTTATTACCAAGCGTCCTCAGTCCTCGGGGAAGGTTATACATTGTACTTATAATATCGTATCTACTCAATGTTTTTTGCCTATCTTGACTGTAATTTTTGTTATTGTAAAATTTTACGAAATTATTGATTGTCAGTTCAAACTGACAAAAATGAAATACGGGATTTGTTTCGTCTTGCAAAATAGTTATTTATAAACTTTTATCTTTCAATTACACCATTAGAACTCAGCATTATAAAATATAAAACGTTGATCGATGCTATTTTCACAACATTTTTATATAAATTGTAATTTTTTCTTACTTCAGTTACCATAAGTCTATTGAATCGTTTTTATAATATATTGAAATGGTTGATAGTACCAATAAGCTAATTATTAATGAAATTAATGATAATGGTGCAGCAAACATTGGAAATAATTTTGAAAATTAAGTTAATTGAAATTCATGTAGATACAAATACTGTGTACAATAATATAAATGTATATTAATTATTATGTTAGTTAAGTTGTATTTATATTTTTTACTAGGCTTGCACAGCCCATAATGTTTTAATTAATAAATTAAACCATATAAATATGTATGTAATTTTGGCTTGGAGTACCGATAGATGTGAGAACCAGAGTAATGTTAATGATTTTAATTCACAAATTATGAAATTTTAATTTTTATACTACAATTAATTTGAAAATCCAGAAAAACACTATCATTTTAGTTTTCACCTCTATCGGCAGTCCTCAATGTCTGCCATCGTTTTATTATTATTATTATTTTTAATAGTAGTTTAAGCTGTTTTCATAAGTGCGATGTCACTGAGAACATTACTCCACGCGGATGAAAGTAGTTCCACATTCATCACAATCTACACGGCCTGCAGCAGGATTAAACGTAATATTACGCGACGTGTCGTAAGCTGTTAATATTTACCTTGGTTTTTCTTTCGCTGAAGCAGTATTGCTTGAGTTTGTGGAAACCTTGAAATGCCACCTGGACCGGGATAGCAACCGACACTTCTTGCTACAGCTCGAGGCAGGGTGACTCGCATTGAGCGCTGTTTCATAACTAGCGTGAGCCCGTCACCTTTTTCTGCGTATCGTCACGGGTCTAGAATCAAAGATTATGACAGGTTGGCCTGATCTGACCAATATTAATCTGGTGATAGGGCATATTTCCGTAGTTGTTGAACGATAATTTTATAAATAATTCCGTCAAAAATAACTGTTTTGGTGGATTTTGTTTTTATTTGATTCGCCAGTTGCGTTTCGCCCTTGTGCTGTAGGGCATCTTCAGTGGCTGTAACGTGTTTTTACATGTGTTGTTACAATGATACTGTACTCACAGCTATATTAGTAATCCTCACATGCCGGTCTGTAACAGCACTTCATACACTTTGTTAAGGTTCTTTGGGTGGTTTTATTGCTGCTTTAATTAATTAAAAAGTCCACCAAAAAACAATGTTTGTTGATGCTCGTTTATTTTCAATCAAAACAAGTCTGCGACATTCACAAGCATAGTTGTTACAATCCAAAGATGCAATACTGACTTACTGAATACTTGAATTGAACTTGCATGAATGTCTCTGTAACACTGAATGAATACTTAATGCAAACTAAAACTCTCTGTCCAGGCGATCTGTTTATATAGAGTCTATCGAAATTACGAGAATTCTTCAAAGGCATCCGCCCGATATTTCTCGATCATTAACAATCACTCAAACAATCAAACATATTAAAAACAATCGGAATAGATACAAAATTAATTAATAACATTACAAAATGATTAGAAATGGTAATTAGAGATACTTAAATACAAAATTATTTACAGAAATCCTTTCAAATGGTGGAAAATTGTCCTGTAGACATCGTAACTTACATTTATACATGGAATTACAAACTTTTAATAAATTCTCTTGCATCATTCGGTTCTTAAACATATTAAATGGTCTTTAAATAATTTTCTTACCTAAAACAAAGTCTATATACACTTATTTACAAGAATTTACAAAATAAACATATCAAATCACTTTCAAGCAAACAGGGGCGTAGCTACTATGGTGCTAGGCGGTGCAGTGCACCGGGGCCCCTATGCTCAGGGGGCCCCAAGCGCTCCTCTGGGGGTCCCCAAGCGCACTTCTGGGGCCCCTGAGTGCAGTTCAGAAGGCCCACGCGCCTTTAGGGCAAACTGGCGACCTTTTTTTTAGCTCTGTCGTCAGTCTAAGGGGACCCCTGAGACATGGGAAGCCCCTCACTAAGGGCCCTCACTGCTTAGGGAGGCCCCCAACCATTCCTCAGGGGGCCCCTACCAGCAACACAAAGTTAAGAAAAGGTCGCCCGTCTTGCCTGAGGGCCCAAAATAATTTTTTTGCACCGGGGTCCTTGTTGACCTAGCTACACCACTGCAAGCAAACTTTGGCTCACTACAAATATTTCACACAGTCCAATACTATTCAAAATACAGGTATTAGGGCTGTTACAACTTTCACATCGCTGTTCATTGGAGTTTCATTTGAGCATGATGTTTTTTATGCTGCACTTGTTGTTGTAGTGAATATTTGCTGTTGACATGCACACGTGTGTTGCACACGGTTTGTTTCGTTTACCAGATCCTTACAGTAGTGCCAACTTAGTTTCTGTTGTTATTGTATCTGTATTGTTCATTCTATTAAACTATCTCTCTGTTTTTGTGTTTGAGTTATTGCTTGTGATTATTGTGTGAGTGACTGCATTCATGTTCTTGTTTTGACATTGTTTTTTGTGTTTTTAGTGTTGTTTAGTGTTTTATTGGTTCAATACGTGAATTCATTTATTATTGTTTTTCCCAAATATGACGAATTATGAACTTGACCCGTGATTCAGAGTGAATAAAACCTCTTGAGCTCGAAAAACTCAGTAGTATTAATAGATGTATGTACTAAAAACGAACAGCCATCATAACGCAATCGTATAATTGCTAAAATACAAACTTGAATTGTATTTCACCCCTAATGTTCACTCTGCAAAATATAAAAAATACCTGTTTGCTTCAAAAGCATCAAGTTGTTTTTATTCACACTGGGCAAACACTCATAATTTAATCATAGGTCATAGTATCCGTAACGGCCAAAGAACTTAATACACATTCCTTTTTATTAAACAGTTGAGCAACTCCCAAGAAATGATTTGCCAGAGTAGTTGATTCGGTAACATGTTTGGTCTGATGTCCACTTAGAATAACCTGATAAGTCACGTACAGCGAACAAGAACAAAATCCACTAACGAAAGTGGTCAGTAAAATACGTAAAAAGCAAATAAACCGTAATATATAATGTTTGATCAAACAGCAACCTTAGGGAAAATTTTAATTCTACATTTATCCTAAGCCGGAATGACAATTGGCATTCTTAGTTACAGCAGAGAGTATGAGTTATTTAACATTTTTTAAAGTTATTTTCATTAAAAATATGTTACTGAAGAGCAGATCCACGTTTTTTCAGCCGCAAAATTTATCAATATTTTTTTAAACTATGAAACGCTACGAAAAGCAAACTTAATGAATGTGTTATGGCAATTAATTTGGTAGCGGTTGCTTAGCGATTAAATTGTGGACGCAACCAAGAATTTCTTCTAATGATATCTCTGGTCGCTGTTTTTGCGAGCGAAGGCTGCACGTGACACCGCTCTCCAGCCAATAGCTATCGAGGTCAGTGAATGAGTGAGATTACGAAATCACATAGTAGACAGTTCTGTTTAGCTAAACGACTTAGCGAGCACTGATCTTTGAAGGGCTTTGAAGCGAGTCACCATTTAGAGGGCTGTGGTTTTACTCGCATATTCGGCGACTATCAAGTGAGAGACCAACTCGTGAATGAGCGATCTGATATTGCCTGTGAGACGCGACAAAGCCAGTAAGTGGCGGCGCTGCAAGCGGATTGCGCTGCTGTTTTATGCGCCTTTGACGCGCGCACTCGCGGAAATGAATTTCCGGGGCTGCGAAATTAACTACACCTAATAGAACTACTCGCAATAGCGAACACGAATTGGCAGATAGAAACGCACTGTGTGAGCACTGCAACTGCACACACACAGTGACGTGTGCACTAGTAGTTGGTGTGTGTGTGTTCCATGTACGTATATCGTGTGACTTCGACTCGAACCGTCCAGGTTCGATTATCGGTAGGCGCTGTTTTTTTGAAGTGAAAACTTGTAGCTGCTCGTTAGGCGATGTTTGGACGATGAGCGTGGTGGTGTAACGGTTAACGCTCTGGCCTCGCATTTTCCCTTGATCCAAGGAGGTGGTATATAATTTCATCAAATACGGTGCAATTTCCTTTGCGTACCTGGAGTAGAATCTTGTAGGAATACCGTCTGGTCCGGGAGCCTTGTTGGTATTTACATTCATAAGCAGTTTAGTTATTCCCTAGACATCAAGAACGAGATCATTCATAATTTTGTTGGTACGATTGGAAAATGTCGGAATCTAATCTGAGTTTTCTGTCGTGAAAGCTTTTTTAAATATATTATTCAAGATTTCTGCTTTCTCTACGCTAGTTTCGGATAATTCCCCATTTTCCTTAATCAGTGATGGCATAACCTCACGAGAGCCTCTTAATAATTTGACATACGACCAGAACTTTTTGTATCAGTTCTTCGGATAAATTCCTGGATTGGAATTCTTTAAACGCATCTCACATTGCCTTACGCACTTCCGCTCGCAACTGGATTAATTTATCGCGATTAGACGAGTCCCACGATTTCATTACCAAGGCATGTAAACGCTTTTGCTTCCCGAGCAATCGCTTCAATTCCCTATTGTACCACGGAAGGTTCTTACTAACCTTAATAAACTTCTTAGGAACAAATTGATTTATACCGTTCCATATTATTTATTTTAAATTAAGGTTAAGGCATCAAGACAGAGGCGGAAAGCGCATGCTATAGAAACCCCGTCACTAGGTTATTACGAACACACTAAGTTACTGTCATTTAGCATATCTGTAGATATAAATATGACTTGCTGTGCGTATGATATTAATATGACTTGCTGTGCGTATGATATTAATATGACTTGCTGTGCGTATGATATTAATAATTTTAAGTTCCGTCGACAGTCCCCAATGACGACCAATAGGTTACTTAAAAATTCTTCCGTGGTCTTTTGAAGTCGCCAATGGCCTTAAGGGGAACCTTCCCGGCATCACCTGGTGGGAGTGCGAGAAACCATGGAATACCTGTCAGGAAGGCGGGAAGGAATTTGACCCCCGTCCTCCCAAATGTTAGGTAGGAGGCAAAATTTCCCACCTCCTTTTTTTTTTTTTTTATCTCTGCCTCTACGGCTGTTGTTGAAGTACCACTACCTTTGGTAGTATAACTTCTGGGTGTCACTTGGGTGTTGTTTTGGGGACACATTTTTATTTCACTTTTGGGGGGAAAATGGCTATGGACGCCGTAGGCGTCCTTATATTAAAACCACCTACTGGGTTCGTGTTGTCAGTTGGGGATCATCACCGTAATAAGCTGCGTTAGCAACTGGACGATTTTCCCTAACTGATTTTCACGTTTTGGTTCATGGATGCAGCATTGATGCACGCGCTGGTCACTTATGTCGGTCGGCGGAGGTTTTTGCCGCGGCTTGACGCCCTTTTCTGTGGGACGCCCGGTCCTTCGACTGTTCGGGCATGGTTGGGTTGATGATGACGTCTTCCGATGGTGGCTTGGAGCCTTCTCTTCACAGGACATCCCCCGTAGCTGCCGGCGTGGTCAGAACCGCAGTTAGCACATCTCGGCGTTGCTTCTCGCGGACGTGAGCATACCAGGTTGCTGTGGTTCCGGCCGCAGCGGACGCAACACACTTCCTTGTTGCAGTCCGAGGCCTTGTGCCCGAATCCTTGGCAGCGGAAGCATTGTTGTATTGCTGCCATCGGTTCCCTCCTCTTTGGTTGATTTTTGAAGTTCCGTCGGCTCCTGTTCGTGTCTTGGTTGCTGGCCAGGTCGATGTGCTTGGCTTTTGTGGGCACGCTCCTGCCTGGTGCTGGGCGTGTGGTGGAATTTCTGTCTTGAGGTGTTTCGATGGAGTCTTCTGGAGATGATTCTGCGTGTATGGTTATTGCTGCGTGCTTAGTATTCGCTTGGGAGTCCATGCTGTATTTTATATTCCTAGATTCTAGGAATTTCTTGATGTCTTCGAGATCTTCTTGGCTCATACAGGTGACAAGCAGCTGAGTTGGCGATGAACATGCATGCGCTATTATTGTCTCTTCCTGATGGGATTCTCTTGATGCGGAACGTTTCTGATCGTCGTGACTGCTGTCCTGTAACTTGGTTGAGTTTGGTTGTTGCTCGATGTTCTCACGGTTAGATGAAGCCAGTGTCTCTTGCTCCATCGCTGGTTCTACGTTGCTGCTTGAGTTTCGGTGACGGATGTATAGCGTTCGATGAAGATCGTCAAAATACTCATCCTCCTTGAAGTTCTTGGAAAATACGAGAGGTAGTTGAACATATCGGGACCAATCTTCCTTTTCCGAGATGATGGGCTTGGCGTTAGGTGCATTCGCTGGATCCGAGAGTGTTTGCATCAGTTTCCTGAAGTTCTTGCTAGGGATTTCCCATACAAAAAGTTTCTTCCCTGTTTTTATTCGGAGTTGCACTTGGAGCGGGATATCCTCGGCGTAGTAAAACTTCTCCCACTTTTCCGGTGTGAGCAGTCTGAAATTGTACTTGTTGCCTCCGCCCTCACAGTGGAAATAAATGACAGTCTCGATGTTTTTGAAGTGGTTGACATCGACTATTGCGGATGTCGGTGTTGACCATGACATCCACGATGAGTCTTCCGCTTGAGACATTTCCGACCAGGATTCGTCTTGGTGAATCGAAGCGGGAGTGTCGTACGCGGCGGGCCTCCCGCCGGCGTTATCTTCCGACTGCTGGCGCGGAGTACTTGCTACCGGAAGCATAGGCTCATTGTCCCTGCCTGGCCGTGGAGCATCATTGCGGCTCCGTATGCCAGGTGGTAGCGTGGAGCAGCCCTCCCCCAGTGGGAGGCAACTCGAGGCCGTCCGCTCCCCGCGGTTGCTCGATGGTGTCTGGGCGCCGGAGCTGCTGAAAGCACAGGCTGCTCAGGTGGTGCGCCCTTGCGGCGCGCCGCAGCAGCAGGCTCAGGCTCCCCTCCGTTCGGAGAACCAGCCTTACCCGCGGACTGATGCGAAGCGCTGGCTGCAGGCTGTCGAGGCGTCGGTGAGGCATCCCGGTGGTGCGCAGGCGAGACTGGTAGTCGCTTCTTCCCCATGTTCTCGAAGTCGCCAGGCTATGAGGTCACTGCAAGGCAGTTTTTGCCAGGGCACAATCTTCTGGGAAAACTTTAGTCCCAGAGTGAAGGGAAGTTCTTGCGCTTATGCGCATCTCCTTCCAGATCTTGAGGTTGTCATCAGGTTTTGTCATTACTGGATTTGCCAGGTCCTTTTTTAATTTGCTTCAATATATTTTGTCCTGTCTGGATTTGTCAATCCTGTTATTGTAAACGTTGTCCTGGGGCATCTTCGTTTGCCAGTTTGACTGGCCATCTTGTGGTATTATGGTACTGCACGTGCTTTCCCAGTTGTTGGATAAGTGGGTTCTCATGTGTTGGACATTGCTGGTAGAGTTTCTTTGCTGCGATTTTGAATCGTTCCTTATGTTTTGGTAATCCGCTGATCTGATGTAATTGAGCTGTCGGAGTGTCAATAGGTGGCTTGTAGGCATATCTGATTGCACGGTTGTGGATGCGCTGGAGAGGCTTGATGTTGGAGGGGGCAGCATTGCCCCATACCGTAGCTGCATATTCGAGAATGGGTCTGATTGCAGCTGCATAAAGGGTGATAGCGGTATGTGGGTGCAGTGTTGATGCCGGATTGAGGATTGGATATAACCGTCTCAATCTGCTCATTGCTTTTCCTTCCCGCTTCACGTATACTATGATCAGACCAAACATCCCGACTGCGAGAACTGACTTAGCTTTATGAGGATAACGATTCGTGAACTTTTTGTCCTATTCACTCGGCTTCCAGACGTCGCGTCGCATCAAAATAAAACATACCATTTTCTGGTCTGGACTGTACATTGTAGCAGACCACACCATACTTCTACCACTAGTTTCTTGCGGGAATCGCACTAAATGAGAAATATGAACTAATTTTGTACCACTTTCATCGTAATTTCTCACCATTCCGACATCACATCAAAATCAAATGTACCCTATTTAACTTCTGGTACGATGGGCTGTACATCACTCGAAACACTTTCGTCGTACGTGCAAACACACAAACAGACACATGTTGACGAAACAGTTATTGCATTTCGGTAGGTTTTCTTAAAAATATCTTAAATATACAAACTTTCTCCCAGTTACAGACTATCATATATATTATATGTATAATGTGCTTTTTTGTCACAAGTCATTATCTCCCTGTATTCCTAAACGAAATCGATAAATGCAGTATCATTTTAACGATTAAGATCTTCGCTTTGGTGACATCATATCTTAAGACAGGAATTTTTCGGAATTTGACCTTTGAAGGACGGACGTATCGCTATTTCCATAACGTGCTTTCTTGTCACGTGCCATTAATCTCCATTGACACCTAATTTAAATTTATGTATGAGGCATCATTTAAAAGATTGAGGTCTCCACTCAGTCAACATCGTAAATTAAGGAGGAACTTTTTCGGAATTTGACCGTTAAAGGGCAAAAGTAATAACTGTGAATGTCGCGTGTATGAGACAGTTCAGAGCCAAGCCGCTAGAGGGCAGTAGCCCATAACACAGAGATACTAATAAACTGCTTCACTGGCGCCGACTTTTGTTACGTACCTATCACACTAAACAAATGAACAATTGAAACAACCGAGGCGGTTCTCTTTTCATCCTAGGTATTACAAACCCTTAACCTTACTATCCATTGTACTCGCGAAATCTTCGCACTGGTTACCTAGTACATATAAATATAAAGGTAGAGGCTTTCAAGCCGCATTCCCGTTTCCTCCACGGCACGTATTTGACAGCAGGCTGAGTGGGACGTTCCGGACGTTCAGAAAACATCCTCGGCTTCGTCGCGGATCGAACCCAGACCGTCTGGGTCGTAGTCTTGCCCCCAACCACCTACGCAGCCGCCCGCACTTACTAACATACCGTTTTTAAAATAGTTATCAAGCTGTCAGCTATATCTGAACTTCTGACTTCCAACGCGTAGTGAGAATATAAGGTTCACCTGTATTTCACACTATCTGTCCTAGATATCAGTGTTGGTTCGGTATTATTGATTTGTTTCCGTTTAAGAATTTCAGAACGTTGGAAACATTCTTTTCACACAGACAATATTGGTTCGGTTAGTTGCTGGGGACAGTGTATTAATGAAATAAATATTTTGTAGAATCCGGATTAAGGTTTGACCTGTATTTGGGTGCACGGCAGTGCACCCGCCAAGTCGAGTCAACGGCGGCACTGCCTACCCTTTTCTTGAAGCGATTCGGGCCATTTTTGAATCTCAATTTGTTCAGTCGTATTCATGCTAAATGTCTCAAATTTTTGTTATGCATAAGTATCATCAATCTTGGCAAACGCACTAAATTTTATTTTGTTACTGTTCTTAGTTAGGATGTTATTCGGATGCAAACTTCAGCGATTTTGTCACTCATTGACTGATTAATGATCATCAAAACCCTAAAGCACTTCCCTTAGCCGCAGAAAGCTAAAATTTGGTACACAGATAAAATTTTGTCCACATTTTATAAGACAAGTATGAAACTCGTAAATTTCCATATACCTTCCCCTTAACTACCTCTAATGTGAAATAGCTTTCTACCCTAATAACAGTATATACCTCAGATTTTCATTTTAGAGTGAACTTACTAAGTTTAACTAATGTGTTAATTTTACTTCTTTCGTTTTCTTACTTTCGAACTCATTGAAATTCAAATTTTATTTCGACCACGACTCCCCGATATCAAAATTCCACCACTGTACTTCCAGTAATCCTAGACACAAGTAATTTGGTACACATATATAGTTTCATCCCCAAATCATAGAAAAATCTAATACTCGACTTTTTCCCCGTATTTATTTAATTACAATCTCAAACATGAAAAATTCTGCCACATATTTGCGGCTTAATTGCTTTGCTCCGGATGGATCTATTTGCCTGAGAATGTTTTAGAGCATAAACATCAGGATATTTAACTAATATCTTAAATTTTACTTTGCTCCTACGCTTGGTTTGGAAGTTAGTCGTAATTTATTTATGGTGGTGGTTAAACCAGCGGGAATCTGCATTGCTCGGCTACCGCGCACACCCATTGTTTTCAGAGAGTGGGGCATTGTTGGTAACGTATATTGATGTCTTCAATTCTGAAATGTTCTTATTCACCGATTTTCAGATGGAATCATTACATTTAAGCAGCGATTCAGAATAAGCGATAAACTTACAAAAAGAAATGAGATCTTGTAAAAATAGGCCAAGTCTCGTGTTCGTATAGTGACAAAAAGTTATGAGATCTTCTTCTGAGCCAAATCTTTACAGTTGTATTGACTTCACTTTATGAACAAAATGGTTTCTCTCGTGTCATAGATCGTTCATTTAGAATTTTAAAAAATCTGGTGACTTGGCCATTATGCACGTCGTAATTTTTATTAAAATTCAAGGCATAATATATACTTGTCAAATTCGAAAAAGAGCGATGGAAATCTTGACTGTAATGAATTTGTAAGTTTGACTAAGCAACACATTTAAGGGGAGACGGTGGCAGTTTTGCACTGATTTATTGGTAAATCTAAATCTCTCTCATTGAAATTTTACACACTTGTGCATAGGGTTCCCATATGCTTTAAATAATTTTTTCAGAATTTTTAATAAAATATTAATGCTGTCAGAGTAATTTGAATTTTTTTATTACATTATTTTTTGAGGTACACTTTTTTATTATTTCCATTCAAAATTATTAAACTTTCTGAATAGCAGATTAATCTACACTAATAAATGTACAATTAAGTGCAGTATTTTTTGATAAATTATTTCAATTATTTTCTCTGATATTTTGCATTTGAGGGTTTTTTACAGCCAAATTTTACACATATTATTAACCATAAAACTTGTTAAAATGGATTGATTAAAACTTTGTTTCACTTAAATGTTTCTTCCACATCGAAGAATGGGTGTGCCAAATTTCATAGAAATCCTTCCAATAGTTTCTGATATATGTGTTCCTGAGAGAAGAAAAATTTAAAGTTGCAGAAAAATCAATTTAAATTTTACATGAAAACTTTTTTCCATTGACCACCAAACTGACTTTTATTCACAAACAGAGCACTTGCAACCTTTCCTAAGGGCTTCTACTGCCAATTCCAGAAACACAATTCTAAAAACCTGTGTTTCTGTCATGTTTTGCTTCTTCTGACACAATATCTTTCCAAAGTTTTACTTTGGATGCACTTGAAGACAAGCTAATGTTTACATCTACAGGCCCAGACCTAACCTCAACATCAATTTTTCTCCTTATATTGGAAATATAGGACTTACTGTATTTTTTAAATACTTTAACCGTCCTAGGCTTTGTAAAACCGTATCAATATATCCAATATTGGCACAAGGAATCACTCAATAAATCCAATTTCACACAAATTATAATATACAGCACAAAAATTGTTTACGAAACTTCACAACCTTTTATACAACACTGCTTGGATCATAAAATGGCTCCATAGCCTTCTATACATCACTGCTGTTCAGTATAAAATAAATCACAGCCTTCTAAAGCTATATATCCACGTTACACAGAAAAAAGTAAGCAAGACAATTGTTTCTCCGCTGGAGCCCTTAAAAAATGGGCGTGGCACATTATACTGTTTACGGTTTTAATTTTTTTTATACCATTTGTAGTTGGAATTTCAAAGAAAAAATTTATGATAATAATCCTAACAATATTTCCTTTAAAATAAGCAAATAAAAAAAAATTGATTTTCTTTCATGATTTCTGCCACCGTCTCCCCTTAAGGTATTTATACTATTTATACGTATAGGTTAGCTGAAACATGGCTCGCATAGTGGCCGTTACCAGATTTTTTTTTTAATTCTAAATAAACGATCTATGACACCGAGAGAAACCATTCTGTTTCACAAAGTAAGTGAATACAACTGTAAAGTGTAGACTTGGCTCAGAATAAGATCTCATAACTTTTTGTCACTGCACGAACACGAGACTTGGACTATTTTTACAAGAATTGTTTTCGTGGGATTGGTTGTTTCCGATTCACATTTCCGCGTGGAATATACGCAGTACTATGTTGTAACACCGTCTCAATGTTGTTTTGAAATTCGCTCACTGTAAACTAAGCGCTTTGAAGTAATGCGCGCAAACATTTGCCGGGCGAGTATCGGTTTTAACAGTTTGAATTCCATTCTATTGGGGTGTCAAGTCCCGCGGGAAATTACAGCCCGAAAATTCTCTATGCATTGAGCGACGCGCAGACTCAATTTGGCGACAGAACGGGCAACGGCGGGGAAAAGGACGACCAGGGACACACAAAAGAACATACACACTCCAAGAGGGTTAGTAGCCGATAGCCACAGCTGAAAGCGGTAATTGATTTTTGATTCTGCTCTACAATATATAATAAATACACTGATCAGGCAAAACATCATGACCACCTGCTTTTTAGTCTGTTGGTTAATATTTGGAGCGGGATACAGCAACGATTGGCCTTGACACGGATTCGAAATGTCCTTCTTAGCTTTCTGGAGCTGCCTGGTACCAGATGTCCACGCACAGGTCACGCAATGCCCTTAAATGCTCTAACGTTATGAAGTTTCTAGATCAAAACGAGTTACTTATTATAGCAAACCAACACGGATTTCAGAAGAACCGATCGTGTGAAACGCAACTGGCTCCATTTTCGCACGACGTAATGAAAGTTTTTGATGCAGGATCACGAGTTGATGCTATTTTCTTGGATATTCAGAAAGCTTTATTCTCTGTACCACATAACCGACTTTTAGCGAAGATTCGAGCGTACGGTATATCTGATCAGATTTTCGAATGGATACGCGATTTTCGAACTGGTCGGTCACAGTATGTCGTTGTTGACGGGGAAGCGTCTTCTATGCTAGATGTTACTTCGGGCGTTCCTCAAGGAAGTGCAATAGGACCAGTTCTTTTCTTAAATTTATAAATGATCTCGGTGACAACGTTAATTGCAGGATGCGATTTTTTGCTGATGATGCACTTATTTATAGGGAAGTGAGGTGCTCCGACGATTGCTTAGTAATTCAGCGCGATCTGGATGTTATTTCGGAATGGTGCCGTAATTGGCAGTTTACACTTAACTGCAAAAAGTGCAAGGCAATGCACATAAGTAATAAAAAGACCCCGTTTGCTCACGAGTACAAAGTTAAAAATTCAGTTGTTGACACGGTGGATTCCCTGAAGTATCTAGGCGTAACAGTACAAAGCAACATGAAATGAGACTTGCACATAACTTCAGTCGTAGGCAAAGCTAATTCTAAACTACGATTGATAGGTCGCATTTTGAGAAGTTGTAATGCTCATACAAAGGAAATAGCGTACAAAACACTAGTGCGTCCGCCTTTGGAATACTGTTGTGGAATTTGGGATCCATATCGCAAGGGATGATTGACACGTTAGAGAAAGTACAGAGGAGAGCCGCTCGATTCGTGACCGCTAGTTACAGTCGTTACGTAAGTGTCACAGAGCTGATACGTGGGTTAGGCTGGGATTGTTTGGCGGACAGACGACGTGGTTTTCGTTTGAATTTGCTGGAGAATATGCGAAAATCTTTAATTTAGGTGTGCAAGGAAATACTTCTTCCACCAACCTATTTAGGTCGCAATGACAGGAGGGATAAGATTCGAGAAATAAGATGGCGCACTGATTCATTTATGTATTCCTTCTTTCCTCATACTGTTCGGGATTGGAATGCACAGAATTAGGATTGGTGCTTAGCACCCTCTGCCACCAACAGTATTTGTGATTTGCAGAGTATAGATGTAGATGTAGGTGCAGATGTAGATGTAGAAATTGCGGGCCGGTGGTTTGTTGACACAGTTCCTGGAAATGAGTATCTCGGAAACGGAGAGGCTGGTCGGCTGTGCTACTGTAGTGCATCTATGGAAAGTGTGTCACTGCAGAGTACACCGCTGGTGCTTCCAGAAGTGTTTCAGAGCACAAGAATAGCGATTCTGCCACAGATCACCCCCTATCCTGCTTTGCAGAGCGGGCAAGCCTCCGACCTCCACGTTCTGTGATGTGGCGTGGGTGTCCACCACATTGTCGCCTACTCGTGGTTTCACCGTCCTTCAAACACTTTCCATAGATGCTCACTACAATAGCACATGAATAGCCGAGCAGCCTCTCCGTTTCCGAGATGCTCGTTCCCAGGTGCCGCGCCCACAAACCACTAGCCACAATTTAAGGGAATTTCGTTATCTGTGCGTAGAAATCTGGTGTCATTTCTCTGGAAGCCTACCAAGGACTTGTTGAATCCATGATACGACGAATCGCTGCTGAATTGCGTTCGACGAGTAGACCAATATGCTAGTAAGCAGGTGGTCGTCATGTTTTGGCTGCTCAGTGTAGTTCCGTACAGCCGTCCCCAAAGTTTCTCGCAACACGCTCCACTTACGTCAGAAGAATTCTTTCCCGCCTCCCTTAGCTCAAATGAATTCTCTCCACCCTTTCCCAAACGCGGCTAAAATTTTTTTGTTAGTGAGGTAAACGCCTGCTTTTCAGTAATGTACTATCAATGACATGATACTGGAAATTCACAAAGTGTGTGATGTTGGAATGAAGGTTTCCAGTTCTATGAGGGTTGAAGGAGACACAGCACTTGCGACAGTGCAGAGCTGGGGTATCATCCTCACTGGCATCAAACCTACCACGCAAACAGATCTGCCCAGTGTCTCAACCACAATGGAATATCAGCTGCAGTTTTAATGGTTTTTGCGTAAGGGGACCAGTAACCCCCATATAATCGATATATATAAAGATGAATGTATTTATGTTTGTTTGTTTGTTCTTCATACAAATCCTATCTCGATGAAACTTTGCGCACTTATCCTTTAAAACAAGGAGAAAAATACTGTCTACATTTGGTTGAAAAATTATCTGTATAAATAATACATGTTGTCTCATAATTTCGAAATACTACTGAATGGCGATAGACAGACGCGTTGGATATGGACGTCTGTATACTGTTTTTTTCGTGTATCGCTCAGACAGCTCAGTGGTTAAAGCGCTTGCTTACAAATGTTTGGGTCGTGTTCTCCGGTTCAAATCTCCGTGGAGGCTAAGATTTTTAAAAATTGTTTTTGATCGTAAGAGTCACGCCTGGACCGTAGGTTATTCGGATTGAATGTTAAACTGTAGATATCACAAAGTTAGGGGTGCAATGCGAGGGAAATCGTGGGTAGTCTTGCAATGCTGTAGGTGTACACTTTTTTACGTTATAATGATTCCTCAGGGGTTGTTCACAGTCAGAGAGAGAGAGAGAGAGAGAGAGAGAGAGAGAGAGAGTGTGTGTGTGTGTGTGTGTGTGTGTGTGTGTGTGTGTGTGTGTGAACCGCAGTAATATTATTATAAATACGGAAGTAAGTCTCGATCTTTTTGTTACGTTTTGACGACCAAATAAATGGCTATATCGATGTTGATGGAATTTGACAAGAAAATCTGTATGAAGGGCGCAGAACATTTTTTCCAGTATGATTAACAGTTGTATTCACAAAATTTTGAGACCTTATCGAATGGTGACAGAAATATGTTGGAAACTGATTCTCTTCAAGAGACAGGTTCGACGGTAGAATGATATAGTGATAGCTTTACTGTCATATTATACCGACTCGGTGTTGTTTGGGACCAATCCTTCGTTACCAACAACTTTCTATATTCAATTCTGGCAGAAAAATTCTTAATCCACACGTACGAAGGCGCGTGTACGAGCTAGTATTTTATGTGTGAAGTGGATTCCGCTCGTTTCAGTGGCCGAAGCAGGGCAGCCGCAGCGTAACACCGTGCTTTCACGTGATAAGGCGTCAGCGCTTCTCGCGAGTGCATATCGTAGTATATCGCTACACTACCAGCCTTAGGCTACTGACTTACTATGTGGTAAAACGCAAAACCGCAAATCGCTGCGGTACCTGTGAATCTGCAAGCACGTGTTGTCGTGCAGGGCATGACAAACTAGAGAAACCGCAATCCGGAAAACGCGCCCGGCATTTTTCTACCGCAACCTGTCTGCGGAATGAAAATTTCCGCATGCGGCCGGCGACGCGGATTGGAGGGGGAAACACAAAGACATTGGAAGTATTGTGGTTGGATTAGATTAGATATGCTCGCTTTGATCGCAAGTGAAAAGAGTTTCGGGAATGTGGGACAGTACTTAAAATCATTAATACTGATTAGCGGCTAATTATTTAACATCCCATCAGTAGATTCAATTTCGAATGTTAACTGCTAATATGTAATATGCAATGTTTATTACTACATACGAATACGCTTTCCAGATACACTAATTGGTGCATTTGTAAACGGTTTTCATAACAACAACAAATAATTCACTATTTTAGTAAATGTGAATAACTTTGACAGTTTCTAATGAACGTGGTGGATGAGTGGTTAACGTGCTGGCGTCGCATTCCGGAGGACGCCGTTTCGGATCCCAGTCTGGGCATTCAGATTTGGGTTTCCCAAATCACTCCAGGCGAATGCCCGGTTGCTTCCTTCAAAAGCCCATGGTCGAATTCCTTCCCGTTGCTTGTCCCCAGTCACATCCCACCTCTAATGACCCCGACGTCGGCGAGGCGTAAAGCACTAGTTAAAAAAAAAAAGATTGACTATTTCCCATTCTGCACCGCAAGAACATACAGCATTTTGTTAGTCATCTTTAGTTACGAAATCCTAATAAGAAAATTCTTTCACGGAGTGAAACTGGTAATTAAGTAAAAACTCTTTAATTTAGGATTTTCCACTGCGATAGTCAGCAAGGGGATATACTTACTGTGCTGGCAATGGTTTTTTATTTTAACTTTAAGAATCTTTCATGGTTTCGTCCATCGCCAAGGAGTATCTTTTTCGGTTGTCTTCATTACTGGCTTTAAGGCGGTGATGGGTCTATATTTTACAATACTCGCAACTAAAAATAGTAAAGAAATGTAATTTTTTCCGTATTCACATGGCAGATTGGCAATTTTTTAATCTCTTAAATCAGTTTTAGACAGTTGTGTTGATTGAAAAATTGGTCTTTAATGGCCCGCCTATAAATCCCAAGTGCTCACCTAGTGGCCATCAGGGATTGACTGTGCGTTTTTTTCTGGCGAGAATGTCTTTCCAGGAAGGTAGAGGATTATAGACCGTCCTCTCAGGAAGAACGCGCTCTCGAGCATGCGGTTTCCGCACCTATATGTCATCTAGCTCCAAATGCGGTTTTTCCCTATGCGTTTGCGGTTGCAGATTCCGCAATCCGGATCCGCATAGTATGTCACTGGTCTTATTCTGGGCTCCTAGCGCGTACAGGTGGACAGTGAAAACAAAAGGCTGTTGTATGTGACCTTGGGGTAGGTAGCCGAAGGGACAGAAGCGTGGCCGGTAGGGTCAAGGGAGAGAGTACAGCAGACTGCCAGCTGGGTGGTAGTGTGCGTCGCTAGCCAACAGTACAGAACATGATGTGCGGCGACTACCGTTAGCATGGTCTATGGCAGTGCTCTGTGTTACATGTCGTCATCGGAGTGGATGACGCTGTCCGACGGCCAACAGATGGATCGTCGCCTGGGAATACTACCGGAAGCAGACTTAGCGCCTTCTGCAAACTGGTAACTCCACAAAGATGCTGATAATCACCGCAAAGAGTTGTCGTAGTGATAAACCAAGTGTCGCCCCGCTGAGCATAGTGAACGGACATATAACAAAACCCCTGAGAACTGATAGATATTGAGCCTATTGTATTACAAGAGGATTGTTTAGTAATTGAAAAGTAAATTTGTAATAAATGTTAATGTCAAACGCACGTGATACAGTGTTGCCAACATGTAAAGTAACATCGCAATTCCCCTTCTCAGAAATTTCATTCAATAATAATATTTTTGTTAGTAAATTAGTTAAATTAAAAGGTAACTTAATTCTAAACGAGAGGGAATACAAGCGGTACGCTTCAATATATACTCTTAAACAGCTAGCGAATCTCGAACACTCCAGCGTCGCGTAGGGACGTAATACGCAATTCGCAATTTACTACCAACGGCACCACTGTGTACCCCATTCAGGCAACAACAGTCTAATTTAAAGATAGCGGGGGTACTGCTGATAGTGCTGCGTGGTAACATAGCTACGTTCTGTGTTGTGTGTTTGTTAGTGTGCCAGACTCATCGCAACGCCTTCGTGGAGGAAAGATTAGCCGGCAATGCCGTTTCGCAGGGGACGCCCGAGGGTACAGAATATGCCTAACCCATTTGGCACAACTCTGCTTATGCTAAGCAATTAGATGTAGCGTTGCATGAAACCTGCAGAATTCTAGCGGGATGCCTCAGAGCTACGCCGATTGAAAAACTAAGGAATCGCTGCCCCTGATATAAGACGGAACGTAGCTCCAATGTCAGAAAGAAACAAGGCTAATCAAAACGCTGCTCATCCCTTATTCGGGCATCAACTCCCCAGACAAAGGTTAAAATCTAGAAAAAAGCTTCCTTAGGACGACAGCTGCTTTAAATGTACCGCCGAAAGTTGCCCCGCTCAATCTGTGGCGAACGAGAATGACTCGTATGAATCAATGGGCACCTACTGTAGAGGCACTACCACCAGGTGGCAACCTCAACTGGAAGACCTGGAGAGCGCTAAATCGGCTGAGAAGTGGAGTAGGCGGGACCAAAGATAACCTGGCAAGATGGCGTTATCCTAATACTGCGTGTGAGTGTGGGGCAGAACAGACCATTCAGCATTTATACAACTGCCCGCAGTGCCCACCAACCTGCACTCTGCAAGACCAGTTGTAACGCGATTCTTTATAAGTAACGATTTATTATATGATGGGCTTTTACAGGTTCGTTAATAACAGTCAGTCGCCACCTGGTACCCGGGAAGATAACTAGGATTGTCGATACAACCGTTATCCCTGGCTATCTAACACGTTACGCGACCCTTTTCAATGCTTCATACCTTTTCTATCATAGTGGTCTGCTAGATAGCTCGACCTTACAGCCAATCACCGTTCTTTTCGTCGCCGATGATCCTGCTGACCAATCATGCGTTTTCTTGCTGCACTCCTTACACCAATGACCATCCCTCAGTGTAAGGTGTCCACTCATTTACTATTCAACACTATCGTTACACAGTGACAACGCCATACAACTTGCTGACTTTTGGTCATCCATTATACGAACTCTCTGATGTTGATTGATATCTATTTATTTCTGTTATATTGTTATTACTGTTTCTAACAATTTGTAAAAGCAGCGTTTTTGGAACGAAATAAATAAATAAGTTGACAATAAACTGCAATAAACAGGAACTTTGCTTGTAGCTTCTGATTCATTACGCAAAACCTTCTTAATCCGTCTAAGGCTAATAACACTCAGACCACGAAGAACTGTACGCAGCATTTTAAAAAAAATATAACATCTATAAAAGACTTTAGTTGCCTTCTGCAGCTAGTTGTCTACGCAGTCCGGTAATACTGCTTTAGCAACAACTACCGGAGTTCCCGGAGTTGCCCGGTGTAGTTGGCGTAGATTTACCCGTACCCTATTTTTATTCCCGCAAAACATTTGTACAAAGTTTCATAAAATTCGCACCAATTTTTTTCGGAATTAAAGCAAACCTAGATTCACCCGCCTCCTACCAAGAAACGGGTGGGTTGAAGTTTATTTGCAGGTACACTATTTTCGTTCGTCCGAAAAGGTTCATGTATATCAAGCTTCGTTCATTTGGTCAAGAGATTGCATTACTACCTTACTGATCAATGCAAGATTATGTTAGAAACTCACATTTGATTCAATTGCGAAGTGAATGGATATGCTTTTCGCTTGAAACTCCAGATTCAGTCTTTTATACAAATATCAAAAGTGAATCCGGAATAATATTATCGTAAACACAAGACTAATGCTAAAGGCCAGAGACGTTGTCCAGAGATCGTACTTAAACAAAATCTCTGTTGTTTTTACGGCTATCTATGCCGCTTAAAAATTTAATATCGCGAATTAAAGGGAAGAATGCATTAAGTTACGGCTATCTATGGCGTTCAAATCCCGAAAGTAAAGAATACTTCAAGAAGAATTTAGACTGAGATCTGAAGCATTTATTTCCGAAAAACTGAACCACATATGTGAATGATTAACATTTCTTATAAGCTTACTACAACACAATTGATCAAAATAGAGCAATTGATTAACTTTTTTTTTTTAGTACAAAAACAGGGTTTCTCATAAAGAACTGTCTATATATAATCATCGAAATTATCAATATAGTCTATTATGGACAGATCCAATACAACTGAGACAGTTAAGAGACACGAGAATACACGTGCACTTTAACTGCAGATTTGTGAACAATTTGGGAGAGGGAGAAGATGTATCAGCTGTGAGTTCTTGTCGTATCGCGTGCGTGTGGATTGCTTTCTGACGTTGCCACTTGGTTGTGAGACCCTTCGCAGTTGCAGTGCGGAGCCTGGAGCGGCGATTAAATATTCCGGCTGCGTATCGACCTGCGCGCTAATTGAATATCGGCGGCAGGTGCGTCAGGCGGCGACAACCCGACAACCACCCCACACCCCCAACAACCCGGCCTCCCCCACCACGCACACCGGCACGGCTGCATCTACCTGACACCCATCCATCCCTATCAAGATTAATAAAAGGTCCCGGTGGCCGTAACCACGCCTCACTTAATATAAGTGCTTACATGATACTGAAATAGGAAACGTACAATACATAGATGGTGGTAAAAAATAATAATTAAAAATCCATCTAGACGTGAAATAGGAAAGAACTAATGGCATACAGAGCGGAAAATCAATTGAAACCTTCTTCTTACGGTATATATCACTAATACCCGCGCTTGAGTCTTTGGTTATGTTAATTTTGGCTAATGCGCATGCGCGTATACGAGATACAAAGTGAAGTGAGCATATACAAACTGAATGAACGCTCTCTATTAGATACTCCGATATTTGTCAAATGTACGAGCAGTTTGTATGAAGTATTTTTTTTAATTTTTTTATTTTATTGGCCTTTGGTCGTGCCGACCATACAGACATCTTCTGGTTTTACAATTCTTATATACATTTGAGGCTATTTGTTTGAGGTAAAGTGCCGCAATTTGTCAGATGTACAAATCTCGATACAACTTGCGGCTCAAGTAAGCAAGTGTGAACGTAGCCTTACACTAACCAGAATTTTCATTTATTCTGTTTTTAAATTTTTTTCGTTACCTCAACGGCGTGGTATGTACTCGCGCTACTTGAGGTAGCAGCACCTACTGTACAATTGCTTTTCAAAATAAAGGCAGTTTGGTTCTGGATAGTGATGCTCGATATACATCGATGTATCGAAAACATCGATATTTAATATTCGATGCATCGAATCAATGTTTAACGAAGCAACGGTGTATTTCTATCGCTATACGTTATTACTTAAAAAACCACATTACATTCTTTTCTTTTAATGTGGATAAAGGAACAATAAACTACAATTTACTTCAAATGTCTCGCCACTGTACAGTCAACCTCAATGATACAACATTCGCATAGTCTTTCTTGTCTGTATAGTGTATGGCCATTGCCTGCCCTATGAGCTCAAAAAATGTAAACAAAATAATAGCCAACAGATTAATGGGAGTTCAAGCTGCAACTAAGGAATGAAATGTCTCCGCTCGTTATGCCGAGAAAACATTTTTTTAAGTGCATGAGATGCAAGATTTTAATAATTAACAAAAAAATTCTTTTAATATTTATTTTTAATATTGCAAAAAAAAACAGGCTTAAATTTAAATTACACCCTCTAATTACAAAAGGACAACACGAGTGCGGAATTAAAAGAAAAG
This sequence comes from Vandiemenella viatica, assembly GCA_031002005.1. NCBI lineage: Eukaryota > Metazoa > Arthropoda > Insecta > Orthoptera > Morabidae > Vandiemenella > Vandiemenella viatica. The sequence goes on along the minus strand of JARYHS010013630.1, from coordinate 4,327,997 downwards.
AGTACATTTATAAAATAAAACACAAAGAAATACATGTTTGTTTAAGATTACACAAAAAATTGCACTCAGCCAGCAAAGAAAAAAAAGAACAGAAACTGACAGACAATAAACAAAATGTTCCCGGCTAGGGAGAGCACGAAACTTCATCAGTTTGGGCGTATACTGGGTAAATGTTTATATGAATTTTTATCACTTATCGTTATGGAGTAAGCTGTCGGTATTTCCTTCACAATGATGAAACACCTTTCAATGCCATCCACCAACTACGATGGGTTCATTCTTGGCAGCACATGACGAAAAACAGCACGATAAATGATGTCATGACAAAAACGCGTCCTCCACGTTTCTTTGAGAAGTCCGCGTACACACAGACATGCTGGCTACACGGGGTCCAGCCCCCAACTGCCCGCGTAGGTTTGACCACTCTCACCCCCCGCCTCCGGGAGTGGCATCTCTACCTGCGTCAAACAAAGCAACCTCGCCGACAACAGGACGCCAGCAGGAATTTGCCAACCTTCCCTGTCTTCCAAAACGGCTGGATGAAATGTCTCACAAATGGAGAGGTGATGGAAAATCAATGACAGCAGAGGCTGGACATTACAAGAAATATCTGGTGATAAATAATAAACCAGCAGTAAAATAGTTCCTCGCTGTTAGAGAGACGTTAAGCAAATATATTTATATATATATATATATATATATATATATATATATATATATATATATATAAGTAAAATAGTTCATTTAGTTCACTGCATGGTTTCGAAACGCAATGCAATTGTGATTAATGAATCCTTAGTGATAGAAGTACATAAGATCATCCTGAAAGAAATACATAACGTATGGGTACTAGCGAACAATTTTCGTCTTTAGCTATCGCGACCTTATTGGACCCATGGCTCGAGTAACTACCTTTTGAAGACCTGATGGCTTGGGCAAATTCTGTTCAAAAGATCAAAGATATGATGAAGACGGAGCAGGAAGAAAGGCGAATAGAATCTGATTTAGATAGTTCGGATGAAACATTGGAAGATATCAGTCTTTGAACCGATCATCACAAAGTAGTTCATCGAAACTGGAAATCAAACAGAACCGAAGAAAGTGTTTCCGATGAGCTGTCTGTCTACTTGAGGACTCGGGCTGGCCGGCTTCATAAAAATCCGTTAGAAGTATGGTCCATTTATAAAACACAGAATCCAAAATTGTACAGAATGGCTGATAAATATTTAACTGTGGTAGCCAGATCAGTACCATCAGTAAGACTTCTTTCGAAATCTGCATAAGCTTTAAATCAACAATGTAACATAATACAAGGAAAGTGGGTTAATACAATATTATTTATGCAAATTTTAAAGAGGTAATATTGGGATTTCTAAATTGGAATCAGATAAGAATCCCCAATACTGCCTCTCTTTCAGTTTCCTCACTTCCCTTGTATTCTGTCTTTTCGGATTTCTTTTCGATGCATCGAAAACATCGATGTTTTTATTCGATGCATAGTGAAACACCGTTGAAAAGTTTCGATGTATTTTCTCCATGAGCATACCGAGATCTGGGAACTCGTTTTATTAAGGTGGTCATACACGATCGCTCCATTTGGATGTCATCCGTATGGATGACATCCAAAAGCGTAGCACATACACCATCATTCCATCACTCCAGTCAGCCACGACAATGAAAAACTAGACAAAGCAAACAATAATAGGTTATCAATTTGCTACACAACAATCTAGTTATGCCAAGTACTAGATAAAATGAGCCCGAATTAATGTTAAAGGATATTCAAACTATCGAATACTGAATACAAATGCTGAGAATTAAATAAACCTCAAAAAAGTGCGAAATTATGAAAAATAAGCTTTGTGATATTACGAAAACTTTTAAAAACACTAGAAAATGATTATAAAAGAGATTTATTAAATTTAAGTAGTTTAGCAGGCCGAAAATAGTGACAGGTACATCATATGTTGTAAAACAACATATTTAAACAAGTAGGATCATATAAATTTAATCTTATCATACTACGATCTTTTTAAAAACAATACCGCAAATAATTGTCTCTTTTTTCAACACTGTTTCTCTGTTGGCGTTAATGTCATTATTTTAAAATAATATTAGCAATTAATCTATTGCCACTTTATTTATATTTTGTCGTGGTAGTCAGGATTAGAGATCCTACAAGCATGGTAAGTCCTTATACTTCTCAATAATCTCCGGCACAAAGTCTTATTGAGATGACATTATTACTATTTTTTAAAAGAAGGTAAGAAAAGAAATTAATATCGTTCTAATTGTTACTTAATAATATTTGAAACTGTATTATTTTCAATTCTACATTCAAAATAATATTTAACTAGTAGCAAAACAAATATTTCTATAGCAGATTCAAAACAAAAAAGAAATGATACAATGTTGCCTAGTCCACTCAAGGCACTGATGTTGTCTGCTCGGTGGTCGGCGACAGAATGACAAGCAGTGTTGCCAACTCCTAGAAATTCGAGTCGCTAGACTCAAGATCAAAAGTCGCTAAAATTAATTCCACCAGTAGCCGATTGTTCAGTGTACAAAAAGTTCGGGGATTCCCTGACCACATTACTCTTTTGTTACTACTGGTAGTAATAAATCAATTACAAGTTAACACTTCGAAAAATAAGATGTAGCTGGACAGAAATAAATTTCATTATTACTTAATATTACGTATGTTTTTTGTCAACTTGAAAAAAAATTTAAGTTAAAAAATTGAAAATTTCATGTGTAGATCGATGAGTTATCGACGATGATAAGGTACGTTGTTCAATAGTCAGTGAATTCTGAATTGATACTATAGAGCCAATGGTCGCGTTCAGGTTTACTAAATGCCCTAAATGCTAAGCAGGTGCTGAGATCAAGGTTATTAAAATCCTAGTAACCTTGACTGAGATTAGATTAGTATACCTTGTATACATGTATTCTGTTTGTGTACCTTAAATTTGGCGCGCAAGTCGCGCATAGTTTTTTTCTTTTATTCAACATTTTTACATTCAAATTTTATTTTAAAAAAGTTGATTTTTTTTAGCTAAATCTTAAATTAGAAGATTTCAGAATTCACTCAAAAAAGTTTAACGTTCAATGAAAGCTAGAGTTTTTTAACAAATAAATGTAAAACTTAGATTTAAAAGAAAATTGGATGTTTTGATTTGAATATTTTTTGAAATAGCTAAACCTAGAGCAAACACGAATGAAACTTTAATTAAATAAAGTACTGTATAATTCTGAGTCGAGTTGACAAAAAATGTATCCATTATTGGCTCAAGAACTGTTTTCACTTCTACTCCAAAAGTCGCCAGATAAGTCGCTAAACCATTTTTGTCGTCAAAACGTTTTTTTGGTAGCTAAGACTTTAGCAAAAGTCGTCACTTCTAGCGACAAAGTCGCTAAATTGGCAACACTGAAGAGAAGTGTTTGGTTTCGCCATACACGAACCGACTGGAGTGATGGCTTGGTGTCGCTCCACGTGGTTTTCCCCACTAGGGCTGTTGATAAAATATCGATATATCGATATTTTTTTAAAAATATATCGATATTTATGAGTGATATTTTTTAGGACGATATATCGATATATCGATATTGAAATCTGGATATCGGAGTCCGATATTTTTAAAAAATAAGTGGTTATTTTCCGTTTTCCTCGTAGAATATTCCAAGTTATTATTGGAGGGAAAACGATTACCTGTGTTGCACATGCAATACATTTTCATAGATAGAATTTTAAGAAACAATGAACGATACGAGCACATGGAGAAGTAGGGCCGCCGTAAGCGGGCATGCAAGGCAGCATATTATGTAGCGGGCGACCTTTTTTTTAGCTCAACAGCTGCTTCGGGCAGTCGGCGGCTACACTGGGGATGGCAACAATGGGGGCGGCAATCTCAGAGTTTTTTTGACCCGTTTCGGAAATTTCCTAAATCCACCACTGGCAGTAGTTGGACAGGGGGCGGCATAATCGCTATTGCACGCGGGCGCTCAAACAGCTAGCGGCGGGCCTGTGGAGAAGTAAAAAACGAAGGTAAAATAACTCATTCAATATTCATTAGAATTCTTGTCTGGACATTTTGAAAAGTTTTTAAAATTTGTCTTCAATCAATGCAAAAGTATTAGCATTAAGAAACTAATCGTAATGTACCAGGTATGGGTAGGATTGCCAGATAGCCGGAAAATCCGGGAATGTCCCGGAATTTTATGTCTGATCTCGTGTTCAGGAATTATGCGTTACTGTCCCGGAATTTCCGTATACTAGTTTTTTTCTCAAACTCAGTTCACCACGGTGGTCATGAGGCCAATCCAAGTATCCCATGCTTGCAGCGGGAGGATGGAATGTCCCTTAAATCAGAGGAATTGAAACTGACAGGAAAATACTCTTTGAATTTTCTGGGACTTTGAAAATTCTAGATGCAGTTAACATTAACTCCCTTAGTACAGAGTTCACATGTCTGAAACGTGTTTTTCAGGTCCTTCCAAAAGACTTTCCAAACGATAAAATCTGGGCCAATTTCTTTAGAACAAGCGTTTTTAATGATTTTGAATATTTTTAAAAAATAGTTGGTTTTGTCTGTCAATTCCAACAAGCAATGACTTTTACGAGACAAGTTTTAGCCCGTTGAATAATTTATGAAATAAGAGCGAAACAGAACGTTCATGGATTCGATCAAGGCTGAACTGCAAACTCAATCAATTTTGAAGACTCTTGCTGAGAAATTTTATCAGTTTTGCAAAGCAGTGACGGAGAAATATTTATGAAAATGGCAAAATCTAGTAATAAATATTTTAAAAGTAGATGATTAAGATCTATTTTGATTGATGTTGATGTTGATTTTGATTTAGCAAAATAAAGATGATAATTTTTTGTTATTTGTTGATTTTCTGCCTAATTTTAATTAATGAGCCTAACAGAAGTGTTCAGTTTTGGTTTAATATTTTTGAGATTTTTATTGATAATACCTGATGTTGATTTTGAACCAAAGTAAAAAATTCCTAACGAGGTGGTCAATTTTTGTTTTAAGTTTATTATTTTTCCTTTTGATTCATAATACCTGATGTTGACTTTCTACCATAGTTTAATTAATAACGTTAAAAGAGGTGCTATATATACGTTAGATAGCATATTTACCTAAAATAGATTTTTTTTATTAATTTGCATTTTTGTTCACTCTTTAAACATACCGCAAAAATACTTTTTAGACCCAGAAATATCCCGGATATTATAAGCCTGTATCTGGCACTCCACAGTTAAATATGTCGCGCGAATTGGATACGCTTCTTGTTCCATACCAATAGAAGAATTGAGCTCCAAAATTATGTCACAGCCAGTTTGTTATATCACTTACGAATTTATTAAGATAAGAAATTGAAAAAAAAGAATCTACCACTTTTGGATTGCCTTTACAAAGTGCTATGCTAAAAACTTATTATTATAGATTGGTGCCTTTAAAAAACAATTTGTTAACGCCAAGGGAACTGCCTTGACAGTAGCGGCTCTAGGATTTTTCCAAGCCGGGGAAAAACTGAGATTGCCGCCTCTTCAAACATTGTTGCCAGCCAGACCCCGAGAATCGCCTCCTTGATTGTTGGCCAAACGCATTGATGTCGCCACTTTAACTGTTTGCCAAACGCATTGTTGGACACGATTTTATGGCCCAGAGCAAGTACCGCGGTTTGCTCCCACCCCTCGCCCTAAATCCTGCATTCAACCTAGAATCTCAGCTTTAAAAAATTGTATTATGGTAAAGCGTTACCAATTTGCGAAGCAATATCAAAGAAGGGGAAATTTTCAATTAATGTAGGGAGTTCTCCATTCATAGTAGAAGAAACAACTGGAAAAACATGAGTTCATGCTCTTGAAAAGTATGTCCAATGAAGTTTCTGACATGAGTTTTGGTGCAAAATTTTACTTCATTCACCACCTTAGTTTGGATTTTTTTTTTTTTTGGATCTGAAACTCTTTTAAATAACTATGACGTTCTCTCATCATAATTCTATGCAACATCCAGTTGTCCTAGAAAATGGTAATTTGGTACACATACTTGGCTTCATCCCCATAGTATAAGAAAAGTTCCTGTGTTTTTTCAATGCCAATCTAAAAGCTGAAACGTCTTAGAGAAAATTTGTAGGTTAATTGCTTTCTTCTTGATGAGGCTATATGACTTGAATTTCAGTTTTGCACAAAGATCAGGAGCATAAAAAACACAATTAATTTTACTTTGTTACTACATTTAATTTGGAAGTTATTGGTAGTCCTCCACCGATGGTAACAATGCAGACACGGCGAAGCTCGCACAGAACGAATAGGACTCGAGCCCGTTGTTTTACATGACCGTGCGTTGTCGAGGAAAGTATTTTGACATGAAAATTGGATGTAAGCAGGAATATTGATAAATTCGGATACATAATCTTTGCTAAGGTGCAAACATTTGGTACAAAAAAGTAAGAAGACTCAGAACAAGGTATCAACCTACAAAAAGAAATTAAATTCCATATAAAACAATACTTGTAAAAAAAGTGACTTAGTCATTATGCAAAATCTGATAATAGAACATCAACCTAAATAAATGCCTCTACAATGTTGCATTATTGAGCTTTTAATCTCACAAAAGCCAAGATTTCCCTCGATGCTCTTTTTGGATTCACAAGTCTTCGAGTAAATCATAAACATTCTGCCTTTCCTTTTAGTAAAGTAGTAGTATAATGGCTAAATCACAATTTAAAAAAAAGATTTATCCGTAACGTCATGAAAAACTATTTTTTTTTTCAGAAAATCAAAACTTGATTCAGAAATTATCATTAAATAGCCACAAGACTTCGCCCTTTTTTAAAATGATTTGTTTTTGTAATATTGTTTTTATATAATAGGGTCGATATATCGATACTTTTTCTTCGATATATCGAATCCGATATAAATATTTTTTTAAATATCGATATATCGAAAATCCGATATTTTTTAAAATATCAACAGCCCTATTCCCCACACACCGTCAGTCGTCTTGATGGCACGATGGACGAAACTGATGGATATTGGACTGACCGGATATCCAAATAATCCTGTCACTCCAAGTCATCCACATCAGTTTCCCCACACACGACGCGATAATGGAGTGGCGTCGCTCCATTTGGACGGATGGAGCGATCGTGTATGGCCACCTTTAGTCTATTTAATGCGAAAATCAGAACTGCTATCGCCTTGTGAGGACGATTCCATTTTAGAAACATCCCTCATCTTATTTTAACGCATTTTCTTGGTTTCGTTAGTTCATTCATGCAAGGTTGTCTTTATATTCCAGACCGTAAACATCTAAACTACGAGAAGCAACTTACGTTTTGTTTACGGCGATTCTGCCCGACTGTGTTGTTTGGATGTAGGGAAAGGTCCGGTAATGCAGCCAGGCTAAAGTTTGAGGATGATTTAAGGTAACTTAAAATATTCCTAAAGGCATCAAAACCAGGGGGTTACTTAGTTCAACTATCGCTATAGAAACCAGAATTTATAAGTTACCTTTGCATTAAGCTTAGAACAAAAAAAAATAAAAAAACAAAACAAATTATTCAAAAAGTACCCAAGTGGCCCGACGTGTTCTGTCTCGCCCGTAGCAAATGTGAAGAAGAGGCCCTTGATTTTTGCCGGCCGAGGGAAAATTGTAGAGCTTAAAAAAAAAAAAATCTAGAAGGCGCGAGGCTCGTAGCATTTGCTACCTCCTGCTACGTGGTACTGCTCTATCTTTCTTGTGATCTTGAGCTCAAAAACTTCGTTGCAGTAAGCGCACTGTGTGTATTCTTGATAATCGTCTTTTTGGGTTAGATTTCGTGCGGTTGCTAGTTTTCTATCTAGCATTAATTTCCTTCTTTTTTTTTTTTTTTTTTTGCAGCTTCAAGTAAATAAATTTTTACTATTGAACTTGTAAACATCTGCCTTTGTATTTGATTTTTCCTGCTATTGTTGCACAGAAAAGGATGTTTCCGGTCGTTCAAATACCACCACAAAATATAAATAATTTAATTATTTTTGTATTTTTATTATTAATAATATACTCAGTTCAGCTTCACATGATAATAAAGCATTGTACTGTGTTAATTATCTGCAAGGAAGAAGAAACAGAATCCGTGCGCAACAGACAGAGGCCCCTGCCACCAACAGGGGGACACTTTCCCCGTTTTGGCGTCGTTACAGAAACGTCAAAGAATTCAAAGAAACATTCACTATCAGCAAATCAGGGACTTACAGCAAAAACATCACTCTCGCAAAAAAATTTCGTTCAGAAGCGGTAAGTCATCTGATTTCTTAGTAATAAATTCATAAACTCACCACTTACCAAACATCAAAAACTACAGATATTCTAATAACTTCGAGGGATGATACGATAACCGGATAAGGCTTCTCAACGTAACGGAAGGCATGAAGTTGCACTAGTTATGATTTTTCCCGCGTGTTGGCACCATCCCTTGGCCCCAAAAACCCCCATGGCCAGTTTGCGCGGGTCTCCCCTACGAGTTTGACGGGGTTTGGAACAGTGTATAGGCCCTAATCTGTGTTGTAAAATACACCATGTTCCATTTCCACATAAAGTCACAAAGCTAAGAAATTTAAGATAAAATTGTTTAAAAATTAGTATACATGTTTTCTTGAACCCGACTCACGGGGAAAAAAATACATGTCCAATAGGGGTACTTCTCGCAGTCTCAATATTTATCGTACAAGGAGCATGTCTTACTTTATTAGGATTATTGCATCGTATTTTGATGTGTCATCGTCGTGTTGCTATTCTAATAAATGGAGCTGGAATGGGATTCATTGCAAGACAGTAGGAGGATGAGGAGGGTAATGGAAGTGTACAGGGCGTATACTGGCGATGAGGCATGGAAAGATATCGCAATAGGTATGAAAAGTAGTTAATGGAAGGGAAAAGGTGACCATGACCACAAGCTGGCACTCGATTTCAGGCACAAGGGTGTGGGAAGATTTTCTTTTTTAGGTAAGGGTGTCAGGGATTGGAATGAGTTACCAAGGGGAATGAAGAATAAATAACCTACCGAAAACGTTAAAAGAATTTAAAGTTAAAATTTGTAAAGGGCAAATGTAGGTGGGTGCAGGATATGGGGAAGTTGGGTGTGTAGGGAAATTGCCACCGGAGCCTGTGCTCCATTGCAATTAAATTAAATTAAATTCTTTCCAAGTCTTGGGTCCAAACTTCAAAACAAACTTAATCGTTAAACACTTGAGTAACTATTACCTTTCATTTAATTCATCGATCTTTATTTCCTTTACACTTCACTAATTCGTATCCGAAGATTACGAAGGTCCCCTCTAAGCAGCAACTATACATCTTCAACCCCGATCGTTCACACTAAACCTTGTTGCTCGCCCGCTGGTTCTCGTTAAGCTGCTGTTTCCCTAGCAACCAACTCCTTTATTATATATATATATATAACTTGTCCATGTTATGCCACATGCAGTAGCATTAGTTCACGTTTTCACCTGCTTCGTGATGTGCTAGGTGTCATATAATCCGTTAGAAGAGACGTGCGTGCTTAAAAGACTCCACGTGAACGAACTATAAAATATCCTTACACGCAGGTACTAGGCACCGCTTTCGTCAATTCGAATGCCGAATATTAAGGTGACCAATCGTCCTCCTTTAGGGAGGACAGTCCTGCTTTTGTAGGTTCTGTCCTCCTACCTCTCCTCCTTTTTTAAGTTTAAACAAATGTCTAAAAAATCTGGAAACTTTTTTTCAGTTATGAATTATTGGAAATATTAATGTATTTTATACATAATCACGCTTCTATTTTCCACAAAACGATTCAAAAGATTGAACGTAAACATATGTCAGCCACAGAAGTTGGTCTTATTTTAAACGATTTGATCCAAAATAAATCACGATTTCAGTAAAAATTATCCCTTCAAAAATAAAAATAAAATTATCAAATTTGAGCACAATGAAAAAGTTTACCAAATAGACTAAGTGCATAAATTTTACCAAACATGTTTCCAACATGCTGAATAATGGTCTGAAACAAATATCTCAGGAAATAACAGTTTTCAGTGGAGTTTTTTTTTTTCCTTTACTTCATGGCAAGTAAATGGGTAGGTATTGAAAACTGTGTTGAGTTGTCGTCAAATGAAATACCTGATATTAAAATCGATGAGAATTGTCTGCTTGAAGGAAAGAAGACTGGATCTATATTTAAATTCTGATAAAATGAACATGTTGAAATTGATGAAAGATGGGTGGAAATATTTAACCATTTCAAAAAATGAACACATGCCGTATCAAAATTTAGATAGTCTTGTTGAGTATATGATGTGTTGCCCTGGAACTAAGGCAGCAGTTGAAAGAGTTGTTTTTTTTTTTTTTTTTTTTGTCATTTGGTAATTATGTTTGGACAAGTGAGAAATCAGTATTGAATGTTGATACTCTAGCTGCGGTACTTACCGTAAAATTCAGTATAAAGGATATTTCTTGCTCCGAAATTTCCAACATATTATTAGAAAATGGTAGGCCTAGATTCACAAAAAAATTCATCCAATGAGAAACAAGTAGTTTAATTAAATAATTAAAATGGGTGTAATCATTGTTAGTGTATTTGTGTTTGAATTAATAAAATGTTTCATTTATTTAAGTTGTCCTCTTTTCTTAAATTTTCTCTCCTTTTCATTGTAAAAAAATTGGTCTCGTTACGAATAACTAATCTTGGTTTCTCTTCATTTCCTCCGGCTCCCGATCTTTCGTTTACTGTGATAACTTCTCTTACACTTAGGGACGTCCATTAATCACGTGAGGTGTTTTTCTGGAATTCCAGACACCCCCCCCCCCTTTCTGGCGAGATTTGGTGAGGAATTTTTTTGTTAGCTCAACTATCCTTCAAGAATTTCGAAACCTCACGTGAGATTGCCGTTGACGCCTCCCCCCCCTCCCCCTTGGTACGAAGTCGTGAGAGTTCGCCGAACCCCCCCCCCCCTATTTCACCACACGTAATTAAAGGACGCACCCTTACAAGGAAGAAATGAGGGGGGGTGGGGTGGAAATAACCTACGCAGTACAGGTCTGTAAGAAAAGAAACGTACTTAAATAATCTAATGAACATAGCAGATGACCTGACGCCCGAGGAAGACCATAGGACTCGGTGGAAACGTCCTGACGAAAATGAATATAGACTGGACGCAGCATAAAGTAATTAATAGCAATCTAACGTTTCAGAACACTGTTAAATGTTTTATGTCATTAAGGAACTTTCCTCGCTCTTAGCTAAAATAATTCAAAGTCCAAATTACAAATCCGTTATTATAAAAATCCAGAGCTAAATGTGGAAAATATTTCTAAAAAAATTTAACCTTGTAAAGCTTAATACAGCAAACATTAGCAATAAAAAAACAACGAACACTGGAAAAAAGTTCTTGAACAGAGATTATGATGGACGCTATTATTGAGAAACACGGCCGCCAGCCTGGTAGCGAATCTCTGGCGTGTGAGGTCTGTCTATCGCACCCCGACGACAAACATGGTCCACACCGCTGACAAACAGTTACTTTACTCTAAACAAAAAAAAAAGATTGTTTCGTTGCGCCAGAACTAAACCACCAGACGCTTAAGATTAATCCAACTCCGAGAAATGCACAGTTCGCATCGGGTTGCTGAGGCAACACCAGTCGTCGACAGCGTTCATTTCCAATGTCCTGTGTTTCACACGGCACAGTTCCACACCAAAGGAAACGTTCCTCTCGTCTCCTTTAAGGCGCATTCCCACGATCCGTTGTTAACGAAGGCGAGACGGGACGGGACGCCATGGGAACAGGGGCGCCTCTGCTAGCGGAGACGAGACGCAGCTACCCACTCTGAGCCGGTAAACAACACAGGCGTGTGTAGCGGTGCGCTGTTGCCATCGGTTTGCAGCAGCGGTGCGCACCCCTTCTGTTGCTGTAAAGTGCTCTGTGCCAAACGACACAAGGCAACGTGGTGCGGAGGTGGCGGCGAGGTAAGCTAGGACTAACCTGCGGCCCGCGGTCGTCCCTACACTTCGGCTAATGAGGTTCCGTCCCGTCTCGCCTCGCCTACAAGGGATCGTGGGAATGCGCCTTTACATCGACAGCGCCAACCGTACCGCCACGGCAACAAACCGGCTCTTCTTCGACGCACTGGCATACCCTCTCTGCCGCCATCTTACTCTTGCAATACAGGGCTACTCAAAATGATTGCAGTGATTTCAGAAAATTACTACAGATTAATTGACATAAACTTACAAGATTACACAGATATATAAATAAACTGTGAAAGTGTTTTTTGAGTGTCTACAGATGCTCAGTATGTGCATCTTTAGTGACTCTGCACACATCAAGTCTATAATCGAGTTCTTCCCATACCCGATGCAGCGTGTCTCTGTCAATGAGAGCAAATGCATGGCCTCCTCGTTCCCCTGACCTAACCCCCTGCGACTTCCTTGTTTGGGGTTTCGTAAACGACACAGTGTTCGTGTCACCAGTACCAGTTGATCTGCCAGACCTGCGGGTTCGCATCACCAATGCATTTGCTGTCATTGACAGAGACATGCTGCATCGGGTACGGGAAGAACTCGATTATAGACTTGATGTGTGCAGAGTCACTAAAGGTGCGCATATTGAGCATCTGTACACACTAAAAAAAAAAAAAAAATCACAGTTTGTTTATATATCTGTGTTATCTTGTAAGTATATGTCAAATAATAAATCTGTAGTAATTTTCTGAAATTATCGCAATCATTTTAACCACCCCTGTATAAGTATCGACAGCTCCTTCAACGACCTTCCATATATTTCTAGTTACAGCTTCTGGGGTCTCCTTCTTTGATGTATTTGTTTAACACTTTTTGTGTATCCTAATGTACTATATTTTACGTGAAGAAATAAATAACCAAATCTAAAAAATCCGAAATGTGGAGAGTTTATCTGTGTTGCAGCGTGATATCTTAAGCAGTGTTCATCTGAAGTGCACTGTTTTCTGTAGCGCCTGTCTGTTCTTGGTTCGAATGATTTATCATTACTTGCTCTTCTAGAGTGATAGGACAAACCGCAGACTTTAAGTTATATCATAAGCTTTCAGACTGTGTAAACCTTATCCGTATTGGTTCTGTAGTTTTTTCGTGATGGCTGGACGATGGGAGAGACACACGCAGCCCACTGACAGATATATAGTATAGGTAGAAATGGCGACAAACTTTTTTGAGGTTAAAAACGGATTTTCAATTTCCGCACTGGCGCCAGAACATACAGCAGATTTTGAGTGAGAACCTAACGTTTCCAAAAGTTAAAGCTCCATTAAAATCTATACATCAGTTTTTGTATGATGGCGGAACAGATACCAGCCACTAACTCTCTGTCCATAGCTGTATCACCCATTGCGCTGTTTTACTGTGTAGCGCCTTACACTGCGCAGCGCCGATCTGTTTGCACTGACCGTCGCGTCGGGCCAATCGGAGGTCCATCCGTGTCGAGCAATAATCGTTATCGAAACGTCCGGCAGCCGGTAAGCTGCTTCTAAATACCGCGTGGCGCTGCGAGCGTTAAGTTTTATGTCTCCGAAGCCATTGTAACGCAGGCTCGCCAACATTCCGACACGAGTATCCCATACTGCCGCTCTTCAAAGCTACTCGCTGTGGCACGAGATTAGTTGGAACGAAATTGGATCCATTTATTAAAGGCCATCGCCGGAAACCTCTCGACTGGAAATGTCCATCGCCACTGTGTCACGTGACGGCTACTACGTCACATCCGCTGCAGTCCCACTTCCGCCGCAAAAAATATCCCGTCTCGCCGCTACCAGAGTTCCTCTGTCACCCTCCCCACCTTACTAATTTTGCGATATATTGTGGTTGACTAAAACCCAGCGTTGGCAATGTTTTAGTTTTAATGTAGCTCACGATACCGGTGGTACTGTTCGCTTTTACGTACATTTTTTTTATTACTTGATTTACAAACGTTGATATTTCACAGAAAAACCCGCTGGTCTCTGATACTATTTTTGATTCTGCGTAGCAAGTTTAATTAAACTTGGCGACCGCTAACAGGGCTTCAGCAGTCCTACAGCGCTAACTACTGTATCTCCACTAACCCCGGATTCTCCAGTATACAGACGACGTAGATGTATGATTACGATTACGCAAGCTTCCGCGGTCACTGTATATATCATCTTGGTTCTCCAGGTGGCCTCTGAAGAAGGCCATAGCATGATGGCAGAAACGTCAGATGTTAATAAATCGACGCGGCTCCACCCGGAGATCCATCACGATACAGACGGACCTTATTGGTTAATATGCGCCTTTTACGAGTGGCGTGAAATATTTTCCAATCGAGCAATTCGCGCTGCAATTACTTAAAATATGTGCCGTACTGATGCTTATATGAATTATTTTTTCGCCTCGTACCATTCGGGATTGGAATGCACAGCAAAGAGATGAGCTTTGGTGCTGAGCACCCTCTGCCACCCACAATTTTGTGAATTGCAGAGTATATATGTAGATGTAGGTTGTCTGTTCCATGTATTCTAATATTTGTGTACCGCTACAGTTCTTTCCTTCCAACGTTCCTTCGTCTTATAAATTAACCAATCCCGCATGTTTTAAAATGTAACCCACACTTTCAAGCGACCGAAGTCGCTGGTAACTGCTAGTAAAGAAATAAAAATAGATACTTTATTGTTTTTTATCGTCTCTCAATCATTTTTATGCTTTCATCATTTCCTCTATTTTGTTTTGGGCATTACGTCTCGTTGACGCCAAGGACTTTTGAGGCAACAAAGGACTGGAGCAAGGAACGGGAAGGAATTCGACCTAGATGATTTTTTAAGGAAGCGTCTCGGCTTTCACCTGGAGAGAATTTTGAGAAACCATGGAAATCAGAAATCTGGATGCTCGGACGGGGATTCTAACCGCCGCGCCGTCCTCCCGAATCTGATTCCTTTTTTTTAGCTATGCTGAAACGTGACGCGCTGTCGCCACGTTTTAATGTGCATTTCTTTTATTATATAAATCATAATGTTAGAGTAATTTACATAAATCTTGGGCAACCACCTAAATAGATTTTTGTTGTAATTTCCTACAGTACGCAAGATTCCAAGTGAGGACTGTAATGCAATGATGAACATTCAGTGTACCTTGTTAAAGCGAATATTAATGAATTATTGAGCTGTGTAGGCTTGAAGCTAATCGTGGTCTTCCCGAACCATGGCGACAAGAAGTCGCGGATTTAGGGTTTTGTCGGACGACACACTCTGCTCCCTGGGGGTGGGCGGTCAACAAGGTCACACACCTGGCGGGAAATGCCTGCCGCCCGAACACAGAGTTGTCCCCGAACGCAGCCGAATATGTCCGACCTCTGTTAGTTACGCGGGGCAAATGAGATATGGGGGATATTACGTGACATTAGGTGCCAACCTGAAGAGCCAATCCAAATGAGCATATAACTTAAAATCCTGGGAATTTTCTGTTGAATGTGATCTTCGAGACTGCAAGGGGATAGAGCCAGAAGTTTTCCTCGTGGACCGAAGAGCGAGGAGCTGGACATTCTACATTCGATTCTAGGCGAGTCTAGTCTGAGGTGGACTTGGAAAGTTGGCTTCTCTCGCCAACTGCCGCTGCACGATTCCTGGCTGCCGGCTTGCTGGAGCAGGCTTATCACGGCGACACAGCCAGTAATGCGATGATGCGCATTAACAGACAAGGAGTGTCTGTAGCCGCCTTGTGAGACAATCTCACATACCGTGGGTCATCTCCGGACACCGCAGACATCAGACGCAGAACTACGATGGTAGCCATCTGACTGTGCATTCCGTGAAACTGAATCCTTGAGCGACTTTGAGAGGATAGATCCATGTTCTCACTTTGTAGTTGAAAAAACCCCTGAGCTAGCGGCATAATTTGCCAGAACTAGTTATTTTCGAATGATATATTGTTCATTCGTGGCGCCCATGATTTTCTTTTAACTGTAAAGTCACAGTATTATGATACCTTTGTCTCAGGTCGTCATAACTTGTATTGTTCATTGTTTCCAATTGTCATTATTTCTTGCATTTTAATTCTGAGATCGATTTAAAAGTAAATATACAATTGTTTGCTTGCTCATGACGGCTAATTGTACCTCTGAGCGTTGCTTTTATGATTTTACCAATTTATGTTAATGTTAACGGTAAATTCGCTCAGACTTGTAATCGCCAATGATAAGAAAATAAATGTCATATTGTGACAATTTTCCTAAATTCCAACTAACATCGAGATTCTTGTAAAATTAATAAATTTTCAC
This sequence comes from Vandiemenella viatica, assembly GCA_031002005.1. NCBI lineage: Eukaryota > Metazoa > Arthropoda > Insecta > Orthoptera > Morabidae > Vandiemenella > Vandiemenella viatica. Next base: position 4,311,703 of record JARYHS010013630.1, on the reverse strand, counting down.
TCCTTCATAAAAATTAAAATTAAAAATCCCCTTTTATTAATCATAAAGGTATAAAAGATAATTGTAACGTAGTTTGCCCACCAAGGCACCCACTACAATGCTCATTGCCTTGCACTTTTTACAATTTAGTGCAAGCTGGCATTCGTCGCACCATTGCTAAATAACAAACACATCTCGCTTAATTTTTAAGCAATCCGCCGAATTCCTTATTTTCTTATAAATAACCACATCACCAGAGAATAATCTAAAACTACTATTAACTTTGTCTGCGATATCGTATATAAAAACTAGTAAAAGGAGTGGCCCTTATTACACTTCCTTGAGGTACACCCGATGTGATTACAAGAGGTTTCTCCTTCAACGACGACGTACTGTGGCCGACCAGTTAGAAAATCCGGTATCCATTCATAAAGCTGATTCGATATACCGTATACTCGCTAAAAGACGGTTGTATGGAAAAGAGTCGAAGGCTTTCTGAAGATCAAAAGAAAATATTACAACAACATGTGAACCTGCATCAATAACTTTCATTACGTCAACCACTATATACTCACTCACTCAGTCACCTCGATAGCTATTGGCTGGAGAGCGGGGTCACGTGTCAGCCGTCGATCACAAATTAACAGCCACCAGAGATACCATTAGAAGAAATTCCAGGTTGTGTCCACAATTTAATAGCTAAGCAACTGCTATAACAAATTAATTGCCATAACAAATTCATTTAATTTGCTTTTCGTAGCATTTCATAGTTAAAAAAATATCGACAAATTTTAGGGCTGATAAAAAGTGGAACTGCATTTGAGTGACATGTTACTAATGAAAGCAATGTAAAAAAAATATTTAAAAAATTAAATTCCTTATGGTCTCTGCTGAAACCACGAATGACAATTATCATTTGGGCCTGAGCTAAATTTCAATTTGGTTAAAATTTTCGTTAAAGTTGTTGCTTGACCAAAGTTTATACACTACGATTTATTTGCTTTTTACGTATTTTTCTGAGAACTTTCCTTAATGGTCTTTGTTCATGTTCGCTGTACGTGAGTTACTAGACTGATTAAAGTGGATATCAAACCAAATATGTTACGGAATCAACTGTTCTGGAGTTGATCAACTGTTTAATAATCTGAAATCTGTATTAAATTCTCTGGCCGTTACAGACACTATGACCAGAGATTATATTATGAATGGCCAGCATCAATTTTAAAAAAAAAAAAAAAAAAAAAAAAAAAAAAAAAAAAAAAACAACGTGATGCTTTCGTAGCAATTCTTCTAATTTTGGAGAGTGAACATTAAAGGTCGAATACAAGTCAAGTTTTTATATCAGGCAGTTCGAGTCTAAGACCTTTGAAACAATTGTTCGATACCGCACACACACAGCACAGCACAGCGTCATCGGTATGGCTTACGCCATGTTGTTGATGCAGTACCAGGGTAAAACCCTATGACTGCTGTCGGATTTGCTTTTTTTGAATTGTCTTTTGCTAAGTCGTCAGTTGTCATGGATGTCTGTTGTTGTCTTGATCTCGACGTGGCATTAGGGCGGTGATTAGCTGGGTTAGCAGCGATCGTCCCTGTTCGTTTTTAATACCTACGTCTATTAATACTTCTGAGTTCTTCAAGCTCAAAAGATTTTAGTCAACTTAAGGGTGAAAGACTGGTCAAATATTTGGTTAGATCGGGTCAAACTGCATAATCTTTGATAAAAAAAAAATTGGATCTATTCTAGACCCCTGACGATTCGCAAGAAAAGACCACGGGCTACACTAGTGTGTAAATAGAGCCGCAAACACAACGGGGCTTAAATCGATTATAGTCCGTTAAATACAAATATATTTGCGTCTTCTTTTTCTGAAATAAGGTCTTTCGTCTGTGTGACCATTCAAGGAGCCCGAATTTATATATATATATATTATCAGGCTAGGCTCGGATGCAATAGGAGAAGTAAGTGAATTCTGTTAATTGGGAAGTAAAATTACAACCAATGGCCGAAGCAGGAATGATGATAAAGCAGAATAGCACTAGCAAAAAGAGCATTCTTGAAAAAGAGAAACCTTTTAGTTTCAAATACTGATCTAAGAATTAGAAAGAACTTTTTAAAACACTTTGTATGGAGCACAGCACTTTATGGTAGCGAAACATGGACTTTAGAAATACCGGAAATAAATAAAATTGAAGCATTTGAAATGTGATGCTACAGAAGATTAAGTGGACAAACAAAGTAAGAAATGAACGAGTTTTGGAAATGATGGGTGAGAATAGAAGTTTGTGGAAGAAGCTTACAGAAAGAAGAGACAGGCTGGTAGGTCATATTTTGCGACGCGCTGGATTGGTTAATTTGTTAGTGGAGGTAACAGTCGAAGGTAAGAACTGTAGAGGAAGACAGAGATCAGAATATATGGAGCAGATAATTGAGGACGTGGGCTGTAAGTGGTATGTAGAAATGAAGATGTTAGCACAGGATAGGAAAGGATGGAGGATTGCAGCATAACAGTCAAAAGACTGACGACAGCAAAAAAAAAAAAAAAAAAAAAAAAAGATAGTACAGTGAGTAGAACACAAGACAGACGTAACCCTTGATTAAAACCGCCCCTGCCCGCGGCGGGAGTCGTGCCGAGGCAATCCCGTCCCGGCCTCTGCGTCTCTGGTTGCCAGTCGGAACGGACGGCGGAGGCATCCAACCCGAGCCAGCGCGTCCGGCGCAATTTGGCGTCCGTCGCGGTTGGGTTGGCCAGCCTGGCCGTGACGCGGTGAGAGTGGCCCTAAGAGGGGTGGCCAATGGAATTGCCTCCCCCCCCTCCCCCGCACAGTATCGGGGAGGAAGCAGACGTCCAGCTACAACCCTCACTCACCACCACCAACAAGGAGGGCAGCGACTCCCGTGTCGTTACTAGGAACATCGACAGCAGGCAGCAGGCCGAGCGAGGTAATCGATACTGCAACAGCATACGGTCGCCACCCAACTCGAAACTCAGCAATAAACAATCTCGTCCCTAAGATTATAAAAAATTAAAAAATCTTTCCTATCTTGGGCTGTAGAAACCAAATACTCAGCGATATTTATATACAAAACTAGCTCGTACCCGCGACTTCGTACGCGTGGATTAAGAATTTTTTTGCCAGAATTAAGTATAGAAAGTTGTTGGTAACGAAGGATTGGTCCCAAACAATACCGAGTCGGAATAATATGACAGGAAAGCTATCACTATATCTTTCTACCCACGAACATGTCTCTTGAAGAGAATCAATTTCCAACATATTTCTGTCACCATTCGATAAGGTCTCAAAGTTTCGTGACTACAACTGTTAATTATACTGGAAAAAATATCCTGTGCCCTTCATACAGATTTCTTATCAAATTACATCAATATCGATATACCAATTTAGTCGTAAAAACGTAACAAAAAGACAGAGACTTACTTCCGTGTTTATAGTATTATTACTGTGGTTCACACACACATTCTCTCTCTCTCTCTCTCTCTCTCTCTCTCTCTCTGACTGCGAACAACCCCTGAGGGATCATTATAACGTAAAAAAGTGTACACCTACAACATTGCAAGACTACCTACGATTTGCCTCGCATTTCACCCCTAACTTTCTAATATCTACAGTTTAACATTCAATGCGAATAACCTACGGCCCAGGCGTGATTCTTACGATCAAAAACAATTTTTAAAAATCGTAGCCTCCACGGAGATTTGAACCGGAGACCACGACGTTCGTAAGCAAGCGCTTTAACCACTGAGCTGGCTGACCGCTACACGGAAAAACAGTACAGAGACGTCCATATCCAACGCGTCTGTGAATCACCGTTCAGTAGTACTTCGAAATTATGAGACAACATGTGTTATTTATACAGAAAATTTTTCAACCAAATGTAGACAGTATTTTCCTCCTTGTTTCAAAGGATAAGTGTGCAAAATTTTATGGAGATCGGATGAAAACTGTGGATTTGTACGAAGAAAAAACAAACAAACATACATACATACATTTATCTTTATATATACTGTAATGAATTAAAAGGTACAGTGCCATTAGGCACTAAGTGATCCCACGGTGTGTGTGAATATTGCCGGTGCGTCGTGTCAACGAACAGAAACGTGACGGAACTAAAGCGTCCGGATTTACACGCACCTTGGGGGGTGCTGACAAGGTCCCACTCAACTTGGACATTAAGCGGATTTATAACCCCCATAAATAACTGAGACCCGCTTTCTATTTTCGCACGTTTCGGAAAGTTCCCGCCGAAAACTGGCGCGGACTAGCAAAAATAAACCTTAGTGACGTTTCCTAGTAAATGAGTGCTTTATGAGAGTAGGGGAAGACGATCCAGCCAATAGAGAAGCCGCCTCAATTTATTGCCGTGTTGGTATTTTTTCTTGTCTGTTCTGGGCCAATGTGACGCTGTTCCTTTGGCGCGGATTGCGGTGATTCGCCAAGAGCCGGACCCGACATCGCATTACGACAAGTACAGAGTCTTGCTCGGAGGAGAAGGACGGACGACGAGGGACTCTGGTTCTGATCTTCATCGAGTACAGCCGTTCAACGACGCCGGAGCTGGGGACACTGCATTCACGCGGTGCGGTCGAGGAAGCTGGACGGCCTCATGTGGTGCGGGTCTTGCCTGGTCGCTGACCTGGGCTGTGAACAATGGTAAAAGCTACGACCCGGACGGAAGCTCATGCAATCGTTCCACCCAGTAATGACCCTGAGATTTTGCTCTAACTGTTTGACATTCAATGATATGTAATTGTTAACCTCAGAATAAAAACAAACTTCATGTTTGACTAATTTCACAATAATAAATTGTACACCCAATTTTCAGTTTTCCTATTCATTACAATAATATTTCATGAGATAAGCTGAAGATTAAGTATGATTTTTGATATTCCAAATTGATAATTTTGCTAATGATAAAACAGTATGACCCAAAAGTAAACGTCCGCAAGGTAGACGTTACAACATGGCACCCTAAACGTGGGGCTATCGAAATATGAATGATTGCAAGAGTTTCTATGAAACATTGATATTAAATAAATGGTGAAAATTTATTTCAGTGGAAACCAGATGATCCAGCAGAAAATTTTATTTTATGATATATGTGATATGTTAATGCTCTGCCATTGAATTATTTTATTTTAGTCCTGCAACGGAGATGGATGCAGTTTGAAAATCATACTATATGATGTATTGTGATGATTCATGTTCAAATCGACGTTGAAAAATCATTTTGTTTTTCAATGGTGGAAATATGATGTGGCGATCGTCTTTCATTTGATATGTTGTTGTGTTGTTGAAATATGATTTTTGGTTTTCTTTCGATTGTGATGTGGTTTTGTCGAATTTTGGTAGTGAATGGTAATGGATCTGTTGAGATGATTTCTCGAGACTGGTGTGTAATGGTAAGATTGTTTCGTCGATTCAGCGTTGAAAAACGGCATGTTTGAATTTTTATTTTTGAATGTCTTCTGTGGCAGGTGTTTTTTCTAAGTTTTGTGGATTCATGTTTTTGTTTTACGTGTGTTGGTGATCCTAGTACTTGTCAAATGTGTTCTGTTCGTCTTGTTTGTTTTTTGTAGTATAATCCGTCGTGAGATATCGCGAATAAAAATATTAGGGCTGTCAATCAGATTTAATGGGTCGTTGATCTAAAAATTATCTTCCTTTTAGAACTTAAAATCAGTCGGAATTTAGTCACTGTCATTTTGAATAAAACTATAAACTAACCTGAAAAAATGGAGCGTTTTGTTTGTTTGCTTCTCGCTGTTTTATTTATTTCCGGTGTTCCAGACGAAATTCCAGTTAGGCCATATCGCATTTTGGTTGTTTGCGTTATTGCTGTCTTCGGTTATGTATACAAAAAGGGATTTAACTTAAGTGTTGATTTCACTGCATCGCACGTTTGGTTAAAATTTAATTATGGGCCTGAGATTTCAAAATCTGCAGAGAATCAAACAGAAGCTAGTCAAACACACGAATCCAATGGTAATTGTGCAATCATGGCAAATAACAGAGTGGAATATTTGGAATTGCGAAACGATAGCACAGTGACGCTACCGAGTCAGTCAGACAATATAGACGCGGAATGTTCCGGAATGTGACATTAAGCACAATAAACACCAACAGACCGTTGATAGAGATCAGTTCCTGCAAGAATCAGTACTTGTAATATTAAAAAAGGTATTAACAGAACAAATAGAACAGATTCACTTTAAAATTGGCGCTCAACAAGCTCAAATTCACGAACAAAACTCACAGGTTCATAAAAGTTTTAAAACACTTAGTGATCAGTTAGTAACCCAGTTTGATAGTTTTTGTGCAGAAACTAACAATAAATTTGAAGACTTTCGAACAAACATACAACAAGAAATGTCTGTAGTTCAGTGCGCATCGAATCAACTGATTACAAGATGTGATAAACTGGAAGAAGATAATTCAAAACACGAAACACGTATTTTACACACTGAACAGGTAGTTTCAGAGTTGCTGAATAGCACGGATCAAAAATTTTCAACCACTAATGAAAGAATGAGGGATTTTGATAGATCACTAAATTTATTACTAGAGCTATACAAAGAATCGCATCAAGTTCAGAAGACTTTTCGGGCTGACATTATCGCAAAATGTAAGGAAATTGAAGTGAAAGTCGATGAGAGAAGGGTATCAATTGGTTCTGAAGCACTAACATACAATCAAGAGGAATTGGTTCTGCCGAAATTCGAAGTTCGACGGAAAATTAATCCACGGAGATTTATAAATGATTTAGAGTACTATTTTGATCTAAAGAATACCCCGGAAGCTCTAAAGACACATGTAGCCAGATTAGCTCTTGGTCCAGAGGAGAAAGACTGGTGTACAGTGTTCTGCCCACCAGAGTTTACGTACCAACAATTTAAAAGTGTATTTTTAAGTACATTCTGGTCGAAAGACGAACAAATACAAACCCGAAGACGGATATGCCGGGGCCAATTTGATCCAAGCAAAGGTAATTCTATGTTTGGATATGCAATGAGATTATCAGTATTGTCAGGGTATTTAGATGAGCCTATGAGTGACATGGAACTAAATGCCGCGCTCATTACGCATTTCCCTCCAGAAATGCAATTAAATTTGAACCCAGCCGTGATCACCACGCGAAAGCAATTTTTGGACACATTAAGATACTTCGATCAGATGAAAAAAAGCCAATACCACGAGGGTCTCGCAAGGCCTGATCGAAATCCTTATAGTCAAAACCGACACTTGAAACATAAACAAGGTCAAAGAAGAGATTTTAACAGGCAGTGGTATCCGAAGGAGAATAACCAGCGTCGGTACCAAAATAAGCACATACATGAAAAACAATCAGACCGAAACGCCATGGTAAATTCGATTGCAGAGAACACAAAGGCATGCTCATTCAGAATCAGGAATATACTATCGACATGCCATGCCTGCAGTAAGATTGAAATAGGGAATTTTTAGTGAAGATTTAAGGAATATACCTGAGGAGGTAGTAAATTAGATAAAAATATTGTTTTTGTAGTTTGTGTAGTTTTGATTGCAAGTATACTCATTAGTTTTTATAGAATACAAACAGTATTAACGGGCGTAATTGAAAGCAAATTAATTATGCGTCTACAGCATCGAACGAAGGGACAAGAGATTTGTAAATTATTGATGCCTGAGCTGCGAGAGTTTGTTGGACTCGTTTGGAGAAATGTTTAACAGAGGGTAGCGGAATTCTAGAATGTTACCTGCGTCCAGGGACGTCTATTGTATTTCACTGGACGAGCAACCCTCGGTCAAAGAGACGTGCTTGATGAATGGAACCTGTCCACCCTCAAAAGATGGTAGCAACGACTTGCTATTTGTATTGGTACATGTGTTTCGGGCGAGAAGACCATTTGTAACAGTAAAATTCTTGTTCTACTTAAGACTAAAGAAGAATTGCCGTCATAATTACGGTAACCCAACAGTGAACGTTGTGGATTACTGTGAAAAAAATCCTGTAAAACTAGATAAATATTCGTTGCTTTGAAAAATAAGAAAATGAGTGGTTGCATCAAAGAAAATATACTTTATACATCATTAAAAGGGGGAGACCCACGAATAATCACTTCGTCAAAGCCATAGAAGTAAATATGCGGCAAAGTGTGTAAATAATCCGTTATCTGTGGGATATGGTACAAGAAGAAAATTAATTTGGTCCGATAGACAAATTCAAGATTTTAGAAGAAAATGAGAAGATTATAATATGAGGTGATTAACGATCGCTATGTGAAGTCGGATGAGAGTAAAAGCTAACAATTAGACACTGTGACGATTAATGGAATTAAATTAATATAAAATGACTTTGCGGATTCATAGAATGAAAAGTTGGATTTTGTTGGGTTGTTACAAATCAGGAAATGATTAAAGTAAAGATAATAAGAGAGCATCAATTTATATATTATCGTGTTGACCTGTGAAGAAATAAAATGGAATAGTTTGAAGAAATATATACGTGGTGAATCATTAATAAAAAAATGATATGATGAATTAAAAAAACATGTTGCACGGAAAAGGAGAAATGCGGTCCTGAGTTGTCCTAGGAACTCAAAAAAAGAAGGGAACGCTCGAAGAAAGCCGTGTTAGATGCAATTGTTGAGAAATACTCAAAGAAAAACGAAGGGTTTATGATTTCAGGAAGAAATCGATAGTTTACCACGATTTAACGATTATAAAACGTACCAGGTCGTGAAAGAAATTGAGATGCTTTTTAATATGAACACCCACATTCCCTTAGAAGAGGAGATAAATCGTATGAATTTACACAAACTGGAAAGATAAGTGTCGGTTAGCATGTAAAAGCGCGCTGGTCTGCGAAGAAATGAAAAGATAAATATTAATGTAGAATGGAAGAGCAATTTCATAACGTCAATGACGATTGTGCATCGGACAATACCAAAATAAAGCATAGTGAAAAGTTATGGACTACTAATGACGAACAGAAGTATTCTTTTTCCCTAAGCAGCCTAAAGTTCTGTCTGAGATAGAAAATGATATCCCGAGATAATCTTTTATCGAAATGAAGAATTAAGCTAACGAATTAGTAAATGTTTAAGTCATTTGTCTGTTATCAAAGACCTAGTTCAGAAATGCAGTAAAAGTAAATTATATTTAGTTTGACGGAATGTAGCCGAAACTGAACTGTAAGCGGGTATGAAATAACAGTTAGCTCAACACACAATAGGCAGCTGGGTATTCTGTTGTGAGACCGAGTATTATACCTGCTCCTTTGAAAGGGAAAGCGTTCGCGGAACCGCAGTGGGGTTTGTTTACTCGAGTCAGCTGGCCTGTCAAATATGACCAGAGACGCTGTTAATGCCTCTGATGTTATGGAAAACATTCAATAAAATCTGTATTTATATTAAATAATTGAAAAAAAAGAAGATACCAGTCTGGGAAATTATTTCAACAGAGGTTATTAAAAAAGGAGGCTGTAATAAAATTTTGTAATTAATTACAAGCATTAGTGCTAGTATTTAAAATGTTAGTTCATGTCATGTATTGATTTCACAAATACTGTATAACTGTTAGGATACTTTTGTGATGAAAAAGTGAATTAATAAGTAATTATAAGAATAATTGTTAAAAAATTAGAGATAATAAATAATTTTGCGTATTATAATAATAAAATGATGTAATTTTATTTTAATTGAATATTTTTTTTTTTAAAAAAGGGCAATCTAAGAAAGATTTAAATTAGTTGTATAGAGAATGATATATGTCACATGCTACTCATAAGATATGTAATATGTAGTTATAAGACATGCTGGATTGTCTCGCGAGTTCACTGAGGAATCAAGTAGGGCACAAGAGTAATTCGTGAAGCACAAAGCTATCACATGTTGTATTAAAATAGAGAACTGAAGATGGGTATATCTTAAGAAGTTTGGTAATGTAACTATTAACAAAGATCACAAACAGTTAGAGAATATTAGAACGAACTAATCTCACTCACAAGGAACATTAACCCAATGACCAGAAATAAGTGAAGTTATAGTGAAAAACTGAATTGAAAATTATCCCATAGAATAATTTTCAATTGTACGGGTGATGGGGTAGTTGTAATGAATTAAAAGGTACAGTGCCATTAGGCACTAAGTGATCCCACGGTGTGTGTGAATATTGCCGATGCGTCGTGTCAACGAACAGAAACGTGACGGAACTAAAGCGTCCGGATTTACACGCACCTTGGGGGGTGCTGACAAGGTCCCACTCAACTTGGACATTAAGCGGATTTATAACCCCCATAAATAACTGAGACCCGCTTTCTATTTTCGCACGTTTCGGAAAGTTCCCGCTGAAAACTGGCGCGGACTAGCAAAAATAAACCTTAGTGACGTTTCCTAGTAAATGAGTGCTTTATGAGAGTAGGGGAAGACGATCCAGCCAATAGAGAAGCCGCCTCAATTTATTGCCGTGTTGGTGTTTTTTCTTGTCTGTTCTGGGGCCAATGTGCTGCTGGTTCTTTGGCGCGGATTGCGGTGATTCGCCAAGAGCCGGACGCGACATCTCATTACGACAAGTACAGAGTCTTGCTCGGAGGAGAAGAACGGACGACGAGACATTCTGGTGCAGATCTTCATCTAGTACGGCCGAAGTGATTTTCGCGGAGTACGAGTCGGCAGCTGGGAACGCTGCCATCACGCGGTGCGTTCGAGGAAGCTGAAAGACCGCATGTGGCGCTGGTCTTACCTGGTCGCTGACCTGGGCTGTGAACAATGGTAAAAGCTACGGCCCGGACGGAAGCTCATGCAATCGTTCCACCCAGTAATGACCCTGAGATTTTGTAATGACCCTGAGATTTTGCTATGACCCTGAGATTTTGCTCTAACTGTTTGACATTCAATGATATGTAATTGTTAACCTCAGAATAAAAACAAACTTCGTGTTTGACTAATTTCACAATAATAAATTGTACACCCAATTTTCAATTTTCCTATTCATTATAATAATATTTCATGTGATTAGCTGAAGATTAAGTATGATTTTTGATATTCCAAATTGATAATTTTGCTAATGATAAAACAGTATGACCCAAAAGTAAACGTCCGCAAGGTAGACGTTACAACCACCACGTTATCCTAGGCCTAACGTTTAGTACACCCCCTAAAGTTTGTGTGTACTTAAGACACGTCGAAATGGATGAACCGATATGGATGTAATATGGAGCGTAGGCCGTCCATATCCGGCATTAATAAATTAGACAGTATTTATCCAGAAAAAAAGGTTGTTCCTGAAGAAAAATCATCTAAATTATCTATTCTTTTGCTCAGTGACGCCGAATAGACTGAACTGATTAGGATGAAAAATTCTCTCAAAATTAATTTCTCATCAGATTGTTGATTTTTAGATCGAAGTATACATAACTTTAATAGATATTTGAGTGTCGAGTATTACTTCGTAAGACAGTAACTTGAACACGCCTGTTGGATTTTACATCGCGGTTTAGTATTAAAATCTCAAATTATTCTTGAGTCGAGATTATTGTTCTGTCACAGCTTCGTAATGAACCTATCCTGCCTAGTTGTGTCACATTCTCTTAAAATGCTGATTAAACTTCTAATTTTCCTAATAACGGACTGATGATTGCGTTCGTTAGATTGGCTTTGAAAAAGGATTCTGATAATATTCTTGTTGACTTTGGTTTTTCAAATAACAGATAATGCTCTTTGCATTGTTTTTGCTGGGTTTCAGGAACTTTTAGGTGACTTTAATTATTTACTTCTCTAGATATTTGAAACATAGTAAACACGTCAGCGTTGCTCAGTATGCTGAGGCGCCGGACCTGTATCGGGAGCCAAGTCCCTCAGTACTGGCCGTACTCACTGTAATTTTCCGCACCCGTCAAAGCGAATGCCGGGACGGTCCTCAATCTCGGCCTTATAAACTACACATTACAAAAAAAAAAAAAAAAAAAAGAAATACATTTATCACAGGCTGAATACGTTTCACAGGTAGATGCCAACACTTCACTTCCACAATTGTAGCTGTGGCCAAATGTTTTGGCGGGTCTGTGTAAACGCGCTGTTGCCGTACCTGGGAACAATCTCGCGATGCGCTAGAAAATTGCAACGCTGAGCGGCCTGTGTTGCCTAGTACGAGCGACAATAGGTCGCAACTCAACCCCAAACCTTCCACCTCCCTTTCAATATACAAAAAATGTATGAACCTGTGAATGGGAATTAGATGTTTCGGGACTAGAGACTCCAACAAGACGCACGTCATCCACAGTAGAAACACCGCGGCTGAAGAAGACAACAGAGTTTCGCCGGCAGAATAAATCTATAATTCACAATGTGTATAAATATTTCAAACTTCTTGTGGGCAATGATGGTGAAATTTTGTCATCTAAATGTGCGCTGGTGAGAAAAGACTTGACAAATATGGACATACTTGATAGTAAAAACTGTAGGGATTTGTTACCGCCAAAAATAACCATATTGCGAAAAAAAATTAGGGAATGGACAGGCTATTTGCGCTGCAGCTTGTGATGTCTGTTAGAGAACTGTCCAGTGCGTGTGTCGTGAAGAAAAATAACCTACGTTTGTTTCTCGAAAGAAAAATATGAAACAATACAGCACTTTAACAAAGCTTAGCTACTTTGACAGGGACATTGTCAGGAGGACAGTACACGAATTTTACGACAATGATGATTGGTAATATATAAACAGATAATTTTGTCCTAATTATGCAAGTTTTCAGTGCAGAGGATCACAAAATAAAATTTTGATTTTAATTATAAATACACAAACTGAAAATAAAGTTTAACACGTGGATTTTTAGCCACAAATAAGAGAAGAGTATTTCCATAAGTTTCCTTAGTCCATCGAGAAAACCTTTTGCTTTTCTGCGCAGGTAATAGAATAATAAATAACAGGTGTTTTGAAATCTCCAATTATATCAAACGCATCTGCAATGACATAACTTTCTTAACGAAATAAAAGCATACATCAATATTTTATCACAGAATAGTGATTATAAATTACTTAAAACACGGTACAAACTATTACTACAAGTAAAGAGGTGAATACAACTGCTACGCAAACGGCTTGGCAACGGCGCATTTGACGCCACCCGCCTAAAGATTTGGCCACAGCTATAGTAGTTAATAAAACCCGGCTGCAGCTATAAAATGCTTGGCGTCAGGAAGATCATGCAGCAGGTGACTCCAAATTTGACAATGCAAACGATTAGTAAAAACTCTTCGAAGGCAGCCGACCCCGAAATGTTTGGGAAAGGTGGTGAAGAAGTAGTATTTCGGATATAGTATTTTAAATATCCTGAAAAGATGAATCATTATTTTTTCGAGATCTCTAGAACCCCAAAAACACGAAAGTAGTATGGATAGTAAAGTTCTTAGATGATATTACTTTAGCAGTTTTATTTTTTTAGACTTTACAGTGTGTCCTGTGAAGTTCGTGATCCATCTCTAAGTTAATAACAACTTACCAATTTCCAATGAAATCTTTACAGGTTGTAACAGATGTGATCTAAGAAATATTTGGTGCGCCGCGTAAAACACTAAGAACATTCAGCAAATGAAAATAAATGAAAGGGTTGGAGACAGCGGCAGCGATCAGAAAGCGAACAAACAAGCAACAGTAATTAAGGGGATGTGTTTGGGTCCAATTACCGTTATGCCGTTATACCTTGAAGAGACGGACAGCAACGGGAATGCCCACCACCAAAAGCGACTGAATCAGCTGGGATACAATGAAGGTTGGACATAAGCATCTTTGTCGAAACATTAGTGTGGTTCCGCACAAACTCGTGATGCTCCGAAAATGGCGGGATAAGCTGTTGAGTGACCGACCAATGAACACCAAATATCTGTATCTGTTACTAACAGAAGGTTCAATGATGCATGTACCAGAGGGAAAATCCGGCAAGGAGAGTAGTGACTGAAAAAAAGTTAGGGGTAGCAGAGGAGCGACGCATTCTGCACCCCGAGAAGAGGACATCTTGTGCCTGGGAGCTGAAGAGAACAGAGCGACCCACTCCGACAAGTAATTGTGAAGGATTCGTAGCGACGCGCTGTGTCTAAAGGCTCGATGAGTTCTATTAATGTTCAGCCAGTTTCTGAGTCTAAAGTTGGACTCCGGCTATTAGTTACAGATAGCAACTTTACAGTGCATTGAATATGGTAATATTCTCAATACCGCGTGGACCGTCTGGTAAGCGCTACCGTTAGTGTCTTGCATTCTGGAAGCTTCCAGCTCATTCCGTAGACACACGTAAAACGACCCGCAGATTTGCAGAGGTAGAGAAACTCATGTGACAATCATATACTTTTGAGCTAACAGAAATTTAATCCGGTTGGACTATTTGCTAATCACGGAAATTCCATGTGATTGTTTTTTCTTTGTAAAGTTACTTGTGCCAGATATATTCAGTTGTAATTGTCTTTTGTTCAGATATAAATGAAGTAATAAATTGTAAGCTTTGTAGATGTTACATTATGAATCTGTTATCGATTTCTAAAAGGAAAGTTGCCCCTGTTTATACAGTCTTCAAATTAATTATAAAAGGCGCCCAAAATTAATTAACAGTAATGAAATCAACTCCTGATAACTAAGAAAGTCATTTCTATTGTAAGGTGTAAAAACACGACTGATCCATCTGTACTGGTCAACCTCCGAACGTCCGCGGTAATCAGTTACATGGCATCACTATAGCAAAGGCCACTATCTCTGTTGAAGCTATCAGCTAGGCCAATTAGGACTGCTTCCTTGTGTATTGATTCCCAAAAATGCGACTTGATGGAATGTATCACAACGTCGTTGATATTGTGGTGTCTGCTTTTAGGGAAACTAACTTCTCAATCATACTGTTCTTACAATTTAAAAAGAAATTATTAAATTTGAATGTTATGAATAATTATGAATCCTTAGCTAGTCACATGACATATTATTGGAATTAATAGGATGACTGAAAAGTGGGTGTACAATTTATTAAAACTTGATCATGGTGAAATTACGTAAGCATGAAGTCTGTTTTATTAAGATATGAATAATTACACACTGTCTAATGTCTTTAATTATTAAAAAGTCACAGCAAAATCTCAGGGTAGATTACTGGGTAGAACAGATTGCATAAATTTCCGTTGCGGACGACGTTTTACCGTTGCGCCGCTGGCGAGATCAGGGCCCACGCATGAATAGCGCCACAGGGATCAGTTGTCCACTACCACTGACCTGGCCTGTCGAGAAGCCGAGCTGCCTTGTGCAGCCCCGATGGAGTGGTGAAGATTACTTGCTGTTTTTTCATATGAAGATCCGAACCAGAATGTCCCATCATCCGTTACTCTACTCCCAAGAAAACTCTGTACTCCTCGCTCTGCGATGTGTCGTATGACACTCGGCGAATCACAGCGCTGCCCGCCAAGATGATCGCTTGTGGTAGGCTCAACAGATCAAACAAAAAACATCAAAACGTTAGTAAATTGTTGACAGCTTCTCTATTGGCTGGATCGTTTCCCACCACGCTCCAAGCTCCCCTCTTTACTTAGAAACAGCACTAAGATCTATTTACGTTCGTCGTCACCAGCTAACGATATTTGGCGGGTCTTTTCCGAAACGTGCTTAAATGGAAAGCGGGCCTTAGTTATTTATGATGGGTAATAAATCTACTGAATGTCCAAGTCAGGTAGAAAGTTTAGTCACCCACCGGACGTGTAAATCTGGACGCATTGTTGAGTCACGTGTAACTGTCTGTTTGACACGCCGCATCGTGAACGTCTCACACATACTGTGCGAACACTCGGTGTCTAATAACACTGTATTTATTAATTCATTACAATGTCAACAATGGTTTTGAAAGTGCTCGGCGATCGCTAACTTGTACTGCAAAGGAGAATGCGGTGTTTAGGCCCTTCACGCTAATTTTCTACTGTGCGGATTGTTTGGCCGATGTAAGTTTTTCCACACTCGCACGGGATGGCACAGTCATTAGGCCTATATCATCCTTAACCAAACGGAGTCAATCCCGTATTTTGGCCGGCATGTGGTAAATGCTTTTTATGCCACGCCGTATGAGAATTTTAACAAATTTCCCTGAAGTGTTTCCGGCGAATGGCAGAAAACCGGTAGCCTTGGGTGTGGCCTTCTACTTTGCTGGAGTTTTCTCCTTCATCAGCTTATGTTGATATGCCCTTCCTACCTGCTTCTCGATGTGCGTACCTATGTTCAACGGTATTAACAAAGTGCTACGCCCCCCCCCCCCCCCAGAATGCTTTAGCGTTCCGTCCGACTCTGAAGAGAGCGTGGTGCATGCTTGCCCGCTGGCTGCCGGCCTACGACTGACTATGGAGGCGAGCTTCGCACAGAATTAAGCGCGTGGTGTGATGAAGGGGATGGTCAATGATGGGCTGCAGCGGGTGAACCAACGCTATAAAAGAGTGGTGAGACATTGGAGACAAAAAAAATAAAAAAATACCTAAACCCACTGGTGAAGCGACGGACTAAAGCCGATAGTGACTGAAAAGTTACTAACAAGCTCTTCACATCAATGATTGATTTTAACAGCTGAAAGTTGTTGTGATAGATATGTATTCCCTCCATTATGTTACAACAGGAATACCTACAGCAACTGGATTGTGTAACTATCATCAATTGAATTGCTTAAGAAATGCTGAAGGTGGGTACTCCATCCATATGATATTTTAATTTTACCCTATTATGGGTAAATTAATGAAAGATTATCCTTTATATCAGAGAATTTCAGATGGATATTATATAGCGAGTACTCGCTTGTAACATTTGTTAAGCAAATGAAGTAAGACCAAGTAACTTAATACTTGTAGCTATTACCGTAGTAAAATAATGAAGGGGATCACAATGACTTTCACTAATTAAAATCATTGATGTTGAAGGACTAGTTTTTAACTTTTGAGTCAATTTTCACAATAGGGTTTTGTTTATTTGTAATATATTATTATTTTATAATTTCTAGTCGATTGTGATGATAATGTTCGCCATATCCTGTGACACATGCCTCCGCGGCACCATGGAGTGTTACTCCTCGTTGCCAGTGCCCTGAGAAAATTAACCAAGTGCTTTACCCTTACCATCCGCAGTGATGGAACTGTAGGTAAGTGTTACTGTTGTGTGGGTTGACTGTAATGTGTTGTGTATTGTTTGGGTTGTGAATGAAGGAAGGCAGAGCGTGAAACTAGATATAGTCCTATTCTTCCGAAAGAGACTGACGGAGGCGCCAAGTTAAAGGTCCCCATCAACTGCCTCAAATGACCTAAATCCATAAGCATTGCGGAGAGGTTTGGGTCTTATCCCAGGACTTAAGTTCACAATCTGGTGAATAGGAGCTGTGCACCACCTCCTCCCCTACCCCGCGACCACCTGAGTCGATCGGGTGGAAACAGATATTATTACAGAACTTGTATTTAAATGTATGTTATACTTTGAACTAAACATAAACCAAAGCAATAAAAAATGGGAAATATAGCAGAATTGATACCAATAAAAGTAGACAAAAATCAAATTAGGATCGGATGCGATGGAAGAACTACTTTGCAAAGTAAAATTACCACTGATGGCCGAAGCAGGAATGATGTTAAAAGCAGAATAGCACTCATGAAAAAGAGAAATATTTTATTTTCAAATATTGATCTAGGACTTTAAAGTAACTTTTTAAGCACAGCTCTTTATGGTAGCGAAGCATGGACATTAGGAATACCAGAAAATAGGAAAATTGTAGCATTTGAAATGTGCTACTATAGAAGGATGCTGAAAATTAAGGTGACAGATAAAGTACGAAATAACCGAGTTCTGGAAAGAAGTTTGTGGAAGGGTCTTACAGAAAGAAGAGACAGGATTAGTTAATGTGTTGTTGGAAGGAATAGTGGAAGGTAAGAACTGTAGAGGAAGACAGAGACTAGAATATATATAGCAGATAATTCGGAAGGGGTCAAACCTGTCGAGAGACTCATTACACCAAAAAAACTTTTATCAACGTTTCAAATTTCTCAAACGTATTACTGGATCTAAACAAATTAGTCAATTGGCGTATTTATTAGTTTCAGGTACGTTAATAACCAAGCCGTCGAGATACCTAACTCGGCTGAAAGCGATGTAAGCATATTCTTTTACAAATATATTGCTACTTAGATCATCAGCTGCCCGATGCAATGACATTACCTACAGTTTAGGAAATGAGTAGGGTAAGGTTCTGGGTAGTATTTGTCGCACGTCTTTAATTTACCACGCAGAGCATCTAACTCCACAATGGAAGACTATACGAACGCCGACACATAGTCTATTCACTTTAACAGTTGAATCATCAAACCAAATATAAATTGCTCTCCAGGTTGCAGTTAATCTTTATGTAGAGCTGGACACTATATGCCGTATCACACACGTGGGTCCCGTTTATATTTATCCTTAGCATGACTCGCGATCCAAGATGGATCAAAATCGTACTCAGAAAACCGTCTGTTTTGTTTGGATCGTTTGTGATGTATTCCTATCATGAACACTGTCCACAAGTTTTAGTTTCTAATGAGCTACTCCCAGCGTTCACCTATTTACGCCTAACGGTCTTTTTGTATTCCGCAGTCATTTTGGAATTATAATAGTACAACTACTTGTTCTTGGACAGATTCTGACCGCTTATCTGTACGCAAAAGCCACCGCTAATGGCACACTCCGACAGTCCACAATTCCTATTTGGTTCTATCCTACTCGGAGATTGTTAAATACAGTAATATCCTGGAAAATAGCATGTTCTGCTAGCTTCATATTTTGTGGTAATTCGCAAAAACTGAACAACTGCCCTACGTTTGCCTGGCAGTATCAAGAGGCTGTATGAAGCAATAACATTTTTTTGCTGGAATGTTAAAGCATCGTGCCTGCGCTTTCATGGTGTACTTGAATTTTAGTTCATCCCCTTGAAGTATTTAATTTAATTTAATTGCAATGGAGCACACGCTCCGGTGGCAATTTCCCTACACACCCAACTTCCCCCTATCATACACTCACCTACATTTGCCCTCTACAAATTTTAACTTTAAATCTTTTTAACGTTTTCGGTAGGTTATTCATCATTCCCCTTGGTAACTCATTCCAATCCCTGACACCCTTACCTAAAAAAGAAAATCTTCCCACACCCTTGTGCCTGAAATCGAGTGCCAGCTTATGGTCATGGTCATCTTTTCCCTTCCATGAACTACTTTTCATACCTACTGCAATATCTTTCCATACCTCATCCCCAGTATACTCCCTGTACACTCCCATTACCCTCCTCATCCTCCTCCTGTCTTGCAATGAATCCTATTCCAACTCCTTTATCATATCTGTCACTGATTGCATTCTGCGATAATTTCCAGTAACAAATCTAGCAGCCCTTCTTTGCACTGTATTTGATACTCAAAATGTGGGTCCCATATTACACTACCATAATCGAGCAATGGTCTTATCAAAGTTTTGTAACCCAATTCCTTTACTTCTCTCGTGCATCCCCTCATCACTCTCTCCAACAAGTGTAGAATTTTGAAACCTTTTCCTACCACCTGTCCAATGTGTCCTGCCAGTTAAGCTTGTTATCAAATTTAATGCCAAGATGTTTACATTTCAAGTCTTCAGCAAGCAATTCTTTCCCCACCTTATATTCATAATTAACCTTTTGTTTTTTATTTGTGTATCTAATTAGCTGACTCTTCTTTGCATTTATCTTCATCCCATGTTTACCAACCCAACTAGATATCCTGTCCAGATCACCCTGCAACTTTTTACAGTCCTCTATCGTTTTGATCCTTTTATATAGCATTTTGTCATCTGCAAACAATCTAATTTCAGATAGTAAACAATCAACACAATTATTCATTAGAATAATGAATAGCAATGGTCCCAATAAAGTAAAACATCTACCATCGCAATTTGTGTATTTCGGAATCGTATTTGAAAAATATTGTAATAATAACCAATGGGATGGACTTACAAGCATATATACATTTAAAAAAAATTGATTTCATGATGTCAAGACGAATCCAGCAACGCCTCATATACCATCAAGCCGTTTAGTCTACAGCAGGGAACAAAGAAATATGCATACATCATTTAGAAACATATAACCCTCCTTTTGCACGCAGGTAATAAATGCGTTTTATCTGAATTTTATAAAATCTCAGTAGTAACTAATAGTATACTTTTATTTATGCTGAAGTTTCGCTGAAATGTTTGTTCGTTAATTGACGAACTGTGTCTATTGAGGCTGTCATCTTCAAAATAATTTTGTGTCAAAGTACAAAATTTTTACTAAAAAAACTTCCAGTAGATTTTTCTGCTGTCGTTTCCGAGTGATTATTGAGCGCTGCAATAACATAAACATATTATTTACTGTGATTATCGTTAAGCGTTTTCAGGTTTGTTATTAACCATTGGCAGTTTTACGAACATACATGCTTTCTATCGGACAGATCTGTACAATTCAATCGTACTAAACTCACTTCTTACTGCATAAATGAGATTCATTCTTTGGGGTGTCCTTCAATTTGTCTCCCCTCGTTCAGTAAGGGGAGCTTATAGAAGACGTTTAATATTAATGTAAATGAACTTTTGGCTGTGAAATGCAGAATATTAATGAAGAAGTAAGCAGTGAGACTATTTTTTAAGCATTTCCTATAATTTTCTTGTTAGCATTATAAATCATAAATAGTAACATCCATCTAAGTGACATTTGTTGAATATTCCTTTTAGTACGGGAAGAAAATCCAACGATTTTAAACAAATAGGAAACCCAGTAAACAGATTTTTTTCTCCAAGCAGCTCACATAGTACATGACGGAATCAAGACAAATTTTTTCAATTTTATTCACCGAAATCAACAGAAAATCGTAATTGAGTCATATCTACAAGCTGCAGATTTTGTTATCCTCATGTTTACGATTTTATAGTCCGTAATTCTTGAAGAGAATGCGAAGATTGGCTACAGTTTTCATTAGAAAGGCTTGTTCATAAAATGAAGTAATAAAACATTTTTTTTCACTGTTCACAGAGAGATATGGACATTCAGTTTTATCATTTTTCAATATGAACTGTTTTTATGTAATTTGTCCTGCTACGAATCGCAAAGTAATATAATAATTGTAATCGTAGGCTTCCGCGGCCAGAGTCAGTTGATAATAATTACCATATTAGAAACACTATGTGATGGATAATTTGCTTATTTACGCCCAAAAATACGCACATACTATTAAGAGAGAAATATTTCAATTTCATACCCAGTTCTTTATGTAAACCTTACTTTTAATAGCGAACCCTGTTCAAAAATTATTTTTAGATTGCAAGAAATATAGGAAGAGTTCTGTTAACACTACAAACTCAAAAACACTCGAAAATTCAATGGAATGATTAAGAATCAGTTTTTTATATCCTTTTTTCACTATTCACAATATAGGTTTCCATGTCCGGACTACACATCTAGGCCAATCGAAAATCTGAAAACCGTGATATCTTCTCGTTTCCCAATAACTGTTTATCAGCAGCGTAGGTCTGATCGAAATGTATACAAATCAGTAGGTGTTGGGAATCTTGTGTTTTTACACAGGAACATGGGATGTTCCCTACTTCAGACAGCTCCGAATGAATGCAGTTCAAAACAATTATGCGGCACAGTTCCACGTTTTCCACAGAAGGAAAGGCAAACTCTGTCATGGTTGTTGCTTTTTATTTTGTGAAACGATTGGAAATTGATTTTTGGGTTTCCGTTTCTGAAGCCCTTTGGTTTCATGGTTTGCTTAGAGAGGTGTTACTATAAACAGAAAACTATGGTGTGATCAGAACCTGGATCTAGCTGCCTCGGATTCATCACTTTATCTTCTCTCCCGATTCTAAGAGGCACCATGTCAGCGGGTTGGTAGGCCTGAGCAGCCAGTTATGAGGCGAGTCGTCGATTGGTTGCAAGCAATATCACCCTGTTTGTATTCACAACGAAAGGAAACTATCCTTATATTAAGAATTTATTCTTTAACGAAAAAATTCATTACTAAACGCGACTGTTGCGGAGGAATATGCTTTCGATGAGATCGACTTCTTCTTTCGATACTGCAGAATTTTTGATACCATTGCCCACTCCTAGGAAACTAAATCACTACCTCTCTGAAGACGATGATCTCGCACTTATTATGGATCCACGACTCTCGATAACTGGTCCACATGATTTAAAACAATATTAACAGCTAATTACTGCGCATACTCCATATTAACGATTCAAACAGTTCAGATTCAAGGTATTCAGCCGGTAAAACTTCTTACGAAAAGAGCTACACAAAATCAAACATGGAAGGTCCTGTTATCAGGGCTGCCAACAATGAATATCAAATATACTAATTAAACAAGTGCAGCTGAAGTTATTTTTTTGTAGCTTTACGCCTCGTCGACGTCGAAGCCATTAAAGGCGGGATGGGACTGGAGACAAGGAACAAGAAGGAATTAGCCAATAGCCTTTTGAAGGAAGCATCCTGGCGTTCGCCTGGAATGATATGGGAAAACCATGGAAAACCCAAATGTCGATGCCCAGACGGAGATTAGAACCGGCGTCCTCCCGAATGCGAGGCCAGACCGTTAACAACTCACCCACCACGCTCGGTGCAGCTGAAGTAAGCAACAAAGAATAAAACAACGGAAATAACTTTAAAAAAATGGAATATCGCTCCTCAACAAGAAGCTTATTACTACTCGGAAAGGATTTTGAACAGGGATCAGGAAGGATATCGGCCATAGTTTTGTGATAAAACCATTTCAGGCATCCGCGTAATTTGAGGAAACGATGATGGAAAATCCACCGTATTGGCAACCAGCCCAAATCCTTCTAAACGCCACGCCTGAAAGTTACCTATCCAGCTACCATGCTCTGGGAAAATACTGGAAAGTAAAAAAGAAGATACGAACAATTGTCTGTTTAACAGAGGCATCCACAAATTACGTGAGGTGTTTTTCCGGATTTCTGGACCCCCCCCTTCCCCCCTGTTGAGATTTCGTGAGATCTGGCCGGACCTCCCCCCCCCCCCCCCTCTGGTGAGATCTGGTCCGTGAGAATTTTTTTTTTTTTATGTCCCACCCTAACTTCTTTTTGACGAAATACCCTCCTAAAATCGACTTTGGCGCAACTTGTAGACCTTTTATTTTTTTTGGCTATACTGCCCCCAAATTTCTATGTTTACCGTGGTTTCCCGAAGTTACTCGACGCGAATTCCGGGATGGCTCCTCAAAACGCTATGACCAAGTTCCTTCCCATTCTATGCCTTCCTACTTTTACAAGTTTTAATGACTTCGACGTTGACGAATCATAAACTTTTCATGTAATCCTTGTTATTAATTAATTGCTCTTATTGAAAAAAAATCGAATTAAAAATTCTTAACAACTCACTGGTTTGGACTAGGGATGTAACCGAGCT
>JARYHS010013630.1:4268659-4287269 GCA_031002005.1 Vandiemenella viatica | reverse complement strand
AAAAAACCCTGAGCTAGCGGCATAATTTGCCAGAACTAGTTATTTTCGAATGATATATTGTTCATTCGTGGCGCCCATGATTTTCTTTTAACTGTAAAGTCACAGTATTATGATACCTTTGTCTGAGGTCGTCATAACTTGTATTTTTCATTGTTTCCAATTGTCATTATTTCTTGCATTTTAATTCTGAGATCGATTTAAAAGTAAATATACAATTTTTTGCTTGCTCATGACGGCTAATTGTACCTCTGAGCGTTGCTTTTATGATTTTACCAATTTATGTTAATGTTAACGGTAAATTCGCTCAGACTTGTAATCGCCAATGATAAGAAAATAAATGTCATATTGTGACAATTTTTCCTAAATTCCAACTAACATCGAGATCTTTGCAAAATTAATAAATTTTCACTCCTTCATAAAAATTAAAATTAAAAATCCCGTTTTATTAAACATAAAGGTATAAAAGATAATTGTAACGTAGTTTGCCCACCAAGGAACCCACTACAATGCCCACTGCTTTGCACTTTTTACAATTTAGTGCAAGCTGACATTCGTCGCACCATGCCTAAATAACAAACACATCTCGCTTAATTTTTAAGCAATCCGCCGAATTCCTTATTTTCTTATAAATAACCGCATCACCAGAGAATAATCTAAAACTGCTATTAACTTTGTCTGCGATATCGTTTATAAAAATTGGTAAAAGGAGTGGCCCTTATTACACTTCCTTGAGGTACACCCGATGTGATTACAAGAGGTTTCTCCTTCAACGACGACGTACTGTGGCCCGACCAGTTAGAAAATCGCGTATCCATTCACAAAGCTGATTCGATATAGCGTATACTCGAAGCTTCGCTAAAAGACGGTTGTATGGAAAAGAGTCGAAGGCTTTCTGAAGATCAAAAGAAAATATTACAACAACATGTGAACCTGCATCAATAACTTTCATTACGTCAACCACTATATTACAACAACATGTGAACCTGCATCAATAACTTTCATTACGTCAACCACTATATACTCACTCACTCAGTCACCTCGATAGCTATTGGCTGGAGAGCGGGGTCACGTGTCAGCCGTCGCTCACAAATTAACAGCCACCGGAGATACCAGTATAAGAAATTCCAGGTTGTGTCCACAATTTAATAGCTAAGCAACTGCCATATCAAATTAATTGCCATAACAAATTCATTTAATTTGCTTTTCGTAGCATTTCATAATTAAAAAAATATCGACAAATTTTAGGGCTGAGAAAAAGTGGAACTGCATTTGAGTGACATGTTACTAATGAAAGCAATGTAAAAAAAATATTAAAAAAATTAAATTCCTTATGGTCTCTGCTGAAACCACGAATGACAATTATCATTTGGGCCTGGGCTAAATTTCAATTTGGTTAAAATTTTCGTTAGAGTTGTTGCTTGACCAAAGTTTACACACTACGATTTATTTGCTTTTTGCGTATTTTTCTGAGAACTTTCGTTAATGGTCTTTGTTCATGTTCGCTGTACGTGAGTTACTAGGCTGTTTAAAGTGTACATCAAACCAAATATGTTACGGAATCAACTGTTCTGGAGTTGATCAACTGTTTAATAATCTGGAATCAGTATTAAATTCTCTGGCCGTTACAGACACTATGACCAGAGATTATATTATGAATGCCCAGCCTCAATAAAAAACAACGTGATGTTTTCGTAGCAATCTTCTAATTTTGGAGAGTGAACATTAAAGGTCGAATACAAGTCAAGTTTTTATATCAGGCAGTTCGAGTCTAAGACCTTTGAAACAATTGTTCGATACCGCGATCGTCCCTGTTCGTGTTTAATACCTACGTCTATTAATACTTCTGAGTTCTTCAAGCTCAAGAGATTTTAGTCAACTTAAGGGTGAAAGACTGGTCAAATATTTGGTTAGATCGGGTCGAACTGCATAATCTTTGATAAAAAAAAAATTGGAACTATTCTAGACCCCTCACGATACGCAAGAAAAGACCACGAGCTACACTAGTGTGTAAATAGAGCCGCAAAGACAACGGGGCTTAAATCGATTATAGTCCGTTAAATACAAATATATTTGCGTCTTCTTTTTCTGAAATAAGGTCTTTCGTCTGTGTGACCATTTAAGGAGCCAGAATTTATATACATATATATATTTTTTATCAGGCTAGGCTCGGATGCAATAGGAGAAGTAAGTGAATTCTGTTACTTGGGAAGTAAAATTACAACCAATGCCCGAAGCAGGAAATGATAAAAGCAGAATAGCACTAGCAAAAAGAGCATTCATGAAAAAGAGAAACCTTTTAGTTTCAAATATTGATTTAAGAATTAGAAAGAACTTTTTAAAACACTTTGTATGGAGCACAGCACTTTATGGTAGCGAAACATGGACTTTAGGAATACCGGAAATAAAGAAAATTGAAGCATTTGAATGTGATGCTACAGAAGAATGCTGAAAATTAAGTGGTCAAACAAAGTAAGAAATGAACGAGTTTTGGAAATGATGGGTGAGAATAGAAGTTTGTGGAAGAAGCTTACAGAAAGAAGAGACAGGCTGGTAGGTCATATTTTGCGACGCGCTGGATTGGTTAATTTCTTAGTGGAGGTAACAGTCGAAGGTAAGAACTGTAGAGGAAGACAGAGATCAGAATATATGGAGCAGATAATTGAGGACGTGGGCTGTAAGTGGTATGTAGAAATGAAGAGGTTAGCACAGGATAGGAAAGGATGGAGGATTGCAGCATAACAGTCAAAAGACTGACGACAGCAAAAAAAAAAAAAAAAAAGATAGTACCGTGAGTAGAACACAAGACAGACGTAACCCTTGATTAAAACCGCCCCTGCCCGCGGCGGGAGTCGTGCCGAGGCAATCCCGTCCCGGCCTCTGCGTCTCTGGTTGCCAGTCGGAACGGACGGCGGAGGCATCCGACCCGAGCCAGCGCGTCCGGCGCAATTTGGCGTCCGTCGCGGTTGGGTTGGCCAGCCTGTCCGTGACGCGGTGAGAGTGGCCCTAAGAGGGGTGGCCAATGGAATTGCCTCCCCCCCCTCCCCCGCACAGTATCGGGGAGGAAGCAGACGTCCAGCTACAACCCTCACTCACCACCACCAACAAGGAGGGCAGCGACTCCCGTGTCGTTACGAGGAACATCGACAGCAGGCAGCAGGCCGAGCGAGGTAATCGATACTGCAACAGCATACGGTCGCCACCCAACTCGAAACTCAGCAATAAACAATCTCGTCCCTAAGATTATAAAAAATTAAAAAATCTTTCCTATCTTGGGCTGTAGAAACCAAATACTCAGCGATATTTATATACAAAACTAGCTCGTACCCGCGACTTCGTACGCGTGGATTAAGAATTTTTTTGCCAGAATTAAGTATAGAAAGTTGTTGGTAACGAAGGATTGGTCCCAAACAATACCGAGTCGGAATAATATGACAGGAAAGCTATCACTATATCTTTCTACCCACGAACATGTCTCTTGAAGAGAATCAATTTCCAACATATTTCTGTCACCATTCGATAAGGTCTCAAAGTTTCGTGACTACAGCTGTTAATTATACTGGAAAAAATATCCTGTGCCCTTCATACAGATTTCTTATCAAATTACATCAATATCGATATACCAATTTAGTCGTCAAAACGTAACAAAAAGACACAGACTTACTTCCGTGTTTATAGTATTATTACTGTAGTTCACACACACACATTCTCTCTCTCTCTCTCTGACTGCGAACAACCCCTGAGGGATCATTATAACGTAAAAAAGTGTACACCTACAACATTGCAAGACTACCTACGATTTGCCTCGCATTGCACCCCTAACTTTCTAATATCTACAGTTTAACATTCAATGCGAATAACCTACGGCCCAGGCGTGATTCTTACGATCAAAAACAATTTTTAAAAATCGTAGCCTCCACGGAGATTTGAACCGGAGACCACGACGTTCGTAAGCAAGCGCTTTAACCACTGAGCTGGCTGACCGCTACACGGAAAAACAGTACAGAGACGTCCATATCCAACGCGTCTGTGAATCACCGTTCAGTAGTACTTCGAAATTATGAGACAACATGTGTTATTTATACAGAAAATTTTTCAACCAAATGTAGACAGTATTTTCCTCCTTGTTTCAAAGGATAAGTGTGCAAAATTTTATGGAGATCGGATGAAAACTGTGGATTTGTACGAAGAAAAAACAAACAAACATACATACATACATTCATCTTTATATATACAGATAATTTTTCAACCAAATGTAGACAGTATTTTTCTCCTTTTTTCAAAGGATAAGTGTGCAAAGTTTCATGGAGTTCGGATGAAAACTGTGGATTTGTATGAAGAACAAACAAACATACATTCATCTTCATATATATAGATAGATGACACCGTTGAACCAGTGTTTCTTGAAAGAGCGTATGTGACTAGGTTCAGAAAACTGAGAAGTTAATGAATATCGTGAGCAGAACACTGAAGGAAGATTACACCAAAGCAAGACAAAGGTGATGAAATGTAGCAGAAATGATACCAATCATAGTAGATTAAATATAAAAATAGGGTCGTATGCGATAGAAGTAGCTAGTGAATTGTGCTACTTAGGAATTAAAAGTACAACCGATGGCGGAAGCAGTTATGATGTTAAAAACTGAATAGCACTAGAAAAAGGAGCCTTCATGAAAAAGAGAAATCTTTTAGTTTTAAATATTAATCTACGACTCGGAAAAAAAAATTTAAAACACTATGTGTGGAGCACAGCACTTTATGGTAGCGAAATATGGACTTTAGCAATACCGGAAAGATAGAAAATTGTGGCATTTGAAAAATGGTGCTACAGCTGAATGCTGAAAATTATTGGACAGATGAAGTACGAAATGAAAGATTTATGGAAGTTTGTGGAAGAGTGTTACAGAAAGAAGAGAGAGGCTGGTAGGTCATGTTTTGAGACATGCAGGATTGGTTAATTTGCTGGTGGAGGGAACAGTCGAAGGTACGAACTGTAGAGGAAGACAGAGATTAGAATATATGAAGCAGATAATTGAGGACGTGGGTTGTAAGGTATATGTAGAGACGAAACGAAAAATGTCACTGAATGTAGTAACAGGTCGACCCAAATTCGGCACATACAGAGTGGTTCGAAAGTTGGGACTTACAACTTGAAACTTGTTGCCTTGTTGATTGTTTTAGTATGACACAATGTTATTTATTGTCTTGTGTTATGTATATTGTTTATTCTCTTCTTCCCGGGGATGTTTTTCTGGTAAGGAACTGTTGCCTTTTTGGTAGCTGCACCGTGAGGTGTGCTATGTATGATCTGATGGCCACCCGGTCAGATGAGATGCCTGCAACTGCGATGGCGCCAGAGCGGATATCCGGCAGTCGTTATAAAAGTGCAGTCGCTCGTTAAAGCCCTTCACCTATAGAGGGCTCAGACAACGGCATTCCAACTCGTCGAATTGTTCTTTTGTAACTGCACGAAGCTAGTTCCAATGATATGTGGTAGATGTCGCTATGTTCTCGCTGATGTTGCCATATGCCGGTAGGATGAAACGAGTCGGCTAAACAAATATAACGTGGTACTTTAAAGGTTATGTCACATGGTACTTTAAAGGTTATGTAACGCGGTACTTTAAAGGTTGTGTAGCGTGGTACTTATTTCTTAGTTTGCTGTTACAGCGATATCTCTTGACAGAGAGTATAAGAAAACATTTACATCAACTGAATACAAATTTTAAAAAAACACCGATAATTAAATATTAATTTAAACGCAATATCAACTATTCTTTCAGGGTTTTGGCGGTTAATTTATTCGCGGTTACTAATTTATACAAGGCTTTTTTTATTAAATTACGCCCATATCATCGATTTTGCAGTAACTTCTCTCACCGCAATTAGTGTCGGAGGCCACTCACGTGACGTCACGGTGACACAGCGACCGAGTTTAGCCTTTTATTAGTATTGATTACGCCCCGAGCCCCGTGTGTGAGCAGTAAAGCCCGGGTCTCGCATTTTAGGGCTCGCGGTATCAAACCCCGTCCGGATTTCGGTTTCCCGTGGTCTACCCGAAAGCACTACAGGCGAAAGCCGGGATGGTTTCTACAAAAGGCCATGGCCATATTCCCTCACGTTCCTTACCTCTAATCTCTCCCGCCTCTCCGCATGTAATTACCACGACGTCGATGAGACGTTAGGGCTTAAGAAGAAATAACTGTTCAGACATTTAATTAAGCAGATACGAAGTTTATGAGAAGTCTTTCAATAATTCTGAGCATTCACGACATGCTGTTCCATGTACGCAAGTTCAATGTATCTACAATATAAATAAAACTTCAACCGCGGTATTTCTTTGACAATTGAATCTTTCCCGGCGTACTGCTGATAAAAATTCATCCCTGGTGTTCTGCAGGATAAGTACTTCTGCCATACAGTTGGTGACGTGTCGCCGCAGTAGGAACTTTCAGTTCACCTGAAGATCCAGTGGAGAAAGCAGTCGAAACGTCATGTGTGGCAGAAGAACTGAAGAATTTTTATTGGGATATTTCTGTTTGCTACAGCGAAGAATATACAGTTTTCTTATTATTATTTGTATCTGTGTGTCTGCAAATTGGCTTGAACGGAATTACATATCTGCTGGTGAGATTTTGACGGGTTTTCAATTAAAGTACTGTACATGCAATTGTCCTGCTTATAAAAGAAGACATCTTTCATTTCGGTGTGAATTCGGAAAGCTTAGAAATTTAAGACGAAAGTCACCACAGATTAATAGCCACTTTTAGAAACTACGTGGTTGGTGTATAGCATATAGTGAGTGCCGGGGGTATATTTAATTTTCATGTGACTTGGAAAAGCGACAAATTTAAGGTAAAAGTGTCCATAAATCAGCATCCATTTGAAGTTAGGTTACAGCTTGCAGTCGAAATGTTGATTTCAACGTGCTAACGGCGTCGCTTTTTTTTTACTTGACGAGGTCATTAGAGGCAGGAAAGGACTGGGGCAAGGAGTGGGTAGAAATTCGGCCATGGCCTTTTGAAGGAAACATCCCGACATTTCCCTTACTTCCACACTCGGTACGTGGACAACGTTTCGTTCAGTGATTAGTAAATAATGAATGAACAGTGTTTTAAACGCCAACTCTCCACTTTAACTGAATTACTACCTGCCGCACTTAAACAAAGACATCAAGATTAAACAACAGGAAGGTTTCAAACAACCAAGAACAACGAAAAGCTAACAGGTAGTTTAACATAAACCTGCAAGTTATGTTTCCGAAACAGAGCTCTCATCTATACTGTCATAAACCTGTAAGCAAGCGGCGTGTATTTCATAGTTTGCTTGACCATCAAGCACTAATTTATGTCGGGTTTTACATTTTAGTATCTTACTGTTTTGCTTAAAATCTGCGGTGTATCTTATACGTGTATCTCTACGTGATCGGGAAATGGGACAAGAAATTATAATAATTTCGATATGGGGCAGATAGTCGCCACAGATCACTCTGTATATGAGAAGAGCACTCCTTTCAAGAAATACTCACAACTCAACGAACTACTATTCTTTCAATTCAGTTTTGGTGTCTTATTTAGATTATTTGTTTCTTAAGTTTTCTGAAATTTTTTATACTAAATTAACCGAAAAAATAATCAAACGTAATAAGCGCAAGTAATATTTATTTTACGATAAACACCGTTGTTGTTTGACAGAAACTCGTCGAAGATCGCACTACTAGTCTTTGGAGTCTGTTACTATTGGTTTTTGACTTTGGTTGTTTGTTTCTTCAGTTTTCCAAAATACAGTGCGTTAAAGTAAATAATACGCTTAATTAAACCTCTACGTTAAGGATCAACACTTCACTAAGCGCAGCTACACTGTGATGTTTAATGCATGGTGATTATCTTTGCGCTTAATTTCGATAAGGATAGACAACAATAAATGTCCTCGAATTACAACTTTATTTTGCTATCAATGGAAAACAGATGTCATGCGTAGAAGAAGTTTCTTTTTTTAATTTGGTCCATAAAGGGAATTTATCAGTACTAATTTTCTCTGGTACTATTTGGTGTGGCGCAGTTGTATTCGCGGGTAACGGCTGCTCACTATTGTTGCCAATAAGCGTTGAGTTTGATTGCTTGCAAGTTCTAATGCAGCGTGGACACAGTGATACTTGACCATGGACTATAATAGTTCGGCCGCCCTACTTCCGTGCTTTATTTGTTACTGTTGTCCACGCTTCATTACAATCTAAGCGCACACGGATTACTATCCTGTGAGGACAATTAGTGTAGAATTAACCAAAACCATTGTGTGGGGAGCGGTGTCAAATAGTCCGCATTACAACCCAGCTACATACGCCTGTAGTGTGAAACTGTATTTCGTGCGTAATGGCGTACGATGCATTCAACCTGAGCATAAAGTTCTTTAGCTTGAAGTTGTGTTTCATTTCGTATGCATGATGTTAGCAGGAGTTCATGCAAAGCGAGGAGGTACAGGAAAACGGCGTCAAACACAGAGTGACCAGGAATTAAAAGATAATTCTGCAACCGCTGATAGGTCATATCATGTCTTACTATATAACAAAATTTTATTTTAGTAATAGTCTCAGCATTTTCGAAATATCGATTTTTTAAATATTTTTTTCGAAACATATGACTTTGATCTGTTTATTCCATGCCGTTTGTACAAATTAGTACTTTTTGAACACTTTTTTAAAAAAATTTACTCAAAGATATTTGGGTCATCTAAAGCAATGTCATTTTATTCTTAAAAGATAAAAAATAAACTTATAAAAATCTTAAATGGTATAATTATTTTATACTTCTCTTAAAATGAATGTTTTATGCTAGTTCAATCTGCAAAAGAGACCATTTTACGTTTCAAACAGATAGTAAAATTTTTTAATGTTTCCTCTACCGTTAGTAACGAAGTTTCGCATTTGTGGGCGGAAGAGGGTGGATGAGGGTGGCAAAAATGTGTAATACTTATGTATAAAAATTTAGCCTTCGTTTGTTTGTACTCGTAAAACTCGAAAAGCAGTAGGTCCATTACCGTCAATTTTTTGTAGAATGTATTGGGCTGCAAGAAGAATGTTTTAGAAACCAAAAATTTGAAAACCACCCCCTCCCTCCTCTACACCACTTAATTTTTATATAAAACGACATAATTTTATCAGATTTCGATGGAACTTTGCACACTGTAAGGAAACAAGGTGTCCCTACAAATATGTAAATATATTTTTCTTTCTTTTCTTATCCCATGTTCTTTTTAATTTTAATGTATGAAGCACAGACAGTGTACGAATTTAAGAGAGTGTTCTAGCAACTCTGACCATGAATATTAGCGAAGTAGAGTATCTTTGTTTGTTTGGTGGTTGTCGAGAAGAATAATGGCGGGGAAAGCAAAAAGAAGTTTCTCGTTTTATTCGCTAGCAGTAAACTGTGAATTATTGCAAAAAGTTTAATGTGCAATAATTGTGTGAGAAAAGTAAGAGATGTAAAATTCAGAACTGGGAAATGTTTGTGTTGTATTTTCAGTTGCAGATCTGTAATAAATTGTCTGGTGAATCATAAGTTGTCCGTTTAGTTAAGTGTTTTTTTTTTCTTTGCTGACACTTCTCTAGATAAATTAACTTCGAATGAGATGCAGTGTGACAAAATACCACCCCAATCAACAAGAGGATTGCAGCTGCGTATATTCTCAACCAGGTACGAAACTAAGAGATTTGTAAAATAAAATACGCTTACAACACGGATACTTTAAAATAATGCTGTCAACATTTGGTTTAGAAAAAACCAATTCATAGCCCCCTTTCCCCTCCTAATTTTGGTCAGTGTTTTATAAAATACCCCCAGTGTTTATACAATATCTATGGAACTTTACACACGTACACTTTAAAACAGCGTCCACATTACGTTTACAACAACCTATCAACTATCCTCCATCGCTCCACTTAAACAAAATTTACTTTTCAAACCATTCAATTTTTTTGCAAATATCTTGAAGATGATCGGCTAAAGTGGATAGCGATATTCTCAGAGGGCGCAACATTTCCTGTCAAACAGCATTGAACCGATTCCGATCGGACAATTGATGACCAAGAAATTGGAATTCGAAATTTAAAAATTGTTTTCAAGTTTTCGCGGCAATATACCAATCTATAGTTTTTATCCAGTCTTGAAGGTACTGTTCGCACACACACACACACACACACACACACACACACACGCACTCACACACACGCACTCACACACACGCACTCACACACACACACACACACACACACACACACACACACACACACACACACGCACTCACACACACACACACACACATATATATATATAGGGGCCTATATGTATCATTATCTGCAAAAATTACTAACAGTTACCAAAGGAACAAGAAAGAAAAAAATCAAAGGTTCTTTAAAAAAATTATAAAATTTGGGCACTTCCCAGAATGGTGGAAGTAGAAACTAGCATGAGATTGTGTTTGGAAGATACAAGTTGGTAGGCAATAATAACCAGAATAGGATTTCCGTGGGCGGAGCACGTGCAGTACGCGTTTCTGCCGCTAGGCGTTTATAGCTGAACTCATTATCAGTTCAGTGCCGCATGTATTGTCTACCTGGCTTATTCTGTTAGTCTGCAGTGATTGTTTTTGCTAGTGATGTTTTTTTTTTTGCTGTTTCGTTTTTGACGATGGCAAGTTTAAGTGAAACGTGCCGCTGTGAAATTATGTTTTCTATTCAGTAAAAATGTTGCTGAAACTGTATTAATGTTCAAACAGCTTAGTGGAAAAACTCAAGTGTACGAATGGCTCGCTCGGTTAAAAATTGCGACGTGTCGATTGATGACAAACCTCCTTCTGGGCGTCCATCAACTGCCAGAATCGGCGAAAATGTTGAAATAATTCGAGAGCTTGTGCTATCAGACCGTCGACAGACAATTGATAAACTGTCAGAGATTAGTGGGTTATCTTGGTGCTCGGTTCAGCGAATTTTAACTGAAGATTTTGGAATGAAAAGGATTTCTGCCTTAGTTTGCTCCTCGAGTTTTTTTTTTTTTTTTTATCTGTTTAACGTCTCTCTAACAGCGAGGTCTTTAGAGATGGGAAAGGATGGGAGGAAAGGAATGGGGAGGAATTCGGCCATGGCCTTTTGAAGGAAGCATCCCGGTATTCGCCTGCAGTGATTTGGGAAACCATGGAAAACCCAAATCTGGATGCCCGGACGGGGATTCGAACCGCCTTCCTCCCGAATGCGAGGCCAGAACGCTAACCGTTACACTACCATGCTCGGTTTGTTCCTTGAGCTCTGACTGACACTAAAAAATAACGTAGAGTTGAAACATGTCGTGCTTTGAAACAACAGCTTGAAATTGATCCAGATTAACATCTGGATATTGTGGGCCATTGGCGTTACAATTATTCATAAAATTGATCCAGATTTTCTGTCAAAGGTCATTACTGGTGATGAGGCATGGTGGTATGGTTAAGATCCAGAAACAAAGCAACAGTAATATTGTTTGTAGTGTTTGTGTAATTGAAATGAAGACGCTTGTAGACAGTGGTAAGTGAAACTGACCGACGCAAAGAAGGAGCGGATCTGCACGAATATGTTCTGAGGGGGGACTGGAAAGCAGGATTGGTCCCGGAGCGTGCAGATTACCAGATTTAACGTGGTGGTAGGAGAGCGTATAGCGGCGGGTTCCTTGATCTTGGGGAGAGGTGAGCTGGCGGCTTCTTTGATGGAGTCTGGCCACTCTGCTAACGAGAGTGCAGCCCGACCACGAATAAACTACAGCCCCGAGCCACGACCGGCGCGCCTGGAGCGCTTAAAACAAGCTGCGCGGGCGTGCGGAGGTGACGGAGGTCATCTCAGCGGATGCGGAGGTGAAAAATAAATCTATAATTATTTAACATTTTTGCATATTTAGGCAATTTTCCATAGCTGCTATACAAATACTGGGTTTTCTTATCGATCTATGGTATTGCAGCTAACAAATGAAACTTCGTCATGGCATACGCGTTTCATTCACGAACCAGACATTATTCAGGGCACTGGAATGAACTCGTACTCAAACACGCCGCTATAGCAAAGATAAAACTCAACCACATGAAGTAAAACAAATTGAGTTGGTGATACATGTGCCATAGATAGCTAGCATCTTTGAGAATCAAACATCTATGTCTATAACACACCAAAGATTGTAAATGAAAAGGTGAACGTACAGACTGAATCAAAAATGATCTATACGTCATACGTAGTAAATAAATAATAGCCTATTATCGCATGTAACCCAATACATGGCAATATAGAATGCGAAGACGAAACTACGTAAAGTGTAAAATATTAATTTTAATAATATGATGAAAAAAATCTTTCGATATCTTCTTTGTTTCTTGAGGCCGCAGTGCTACAATCTCTGATGATTGGAAGTGAATTAAAATCGCTGTTAATAGTAAGTAATGCATAACTGGTGGCTTTGAACATGAAATTGACCTGTTAGTGTGGATATAGTGTTATTTTTTTGTAATTTATTGATGAGCGATTCTATCTTTACCACATTTCCTGAAAAAATTCATTGTTTCTATTGCTGCACAAATCGTTGTGGTTATTATGATGAAACTTAGTACACATGTTCCTGTTATCATGGCTAAACATATTGCAGGAATAAATCAACCCCAACCCCATCTCTTTTCTGCTACAATGGGGGTCAGCCGTTTAAATAGGCATAGAAAAATGGAGCGACTGACATGAAATTTAATTCACAAGAGAAAAAAACTGACTTTATTTATGAGTTTAAATATTCACTGTGTGTGCAAATCCACCTAGATCATACTGGGCAACGCCGGTAACTCTGCTAGTAAACAATAGCAAAAACTTGTTTCATTAGCTACATTCGAAAATATCTTTACAAAAATGAACAGTGGGTGAAAAATATCAAGAGGAAAAATTGATATCGAAACAGTTACAATCATTAATGTATTACGCAAAACTATAACTAAAGTAAAATAGGCTACAAATAACAGCTAAAAACGGATTTATATCTTTATTTAGACAAACATTATGATAAACATCAAAATTGGTTCATAAATTGTTTTAGGGCACTGATGATAGTATGATAAACCGAAACGCATATGTCATAAAGAAGTTTCATTTGTTAGCTGCAATTGACGGATAAGAAAATCCAGTATTATAATTATTTAGGTTTTAATACTTTACCAAAAATGAATTTAAAATAAAAAAGTATATTTTTTATGCCAAATTGCACATTTTTTTTCATATGTAACGTCTATTTCCATATAATACTGCCATAATTATTTATTTTTTGCATCAACTTTCAACAGCAGAGAACGTGGGATGATTTCACAAATCAATTAAATTATTTACATAACAACGCACGCGTCTAAAAAACAAACTTTGTCGTATGAACTTTGCGGAGTTCACGGCTCGACTACTTCATGCGTCAAGCACAAGGCCACGCCACCGCACATCTCCGTGCCCGCCACCCGCCTTCCCACCGCTCTAGCGGAACATTCACAGTACAACTTGTAGGACCTACGATGCGGCTCGACTAATTGAAGCGTCGAGCACAAGGCCACGCCACCGCACATCTCCGTGCCCGCCACCCGCCTTCCCACCGCTCTAGCGGGACATTCACAGTACAACCTGTAGGACCTACGATGCGGCTCGACTAATTGAAGCGTCCAGCACAAGGTCACCACACCGCACATCTCCGTGCCCGCCACCCCCCTTTTGAACCGCTCTAGCGGAACATTCACAGTACAACCTGTAGGACCTACGATGCGGCTCGACTAATTGAAGCGTCAAGCACAAGGCCACGCCATCGCACATCTCCGAGCCCGCCACCCGCCTTCCAACCGCTCTAGCGGGACATTCACAGTACAACCTGTAGGACCTACGATGCGGCTCGACTAACTGAAGCGTCGAGCACAAGGCCACGCCACCGCACATCTCCGTGCCCACCACCCGCCTTCCCACCGCTCTAGCGGGACATTCACAGTACAACCTGTAGGACCTACGATGCGGCTCGACTAATTGAAACGTCGAGCACGAGGCCACGCCACCGCACATCTCCGTGCCCGCCACCCGCCTTCCCACCGCTCTAGCGGGACATTCACAGTACACCCTGTAGGACCTACGATGCGGCTCGACTAATTGAAGCGTCGAGCACAAGGCCACGCCACCGCACATCTCCGTGCCCGCCACCCGCCTTCCCACCGCTCTAGCGGGACATTCACAGTACAACCTGTAGGACCTACGATGCGGCTCGACTAATTGAAGCGTCAAGCACAAGGCCACGCCACAGCACATCTCCGTGCCCACCACCCGCCTTCCCACCGCTCTAGCGGGACATTCACAGTACTACCTGTAGGACCTACGATGCGGCTCGACTAATAGAAGCGTCGAGCACAAGGCCACGCCACCGCACATCTCCGTGCCCGCCACCCGCCTTTCCACCGCTCTAGCGGAACATTCACATTACAACCTGTAGGACCTACGATGCGGCTCGACTAATTGAAGCGTCAAGCACAAGGCCACGCCACCGCACATCTCCTTGCCCGCCACCCGCCTTCCCACCGCTCTAGCGGGACATTCACAGTACAACCTGTAGGACCTACGATGCGGCTCGACTAATTGAAGCGTCGAGCACAAGGCCACGCCACCGCACATCTCCGTGCCCGCCACCCGCCTTTCCACCGCTCTAGCGGAACATTCACAGTACAACCTGTAGGACCTACGATGCGGCTCGACTAATTGAAGCGTCAAGCACAAGGCCACGCCACCGCACATCTCCGTGCCCGCCACCCGCCTTCCCACCGCTCTAGCGGGACATTCATAGTACAACCTGTAGGACCTACGATGCGGCTCGACTAATTGAAGCGTCAAGCACAAGGCCACGCCACCGCACATCTCCGTGCCCGCCACCCGCCTTTCCACCGCTCTAGCGGGACATTCACAGTACAATCTGTAGGACCTACGATGCGGCTCGACTAATTGAAGCGTCAAGCACAAGGCCACGCCACCGCACATCTCCGTGCCCGCCACCCGCCTTTCCACCGCTCTAGCGGGACATTCACAGTACAACCTGTAGGACCTACGATGCGGCTCGACTAATTGAAGCGTCTAGCACAAGGCCACGCCACCGCACATCTCCGTGCCCGCCACCCGCCTTCCCACCGCACTAGCGGGACATTCACAGTACAACCTGCAGGACCTACGATGCGGCTCGACTAATTGAAGCGTCAAGCACAAGGCCACGCCACCGCACATCTCCGTGCCCGCCACCCGCCTTTCCACCGCTCTAGCGGGACATTCACAGTACAACCTGTAGGACCTACGATGCGGCTCGACTAATTGAAACGTCGAGCACAAGGCCACGCCACCGCACATCTCCGTGCCCGCCACCCGCCTTCCCACCGGTCTAGCGGGACATTCACAGTAATACCTGTAGGACCTACGATTGCGGCTCGACTAATTGAAGCGTCGAGCACAAGGCCACGCCACCGCACATCTCCGTGCCCGCCACCCGCCTTTCCACCGCTCTTGCGGAACATTCACTGTACAACCTGTAGGACCTACGATGCGGCTCGACTAATTGAAGCGTCAAGCACAAGGCCACGCCACCGCACATCTCCGTGCCCGCCACCCGCCTTTCCCACCGCTCTAGCGGGACATTCATAGTACAACCTGTAGGACCTACGATGCGGCTCGACTAATTGAAGCGTCAAGCACAAGGCCACGCGACCGCACATCTCCGTGCCCGCCACCCGCCTTTCCACCGCTCTAGCGGGACATTCACAGTACAACCTGTAGGACCTACGATGCGGCTCGACTAATTGAAGCGTCAAGCACAAGGCCACGCCACCGCACATCTCCGTGCCCGCCACCCGCCTTTCCACCGCTCTAGCAGGACATTCACAGTACAACCTGTAGGACCTACGATGCGGCTCGACTAATTGAAGCGTCTAGCACAAGGCCACGCCACCGCACATCTCCGTGCCCGCCACCCGCCTTCCCACCGCACTAGCGGGACATTCACAGTACAACCTGTAGGACCTACGATGCGGCTCGACTAATTGAAACGTCGAGCACAAGGCCACGCCACCGCACATCTCCGTGCCCGCCACCCTCCTTCCCACCGCTCTAGCGGGACATTCACAGTACAACCTGTAGGACCTACGATGCGGCTCGACTAATTGAAGCGTCAAGCACAAGCCCACGCCACCGCACATCTCCGTGCCCGCCACCCCGCCTTCCCACCGCTCTAGCGGAACATTCACAGTACAACTTGTAGGACCTACGATGCGGCTCGACTAATTGAAGCGTCGAGCACAAGGCCACGCCACCGCACATCTCCGTGCCCACCACCCGCCTTCCCACCGATCTAGCGGGACATTCACAGTACAACCTGCAGGACCTACGATGCGGCTCGACTAATTGAAGCGTCAAGCACAAGGCCACGCCACCGCACATCTCCGTGCCCGCCACCCGCCTTTCCACCGCTCTAGCGGGACATTCACAGTACAACCTGTAAGACCTACGATGCGGCTCGACTAATTGAAACGTCGAGCACAAGGCCACGCCACCGCACATCTCCGTGCCCGCCACCCGCCTTACCACCGCTCTAGCGGGACATTCACAGTACAACCTGTAGGACCTACGATGCGGCTCGACTAATTGAAGCGTCGAGCACAAGGCCACGCCACCGCACATCTCCGTGCCCGCCACCCGCCTTCCCACCGCTCTAGCGGCACATTCACAGTACAACCTGTAGGGACCTATGATGCGGCTCGACTAATTGAAGCATCAAGCGCAAGGCCATGCCACCGCACATCTCCGTGCCCGCCCTCCGCCTTCCCACCGCTCTAGCGGGACATTCACAGTACAACCTGTAGGACCTACGATGCGGCTCGACTAATTGAAGCGTCGAGCACAAGGCCACGCCACCGCACATCTCCGTGCCCGCCACCCGCCTTTCCACCGCTCTAGCGGAACATTCACAGTACAACCTGTAGGACCTACGATGCGGCTCGACTAATTGAAGCGTCAAGCACAAGGCCACGCCACCGCACATCTCCGTGCCCGCCACCCACCTTCCCACCGCTCTAGCGGGTCATTCATAGTACAAACCTGTAGGTCCTACGATGCAACTCGACTAATTGAAACGTCGAGCACAAGGCCACGCCACCGCACATCTCCGTTGGCCCGCCACCCGCCTTTCCACCACTCTAGTGGCACATTCACCGTACAACCTGTAGGACCTACGATGCGGCTCGACTAATAGAAGCGTCAAGCACAAGCCCACGCCACCGCACATCTCCGTGCCGCCACCCCGCCTTCCCACCGCTCTAGCGGGACATTCACAGTACAACCTGTAGGACCTACGATGCGGCTCGACTAATTGAAGCGTCAAGCACAAGGCCACGCCACCGCACATCTCCGTGCCCGCCACCCGCCTTCCACCGCTCTAGCGGCACATGCACAGTACAACCAGTAGGACCTACGATGCGGCTCAGACTAATTGAAGCGTCAAGCACAAGGCCACGCCACCGCACATCTCCGTGCCCGCCACCCGCCTTTTCCTACCGCTCTAGCGGCACATTCACAGTACAACCTGTAGGACCTACGATGCGGCTCGACTAATTGAAGCGTCAAGCACAAGGCCCACGCCACCGCACATCTCCGTGCCCGCCACCCGCCTTCCCACCGCTCTAGCCGCACATTCACAGTACAACTAGTAGGACCTACGATGCGGCTCGACTAATTGAAGAGTCAAGCACAAGGCAACGCCACCGCACATCTCCGTGCCCGCCACCCGCCTTCCCACCGCTCTAGCGGGACATTAACTATACAACCTGTAGGACCTACGATGCGGCTCGACTAATTGAAGCGTCAAGCACAAGGCCACGCACCGCACATCTCCGTGCCCGCCACCCGCCTTCCCACCGCGCTAGCGGGACATTCACAGTACGACCTGTAGGACCTCCGATGCGGCTCGACTAATTGAAGCGTCAAGCACAAGGCCACGCCACCGCACAACTCCGTGCCCGCCACCCGCCTTTCCACCGCTCTAGCGGGAAATTCACAGTACAACCTGTCGGACCTACGATTGCGGCTCGAACTAATTGAAGCGTCAAGCACAAGGCCACGCCACCGCACATCTCCGTGCCAGCCACCCGCCTTTCCACCGCTCTAGCGGAACATTCACAGTACAACCTGTAGGACCTACGATGCGGCTCGACTAATTGAAGCGTCAAGCACAAGGCCACGCCACCGCACATCTCCGTGCCCGCCACCCACCTTCCCACCGCTCTAGCGGGTCATTCATAGTACAACCTGTAGGTCCTACGATGCAACTCGACTAATTGAAACGTCGAGCACAAGGCCACGCCACCGCACATCTCCGTGCCCGCCACCCGCCTTTCCACCACCTCTAGTGGCACATTCACCGTACAACCTGTAGGACCTACGATGCGGCTCGACTATAGAAGCGTCAAGCACAAGCCACGCCACCGCACATCTCCGTGCCGGCCCACCCGCCTTCCACCGCTCTAGCGGGACATTCACAGTAAACCTGTAGGACCTACGATGCGGCTCGAC
>JARYHS010013630.1:4227739-4267659 GCA_031002005.1 Vandiemenella viatica | reverse complement strand
GGCTCGACAAATTGAAGCGTCAAGCACAAATCCACGCCACCGCACATCTCCGTGCCTGCTACCCGCCTTCCCACCGCTCTAGCGGCACATTCACAGTACAACCTGTAGGACCTACGATGCGGCTCGACTAATTGAAGCGTCAAGCACAAGGCCACGCCACCGCACATCTCCGTGCCCGCCACCCGCCTTTCCACCGCTCTAGCGGGTCATTCACAGTATAACCTGTAGGACCTACGATGCGGCTCGACTAATTGAAGCGTCAAGCACAAGGCCACGCCACCGCACATCTCCGTGCCCGCCACCCGCCTTCCCACCGCTCTAGCCGCACATTCACTGTACAACTAGTAGGACCT
Source organism: Vandiemenella viatica (assembly GCA_031002005.1). Lineage (NCBI taxonomy): Eukaryota > Metazoa > Arthropoda > Insecta > Orthoptera > Morabidae > Vandiemenella > Vandiemenella viatica. The sequence goes on along the minus strand of JARYHS010013630.1, from coordinate 4,267,306 downwards.
ACGATGCGGCTCGACTAATTGAAGCGTCAAGCACAAGGCCACGCCACCGCACATCTCAGTGCCCGCCACCCGCCTTCCCACCGTTCTAGCGGCACATTTACAGTACAACCTGTAGGACCTACGATGCGGCTCGACTAATTGAAGCGTCAAGCACAAGGCCACGCCACCGCACATCTCCGTGCCCGCCACCCGCCTTTCCACCGCTCTAGCGGGACATTCACAGTACAACCTGTAGGACCTACGATGCGGCTCGACTAATTGAAGCGTCAAGCACAAGGCCACGCCACCGCACATCTCCGTGCCCGCCACCCGCCTTCCCACCGCTCTAGCGGCACATTCACAGTACAACCTGTAGGACCTACGATGCGGCTCGACTAATTGAAGCGTCAAGCACAAGGCCACGCCACCGCACATCTCCGTGCCCGCCATCCGCCTTCGCACTGCTCTAGTGGCACATTCACAGTACAACCAGTAGGAACTACGATGCGGCTCGACTAATTGAAGCGTCAAGCACAAGGCCACGCCACCGCACATCTCCGTGCCCGCCACCCGCCTTCCCAACGCTCTAGTGGCCCATTCACAGTACAACCTGTAGGACCTACGATGCGGCTCGACTAATTGAAGCGTCAAGCACAAGGCCACGCCACCGCACATCTCCGTGCCCGCCACCCGCCTTCGCACTGCTCTAGCGGCACATTCACAGTACAACCTGTAGGACCTACGATGCGGCTCGACTAATTGAAGCGTCAAGCACAAGGCCACGCCACCACACATCTCCGTGCCCGCCACCCGCCTTCGTACCGTTCTAGCGGCACATTCACAGTACAACCTGTAGGACCTACGATGCGGCTCGACTAATTGAAGCGTCAAGCACAAGGCCACGCCACCGCACATCTCCGTGCCCGCCACCCACCTTCCCACCGCTCTAGCGGCACATTTACAGTACAACCTGTAGGACCTACGATGCGGCTCGACTAATTGAAGCGTCAAGCACAAGGCCACGCCACCGCACAGCTCCGTGCCCGCCACCCGCCTTCCCACCGCTCTAGCGGCACATTCACAGTACAACCTGTAGGACCTACGATGCGGCTCGACTAATTGAAGCGTCAAGCACAAGGCCACGCCACCGCACATCTCCGTGCCCGCCACCCGCCTTCGCACTGCTCTAGTGGCACACTCACAGTACAACCAGTAGGACCTACGATGCGGCTCGACTAATTGAAGCGTCAAGCACAAGGCCACGCCACCGCACATCTCCGTGCCCGCCACCCGCCTTCCCACCGCTCTAGCGGGACATTCACAGTACAACCTGTAGGACCTACGATGCGGCTCGACTAATTGAAGCGTCAAGCACAAGGCCACGCCACCGCACATCTCCGTGCCCGCCACCCGCCTTCCCACCGCACTAGCGGGACATTCACAGTACAACCTGTAGGACCTACGATGCGGCTCGACTAATTGAAGCGTCAAGCACAAGGCCACGCCACCGCACATCTCCGTGCCCGCCACCCGCCTTCGCACTGCTCTAGCGGCACATTCACAGTACAACCTGTAGGACCTACGATGCGGCTCGACTAATTGAAGCGTCAAGCACAAGGCCATGACACCGCACATCTCCGTGCCCGCCACCCGCCTTTCCACCGCTCTAGCGGCACATTCACAGTACAACCTGTAGGACCTACGATGCGGCTCGACAGTGCCCGCTACCCGCCTTCCCACCGCTCTAGCGGCAAATTCACAGTACAACCTGTAGGACCTACGATGCGGCTCGACTAATTGATGCGTCAAGCACAAGGCCACGCCACCGCACATCTCCGTGCCCGCCACCCGCTTTCCCACCGCTCTAGTGGCACATTCACAGTACAACCTGTAGGACCTACGATGCGGCTCGACTAATTGAAGCGTCAAGCACAAGGCCACGCCACCGCACATCTCCGTGCCCGCCACCCGCCTTCCCACCGCTCTAGTGGCACATTCACAGTACAACCTGTAGGACCTACGATGCGGCTCGACTAATTGAAGCGTCAAGCACAAGGCCACGCCACCGCACATCTCCGTGCCCGCCACCCGCCTTCCCACCGCTCTAGCGGCACATTCACAGTACAACCTGTAGGACCTACGATGCAGCTCGACTAATTGAAGCGTCAAGCACAAGGCCACGCCACCGCACATCTCCGTGCCCGCCACCCGCTTTCCCACCGCTCTAGCGGCACATTCACAGTACAACCTGTAGGACCTACGATGCGGCTCGACTAATTGAAGCGTCAAGCACAAGGCCACGCCACCGCACATCTCCGTGCCCGTCACCCGCCTTTCCACCGCTCTAGCGGGACATTCACAGTACAACCTGTAGGACCTACGATGCGGCTCGACTAATTGAAGCGTCAAACACATGGCCCCGCCACCGCACATCTCCGTGCCCGCCACCCGCCTTTCCACCGCTCTAGCGGGACATTCACAGTACAACCTGTAGGACCTACGATGCGGCTCGACTAATTGAAGCGTCAAGCACATATCCACGCCACCGCACATCTCCGTGCCCGCCACCCGCCTTCCCACCGCTCTAGCGGGACATTCACAGTACAACCTGTAGGACCTACGATGCGGCTCGACTAATTGAAGCGTCAAGCACAAGGCCACGCCACCGCACATCTCCGTGCCCGCCACCCGCCTTTCCACCGCTCTAGCGGGACATTCACAGTACAATCTGTAGGACCTACGATGCGGCTCGACTAATTGAAGCGTCAAGCACAAGGCCACGCCACCGCACATCTCCGTGCCCGCCACCCGCCTTCCCACCGCTCTAGCGGGACATTCACAGTACAACCTGTAGGACCTACGATGCGGCTCGACTAATTGAAGCGTCAAGCACAAGGCCACGCCACCGCACATCTCCGTGCCCGCCACCCGCCTTTCCACTGCTCTGGCGGGACATTCACAGTACAACCTGTAGGACCTACGATGCGGCTCGACTAATTGAAGCGTCAAGCACAAGGCCACGCCACCGCACATCTCCGTGCCCGCCACCCGCCTTCCCACCGCTCTAGCGGGACATTCACAGTACAACCTGTAGGACCTACGATGCGGCTCGACTAATTGAAGCGTCAAGCACAAGGCCACGCCACCGCACATCTCCGTGCCCGCCACCCGCCTTCCCACCGCTCTAGCGGGACATTCACAGTACAACCTGTAGGACCTACGATGATACGATTTTCCGATAAAGCACTCTTGATTGGCCCGGAAAAAGATTACAGGACTGCATGTAGGACGTGTTGAATATTGGACTCCCAGAAAACCAAGACGAGTCCTTGCCGACCAACTAGCTATGGCGTTGGATCATGACTGGAGCAAACAAACATCCTGCGAGTGTGCGATAAGGACACATGGTGTGCGGCGAGAAAGTACGAGTGGAAAGGACTGCTTGGAACATTGTGTTGGACGCCTTCTAGTAGCGTGAATGGGTGAGCGCATCCTACGGTAGTTCAACATGGAGGTCCTGTAAGTTGGACAATGAATAGACTACTCTACTTTACAGGCAACTTTGAAACATTTAAACTCGTCGCTTTGGTAATAACACTGTTCAGATCATTGTTACTTTTGTTGCACGATCGTAAGGAAAAAAAAAAAAAAAAAAAACAAAGAAACAGGTTGTTGTTTGCTAGTCGAAGTTGGGCAGAATCTCGTATCAAGAGAAAATAATAATATATTTTGCAATGTAATCAAAACATGCACTATACATCCGCATTAAAAATAGAGTACGCGGATGTGAAAGCGGAGGCAGAATTACACGCGAAATTTCCGTACGTGTCGATGCGGATATCCGTTAGATCCCGTGGTGGTGCGTCAGACGCCAGCCGCTAACACCTCACGCATTAAATCTCGAGCGGACGACAGGAGTCCAATGGACATCTTTCAGACCATACGGATCCCAAACTGAGCGGGCGGGTGAGCGGTTAACGCTCTGGTCTCGTATTTTAGACGACGCCAGTTCGAATCCCCGTCCGGGTAACCAGATTTGGGTTTTTCATGGCTTCCTGAAATCACTCTAGGCGGATGCCGCGATGCTTCCTTCAAAAGGCCATGGCCGAATTCCTTCCCGTTCCTTATCTCCAGTCCCATGCGGCCTCAAATGACTTCGACATTGACGAGGCATAAAGTCATAAGTAAAAAAAAAATGGATCCTAAGACTCGGCGTCTGCCCTTACAGCTCCGAGCTAGGCAGCACGGCAATGCAGCATCATGGAGCCCGCCCCATTATCTGAGTTGGTTGTGGCGCCGTGATGGTGTCTGGCGCTGACACGGGGTTAGCTGGTTCCAGTTCCGGTGGGTAGCATAGGTGGCGGTGCACGATTCCTAATCACCAGAGTCCTGGGTTAAACCTCTCCGCAGTGCGTATGGAGTGACGGCATACCACACTGTTGACGGTGATTGGTATCGGATGGAGACATTAAGCCTGGCCACCCGCTCAGAGTCTTCCGAAAGTGTTTGCACTGAACAGCAGCTGATTTCATTGTCTCCCTCCTTCATATCTCATATACAACACAAACACTATCACAGTCAGCCACGCACACAGTAGCACATGCGAACACACGAGGTGTGTGAGAAAAGTAATGAGATTTGTAACACTGCGAGCGATCTGGCAACGCTTAGTCTACGGGTCTGTGCTAGATCGGTTTGTTCAGCCCTTCCAGATGCCCTGTCCGAGTTTCAACTCCGTTCAAGCCAGGTTATTACATCGATATACCAACATCATCATTCGAAAAAGTAGTTAGTGTGGTTTTTGATATTGGACTGCGTGAATGCGAAAGTGATTTTGAATGTGATAACGTGGCTTTAGTGAGGTGTGCACATTGTTCTCTTCCACTTTGTTTTAACCACTTCATCGAAATCCCGCATCTGCACTAATGTAACTACTATCAGGTGTGTGGTACTGCTGTATATGCGTGTTTTGTGCTATATAAAGTGCTTTAAGTAGAGAGTTTTTGACAATATAATGATACACTGACGTCATTAAATTACATATTAAATTACATATTAATTAAGGATATTATAATTAAATTTCCTTCGCATAGTATTGATATCTTGTTACTTTGTTTCTCTCTAATAAAATGTTACTTGAGGTACAATGCAATATTTCACATGGAAATGACACACACCACTGTTGATTGCTTGTTATTCTTAGCATGTTTTCGTGTGGTTCCGAGCGTTGGAAGTCCAATGTGTCCCTCGTCAGTAACAATTATATTTCCTCCCAGATTATCGTTTACCTTTGCGCATGACTCGCAAGTTCTCCTCGCACTCGGAAGCTGTCGCAAAATACAAATCTACTAACTCTTCGACTCCCAAGACGGAAGATTAATTGCTACAGCTGTTTCCTGGCTCTGTAGTTTCCCAACGCAGCAACGCCGAGGAGCCGGTTATTTGAAGATGCAGGACATTTGGTCGCCATGTAGATCCCAGTACAGTAGTCAAAATCTCAAATATTAATATCAAGTTAACATTATAAATTTAAATAGGTCGAGATTAACTTTTATTACACAAAGCCCTTCAACAATGCCAGGTTTAACGGAGTGCTATAATAATTTATTTCTCTCTAGTCGCTTAGCTAAATATAATTGTTATAAAATAAAGCTCATTTTAATTTATCATCCCTTGTGCTGTAGCAAAAAGCTTCAGTGGTCAACTTGCATTTTAGACTAACCACAATCTCCGATAACATTGCCGTTAGAAATGCAAAGCCTCAATCACGCACGAATTGATACATTCCATGTATCCCATGTCAGTCTCACCATGTATCGTCATATAAAATTGATTCCAATTCTTCAAAGGTTCTTACCCCTATCTTTATTATTACCTGCGATGAAGATTGATGTTTTAACGGCTGAGACAGCTCACATCGGCTGAAATAATGACCACAGATAAAACGAAGGATGCTAAAAATAAATCTTAACAACTTACGTTATGCCACGTAATGATTTCAGTAAAAAAACTAATAATAATAATTAATGTGCCAATTTAACAAAATAAATACTTTTCTTTCAGTGTTGTGACAGTTCATTTCTTAGCGATTGCTTAACTAAATAGAATTGTTATAAAATAAAATTCAGTGTAATTTGTCGTGCCTTGCGCTATAGCAGAAGGTTTCCGTTTCAATACGGGTCCAGGTTGCATTTAAACCTCAGCATATACTACTCTAAACTTGCCGCCAGAAGAACAATACTTCAGTCACACGCATATTAATAAATGTACTTTATCGCATTTTAGTGTCAATAATGCATCGCTATATAAATTTGATTAAAAATCTTCAAGGGTTTTGACACCTTTCTTTTTTGTTATCCGTGATTCAGAACGGTGTTACGTTTCAATGGCTGACACAATTACATCTTGCTGAAATAATAGCCCCAGTAATATTGCTCAGTGAAACCTAAGGAAAAATAAAATTAAGCTTATAAACATATATTACGCCACGTAGTATTTGTATCAATTGTAGTGTAGGCTGCTCAGATCGCGATCAATGTGCAACTGTTTCCGTTCAAACGATTTAATAATTTCAATAACAGGACACAGTTTAAATTATTTTGAAAAAGCTAAATTATTCATGCCCTCTGCTGTAACGCCAAATGCCAGTTGTAATTCTGACCCAAGCTAAGTAACAATCTAACCAAAACTTTCGCTGATACATATGCTTGAAACTTAAAGGTTTTATCTTATATATCTATGGACAAAGAATTAAAGAATACTTCTGTATATCAAAAGAATAATTATACAGAAATATGAGCATATAATGATTGATATATCGATTTAAACGCAATACGTACTTTTATTTCAGTGTTCTGTCAGGTAATTTATTCGCGAATGCTTAGAAATGTTATTAAAAAACGTACATAACCAAGAACAATGGCGTAAATCGTGACGTCATTGCGCGACTTCATAGAGCGACGTCATGGCGTGACTGATTACGTCATAGATGACAAACGGTTGCTTATTATAATATTAGATACTTTTATTACACATTAATAGAAGAAACAGATTCAAACCTTGTGAGTTTATCCCGCCAGGTCAGTTTCACCATAAGAAGGCAGATTTTATGCCAGGAATTATGAACAGTGTAGTTGTTGCTACTAAATCTCAGACGAACTAACTCAGAAATAACAAGGACACTGAAGGGCCAGGTTAACTCAAGATTTAAACAATGATGAAAACATGATACATACATGCATTGTTCAAGAGTATGTCGAATAAAGAAATAACTCTGAAGTAAACAAATGCTTACTCATAGAATTCTACATCGCTTCGAGTTCTGAGTTCTTTTGCGAGATAACAGAGAGTGAGTATAGACGCTCCGTTACTAGGGACGCGTAGGTTAAGGACGATTAATCTTCGTGGTTGCTGCGGACTCCCTCTAGCCTGCGCTGCCAGTGTGGTGGGGCAGCAGACGTTGCTATTCGTTCTCCACCTGCAACGTAAACCCTCGCGATTTTGTATTTTGTTCGCATCCATGATAGGCTGTATGTGTTGAGCCATAACCACACCTCAACACATTACCGCAAAAGGAGCCCGTCTTGGATTTCGTAAAGCCATTCGGTAATTGTATCTAGGACTATAGCTCAACGTTACAGTAAAGTTTAATACGAAACTCCAATGCTGATGCAAACAGTTTTAAATGAGCCAACATATTCACACTCAATATTTTTACTAGATATATTTTTGCAGTCTGTTTTACTCGAACTATTACACCTAACGTACTCTGTCTTCTGGATATTGTGGGTCACTTCCCCGATTGCGAGTTAGTCAATTTTTTTATATAAAGCTGAATAACACGCCAATGCAATTGAATTTTGTTTTATTCTATGTGTCGTACGCGTTTCACTATATTTCCAGAGCATCATCAGCGAAATCTGTTTGGTATTTGTACATTTAGTTAGTTACATTCCATTTTTAAAAAGTTGAAATTCATTTTACTTACATGTGAGTTTTTTTATTTTGTTCTCATATTCAGGGTTAGCTTCTCCGTGTAGGATTTTGTAGGATTCACTGCATAATCTTCCAAAGATAAAAAGCACTACACTGCGCCAACCAGATCACATATTATCACTATTATTTAATATCAGTATCGCTTTCAAAAACACGAGAGTATATACATCAAGCCATGTTTTTCACAAGTCTATAGTGTGTGTGTTTGTTTATGTTTCAGGTTTCATTGTGTTTAGAGTGCCTTGTTTTTTATTATCTACTTTATGTTAACTTTGATGGTACGCGGGGATTTCAAATGGATTGGTTTTTTTTCTGAATATTTATTTGGTTTTTAATATCGCATATAGTGTTTCATTAGTAAAGTTTGTGTAATCATTTATTATGTGTTTTCCTTCAACTAGCGATTTTTGGATGTGATAATTAATTTCAACCTATTGTTTTTTAAATGGATTGTAACTAACTAAATGAACAAATACCAAATAGATGTCGCTGATGATTCTCAGGAAATAGAGTGAAACACGTAAAACAAAAACAATAATACAAAATTCAATTGCATTTGCGTGTTACTAACTTTTAAATAAAAAATTGATACACTATCTTCTTCTCAGCAAACAAGAACAATACAAAATATTGAGACACAGTAACAAAAAGTACTATTCTTTGTGGCGGTCGCGTCTGAGGATCGCTTTACGCAACTATAAAGTGCTGCGGCCATCTTTTATCCACACTACTTTTGTTCATCTGCCGCGGAGGCAGTGCTACCAAATGCTACATTTAAAATTGTATGCTACCAACTTAAAATATATAATCTCAAATTTACAAACTAGTCACCCGCGGAACCTCTTTACAAAACATTATATATATATATACGTATATTAAAACGATATACTGCTATACACCACGTGAAAACAACGAAAATTAGTGATACGATTGTCACGATTGATTTACACTGAACAATTCATCACCAAAGATACTTGTAATCAGAACAGGGGGCGGCATGACAAGTTGTCTGTGCAATGATTGCGAGAATACACGGACAGTGTGCTCGCAATAGGTGTGTACTGTACCGTTCTTGTAGGTATAACAACAGCAATCTATGCTGACTACCAGAATAGAACCGAACTAGCTGCGCGACAAACTGCGGATTTTGATAGACAATATGACATAAAAGATACAACACCGTTAACTTGTTACATAACAATACACTAATTAAAAATACTTATTGAAAATGAACCAGAACTTACTTAAAATTATTTTAAAACTTGTTATGAATTAAAAAACTTAAGTGTATCAGAATAAGGTCTCGTACTGCCTTCAATCCATAAATTGTGTTAATTTATTCTAAATTCATGTAGCTCGAAAACGATTTTCATTTTATAGCGTACCGCTATCTTCAGAGATTTATTTTGTTTATTTATTTATCAATCTTGTTCCATGGATCCCTGCTGAGGAAGGACCTCTGGGATGAGAAACATGTCATGGTTAATACACATACATACAATATGAGTCATAATCATAGTGAAGACAAGTATACGTTCCAAAGACAAATAAAGAGAATAACAATAAACATTATTTTTTACAACTGAACTTTGCAAAAGTCGTATTGAATACAATTAATTAATTTCTTCAATGTTGTAAAAGGAGTTGCCAATAAGATAATCTCTCAGTTTTTATTTAAATATATCTTTATTATCTGCGAACTGTTTTATACTCTTGGGAAGTTTAGTAAACAGATGTATCCCAGAATAATTAACTCATCTCTGTATTAATGACAGAGATGTTTGTCTTTTGTGCAAGTTATTTCTGTTTCTTCTATTCAAATTCTGTACCTTTGAATTAGATGTAAACAGGTTAAAATGAAGCACTGAGAAGTTATTGTATGAATATTGAGTTTTTTTAAAAAGTTGTCTGCAAGAAGTTCTTCGTTGTACCCTACACAACATCCTAATAGCTCTTTTCTGTGTTATGAAAACTTTTTCACTTTTTGAAGAGTTTCAGCAAAATATTATGCCATATAACAACACAGAATTAAAATATGAGGAGTACACCTGTTTCGTTAATTCTAGATCTGCTGTTAGAGAAAGTGTTCGTATTGCAAAGGTGGCACTACTTAACTTCTTCAGTAGCGAAGTGATATGTTCGTGCCAACAGAGTTTCTCATCTGTTTTAATTCCAAGGAATTTTCATTTGGTACCCGGTGCGTCGGGTTTGGTAAAAGTGAAAAGGGGTCCTGATTGGGGGATATATTTACGAGGAGATAACGTATCAGCTGCTGGTAATGGAGTCTAAGTTTGGGGAGAGAACTGTTGTACTGTCGTTCAGCTCTTCGGCTGCCACTGTGGACTATGTTTCTCTGCACAGACAGTAACAACACACTGCTACTTACGTTAGTTGGACGATGACGTCATCGTACGTCCTCCGGTGTTGAGAAGTGGTTCAGGGAACAGGAAACTGAAACAAACAAATGGTTTACCATTAAAACTGCTGTCAGAAGTGGGATATCGTAGTTTAGTTTAGAGGCTGGTTCGAGAGATTCAAGCCTCTCCGCTATGTTTGCAGCACACTTTCTGACCTGCCTCATGATTTATCGATTGTTCAGCCACAGTCGATTTTCGCAATCGATACTGGAGGCTGCGTCTGAAGATCTGTTGTGTCAGATAACTCATCTCCATAGTTATATCGCAGATACGTGCTGAAGTTGACAGAAACTTTGAATATATATTGTGGCCACTATGCATATGCCATATATAATTTCTGTTTCCAGCCTCTGTTTTTCCAGTTAATACAAAGCTTGTAGCAATTAATAGGGATAAGCACACAGCATTTTTTTACTGACCCTCTGTTGTTCAAAGCTTTGGATAAGCTAATTAAAGTAAAAAAAAAATTAAAATCGAAATCAGTGGTAAGAGTCATCGTATATGATACACATGACATGCCTGCACAACATAATTATCAAAAGAGGAGAATCCTGCGCCTTTCGCCGTTTTGTACATTCTCCAAATTTTTTGTTACTTTCGAAAGTAATGTAACAATTTCTATTACATTATTTTATTACATACCGCTTATTGATAAACGTTGAAATAAACATGGAATGATCGAATACCTTGATAAGCAATACTGATGACTGCAATTAAATGTAATTAATTGAGTGTTCAGAAGAGAGGGCAAGAAGCTGTGGTAAGTTAGAAAGTGGCAGTAGTCGTGAAGGCGAGCTGGTGCGATGTGGAGTGGTCGACTATCGACCCTACCAGCCGAGCACCTCGTCCACTCTGGACTCACTGACTCCGGCCAGTCCCTCAAACTCATCAAGGCCTCCTCCAGACAACACAATTAACAAAACTGCTACCGGGGAAAACTGCCTCGTAAAAAAAGTGAAGCACCCAAACGGGAAGAGGAAACTAAACGAAACTTCGTGGGGTGGGAGGCTACGCGATGTTATTTCAGTGATTAAAAAGTCGAGTCAAATTTACAAAGAACTTGGCGTTTGAGCCCACTGATGAGTATGATGTTGCACCCCCTCTGTCCTGGATGCATGCGCTGATTCTGTTGTGAAGGCTGTCACGAAGCCGTTGTGCCCTCTCCTGAGGCAAGCTGGCCACAACTGTTGTAACTGGTCCTTGATATTCTGGATACTGGCACTGGGACGGAGTTGACGTCAGAGCTGGTCCCACACATGTTCTATCGGGGACAGATCTGGGGATCTTGCTGGTCACAGGAGTACCACATCATCACGCAGACAGTTCACAGAGACACGTGTCGTGTGTGGACGAGCATTGTCCTGTAGGTTCTGTCGCGTGAGAGGTAACACATGAGGACGCAGTATGTCCGTGAGGTACCGTTGAGATCCCTCAACCACTGCCAGCCCTTCACCTGAAGTCACACCCGATTTGACTCGACTTTGTAATCACTGAAATAATATCGCGTAGCCTTCCACCCCACGAAGTTTCGTTTCCTTACCTCACGCAGCATACGCCATGTACGGTTGCCAAGTTATTTAGAAAAAAAAAAGCATATTCGTCTTTTGAAGTAGAAAATATAAAGTATATGAACTGGAAAAAATACTATTTTAAAATTCAGGTGTTTGCCTGCTTAAATATATATTATAATTACCTTACGGGACTAGATATTAATTTTTTTGTTTCGTTTCAAAGTGTTCTAAATCTACAGTTATATCGAATATAAATGAACAACTGATCGTTAATTAAATTTAAGAATGACCTTTTTCTCCCTCCACATCATTTCACATTCATTTCCTTTCGTAACAAGCATTAAATTTGGATTGGAAATTGATAACGTTGCTTGAGTTGCATATTTTTTTTTTTTTTTTGCTTATAGCTATACGCCTCGTCGACGTCGAGGTCATTAGAGGCGGGATGGGACTGCGGACAAGGAACGGTAAGGAATTCGGGCATGCCTTTATGAAGGAAGCATCCCGGGCATTTACCTGGAGTGATTCGGAAAAACCAAGGAAAACCCAAATTTGTAAGCACGGACGGGGATTCCAACTGACGTCCACCCGAATGCGAGGCCAGAGCGCTAACCACTCACCCACCACGCTCGGTTTGAATTGTATAGTTTACCACAAATTAAATATTTCCGCATACTTTATGGTTATGATAAAGTAGACTGAACAAAAATAATGTATGATTGTTTTTTTTATAAAGGTGTGAGTATGAACCCTATTGTAACGGCACAGCTAGAATTTAGAAATATTTGCAAGGGGAAAGTCAGTATTGATTTGTAAGTAAATATCGATATGTTTCGGCATGTACGATGTAGAATATCACGTTTTTTTTTTTTTTTTGTTTTTTTTTCGGTAATTGTTGGAGAGTAGTGGCGGGAGAGTTGTTAGCAAGATGGCGGTTGTTGTGGTAGAGTAGTATAAATCGTAACACGCGACCACCGCGGCATATCTATCGAGATATCTAGTAAGGATGCAGTGTGGAGAGTGACGCTACGCAGTGTGTGTTTCGGTAGGAAAACGAGGACAGAGTTTGTAAGTGAACTTGGCTGATGAACTATTACGTTGTTATGTCTGCTCGAGTCTGAAACAGAGCTGTGAACTTGTACTAGAGTAATGGCTTACTACTACCACTATCTTACCGAACTTGTGTATTCGGAGAAGAGTCTATAAACTATATTTTGTCTGGTGGCTTGCGTTTGGCGGCAAGTGTTTATGAGCAATAAAAATTGTTAGTGCTGACGAACTACACGAGTGCAATAACTTTTCTTAGTAGATGGTCTGTATAACCTTTCCGGGTGGGATAAGATACTCTCCACCAGCGAGAAACTGTTACTGACCTGTTGAAATTTATATTAACCGGTTCCTTATAATGTCCTCTACACGTTTTTCACTCTCTTTTCTCGGAAAAGTCGCCACGAATTAAACTAAAAATTCTGAAATATGACATTGGACCGCAGCTTATAGATGCCACTGGCGATGCGAAATCAATGATAATCTCTTGAAATGTTGGTTTAATCCTTTGTTGTAATGTTTTCTTGCCGCTTTAACTTCACTCCGTTGTAAAACGTCGCGTGAAATTAACGGATACAAAATATTTATCCAAAATGCAGTACAACAAGGCTCGCCATCTTAGAATCGATACAAGCAGTCAGAGACAAATCGATTGCTTCCGTTGTAAACAAATGCGCAGTTTCCGAGATGGCTGCCGCAGAACACATTTCCCGTAAATTTTTTACTCTTCCTCCAGGCCGAATTTCAACTAACCATGATTACTATGACAAAACGAATCTGTTTAGGTTGATATAATCCCTGTATCGATAATTTTTGTGGCATTTTTGCAAAGCTGCTGACATTTTGCCGTTGCCGTCCCGCATTTCGGCATTTTTAATTTAATTGGTGGCGACTTTTCCGCAAAAGGAGAGTGCAAAACGTGTAAAGGACACTATAAGGAAGCAGGTAATCCAAATTTCATCAGGTCAGTATCAGTTTTTCGCTGGTGGAGAATATGCTACCCCACCCACCTTTCCATTAGCAGCAAACAGCTGACTGACGGCAGTGTAGAAATCAGTCTGTTAGCAGGATAGCAACTGGTACAGCTACAAATTCTAGAACTTTAACTTCAAAATAGCCACAACTTGTTATATTTACGTCACACTATACCTCTGGCCTGTAGTTTAATTCCTCAAAATATTATGATCAAGATCCATCTGAGAATGCGAGCTCTGTGGACGGTTGTTACACTGTAAAATGATTGTCAGTTCTTGGTAGCACTATTGGTTCCTTAACATTTTTTTCTGTCCTTTCAGCCACTACCTAAACACCAGCTACATATATCCCGAGGTAGTGTAAAGCAAGATTTTAATTTAATTTAAACCAACAGTCATTACTGTGTTGTATTTGACTCACTTAAGGTATCGTGAATTCGCTTCTTTATGTTTTAAAAATGAACCCCATCGCAACGGTTGGATGGAGGGAGTGTTCACGATTAATTCAGTGATTAGAGTTTTTAGACAATAAATTAGCAGTTGGATTTGGCCACAATTAACACATGTGTAGATGGACTGTTATAACCACACACTTTTACTAGCAGTTTTAAATAGTATAACACCCAAAATTTATGGAATTTACCACATATAATCTGTGTTAGGTTTGTATTCCGAAGTCTGCAAACTCTTGCGAGAGAGAAGTTATAACTGAAGCAAGTGTAGGCCGCAGTTAGCTCCGTCGTTTATTACAACAATCACGGATCCTCAGAATGACAGTATAAGTTGTTCTGACACGTAAACAGACAGTTCTACCATCTCTGGTTAGCAGAAGACGACAGGCAGAGTTTATTTTCCCGTCGCGGAAGCAGGAAAAACGTATCCATGGATCCGTTTTGTCTTCTAGCACTCAATGAAACACTACTCCACACTGTCAGAGGTATCGCGCGAGTAATGCGATTGTCCTGCGATATTAATACAATTACGTAAGATTCGATTAATCGAACTGACGCTCCGTACACATCACCGATATACACAGACACATTTTGACATAATTACTACATGAAATAAAAGGTCGCCAACCTAGTGTGTTGCGACAGTAGCTGTTGTGAATCAAGACTGAACTGGAACCAGATTTCTTAGATGAGCAGCGTTTAAGGAGCGTCCATAAACCACGTAGCTCCATTTTAGCTTGCTGTGAACCCCTCTCCCCCCTCCCCGCTTAGCACGTAGCATTCTTTCCCTATTGATTCCAGAATACGTTTTGTACTGTTTTCTCTTATCAGACTATCGTAAATTACGTACGGAGATAATTAAAAGACGGAAATAAATGTTCACATGCTGTTTAGTGTTCTTTAACTCATTTCAACTGTGACAGATAATATATTCATATACGCTACTTGGCCTGTTGCGGAACCTCCCTTGCCCCCAAGTAGCGCAGCGTAGTTTCCAGCCTACGACTCCCACCCCCTCTAGACCGTGCCACGTAGTCTATGGACACTCCCTTATTACTTAAGGGTGGTATGTCTGTGCTGCTATCTGCATGCGACATGTGTTCTGTATGACAAGTGTATTATTGTTTGTGAACTGTGTAGATTTTGATTTGGACATTGGGAACCATCCCAGGATACCCCCGGGTAATTACTGCAGACCAGAGCTGGAACCTAGCCTCGTCGCATATCCTCAGTCCGCATTGGCGGGTTTTGTTGCGAATTACATGCATTTTGCTGATTTAAATACATTATACGCCCTTCTACTGCGTATTCCGTCTTTTTTTCAGCAACTACGTTTCGACCCCAAACTGTGAGCATCTTCGGGAAATTATCCGCCTGCTGAATGTGTGAGCGAGACTAACGACACGCTGTTCACTTTTTCCTCTTTTTTCGCTTCGTCGACGTTGAGGTGATTAGTGGCGTAAAAGGATGGGGGCAGGGAAAGCGAAGGAATTCGGCCATGACCTTTTTGAAGGAAGGAAGCCTGGAGTGATTTGATGTAACCATGGAAAACCCGAATCTGGGTGTCCGGACGGGGATTCGAAACCACGCGCTGTTCGCAATTTTGAGATCGTTTCTCAGTAGCTAGTGTACGAATGATGACAGCTCCCCTGTGGGAGTCTGGCCTTGAACTGCGCGAGCTGTTTTACATGTGCGAGGCCTTTTCTGCGTGTGATGTCTACAGTAGTCTCGGTGCTGCGGGGGTGTGAATTACGTGGTGATTGCGGCGGAACTGGTTTCCGCAGACTCAGCCGCAGTTCCATTAGCGGTTCCGCTTCCGTTTGTTTTGGGAGTCACGTTGGATGTTTACCCAGCTCCGCCGGCCCGCTCTGTTTTTCTTCCTCCGCCGCTGCGGTTTGTGCTTCCGTCTTCAAACAACAGACGCGCGCTCTCCCGGCCCACTCTAACCAAGCCACCCACATCCGCACAATCGCCGCTTTTTCTGCCCCTCGACGTCCTTTCTTTAGTCGCAGTGCCCGTTCCAGTCTAAGGCCCACCACCGAGATTAATGCGCTCGTCCGTTATCTCATCGAAACGATACTTTATTTTATACTAGCTGTGACCGCAACATCATCAAGTGGAATCTGATATTTGTGCTGATTCTCGGATAAACTATGAAACAGATATTGTGTCTGTAGGTAAAAGCAGACGATCAGTCGTATTTTTTCTGTTTTCTTGAAACTCGTTTTGAATTTACACTGTATGCAATGCTTTAATCACGTTGTAACATTATAGAGCGATAAGCTAACGAACTGTCCAATTTCATCGATGTCAAATATGTCAATAATCGATATATATTAGAAGTACTTCGTAGTAGTAAACTCTTTGTAAGCAGCAGCAGTCGGTGCATGATTGTCGCTGGTGCAGGCAGCGCGGCAACGAGAATGTCGTGTGGAGCAGTGGAATTCTCCCGAGTGAAAATTGATTCCTAACTCGCGCTTCCGCGCCGGAACAGAACATTGTCTGTCGTTTACGCCTCGTTCGGACAGACCAAGTCGTACAAACTACATTTGGTGAGTGTATAATAAGTGACAATTAAGTTTTTCCCGGCGTATGGTAGACAGGAATTCTTCACGGGTCTTCTGCCGGATTAGCGGCAGAAGACCCGTGAAGAATTCCTGTGTATAATAAGTGGATAATGAACAGTGGTGGTGCTACAGAAGAATGCTGAAAATTAAGTGGACAGACAAAGTAAGAAATGAACGAGTTTTGGAAATGATGGGTGAGGAAAGAAGTTTGTGGAAGAAGCTTAACAGAAAGTAGAGACAGGCTGGTAGGTCATATTTTGAGACAAGCTGGATTGGTTAATTTGTTAGTGGAGGGAACTGTCGAAGGTAAGAACTGTAGAGGAAGACAGAGATTAGAATGTATGTTAGAATGTGGGTTGTAAGGGGTATGTAGAAATGAAAAGGTTAGCACAGGATAGGAAGGGATGGAGGATTGCATTAAACCAGTCAAAAGACTGACGACAGAAAAAAAAAAAAAAAAAATGAACAGTGATTGTTGTGAGAACAGTGACTACGCTAATAACTGAATCTACGGTAAGTGATTGTACTTTCCACTCTCGGAAACCTGTAATCTCGGATTAATATTATTTTCAGTTGGTGGTCGCCATATGTATGTTCTTTAAGACCAAAACTGTGTTTAGAACTTAGTACAGCTTTAAACGACTGTGTTTGTGTTCACTGGTATAATACCCCGTATAGTACTAAATGTTTAAATTACACCTAGGATTGATAAATTGCTTGACATTACGTCGGCTATCAACTGTGGCGACCGCATTGTAGAAAATAAGTTTAAACGAAGTCTGAAACCTTCCATTAGATTGGTCAAAATGTCAGTGTACAGCAATTATCATTTTCATTAACTATTAAACCCAGTAAAACCTTGTTGTTTTACAACGTTTGAGAGTACCACATTGATTAGCTTTTCGATTGATGACTAAATCTTGCTATTCAATCCTGTCGACAATTATAATAGTTTCATTTATTCGCTTCTCCTTACAGATTGCTGTTTTTGGTCGCTTGGGGACTTTGCATTTCCTGAGAGGTTACTGATTGCTGCTGTTGTTGGCTGAGATAAATAGTTCTCAAAATGACAACACATGAGCCGCTTTTTTAGTTAATATTTATTTTTCCGTGATCCCTAAGATAATATAAGCACCAGATTCAGGGTCGCATTTAGGCTTTGTGTCCCATGTGTTGATGCGGGTCCATGTCAGCAGAGGTGTAAGAAAAATCATAAAGAATAAAAAAAATAATTAAAAACAATGAAGCTGTACTACTGGCCTAGGTTCATTGGGGTCCCTTCCGACTGTCGTGGGGACCCCTCTCTTTGTGGTTAGGGTCCCCTTAAATGCGGCCCTGACCAGGTTTCTTCAAAGACACTACGGCGCACACTTAGTAGTCCGATTAAACATTCTGAAAACGACTGACAACTGACTTTCAACTAACTACTCTGCACTGTCGCTCGTTTAGATAGATGCTACAGAAAATTGCAGAATAACACAGAGATAGAAGCTCGATATTTCTCGAACGGCGACAATACATTTGACGATCAAAACCATTTTAAAACAATCAGAATTAACAAATCATTCACAATCATCTTCAAACACACGGAAATTAAAATTTATAAGTATTTAAATACAAAATTATCAGCATAAACCACTCCAAACACAGTAGCTGACCTCATTGCTTGGAATTACAAATTTTCAACCAATATTTCATGCATAACACTGTCCTTCATCGTATTGTATATCATTCACATAGTTTCTCTCCATGTTCCATGTTCCATGTTCCATGTTCGTTTACACATATTCACAATCAATTACAAGAAATGTATACAAAACCGTAATTAATCAGCTCCCAGCTCGATACACATCATTCTTAAAATAACATTTCATTAACGGACTGTGTCCGAGGGCCGCAATAATATGTTTCTACCTCTTCTTGAAGCTGCTACTAATTGAGACAGGTTATTGTCCTCGATGATCTGCAGGCATAAGCTTCGACAAAATATATCGATATATCGAAATAACAATATTTTTAATAAAATAATCGATACTTTTATTCTCGATATATCAAAAATCTATACTTATTGGAAAATGGATTTTAAATTACAATTCGATATATTTTTCGTATTAGCGCAATTTAGCATTTAATTTCATGCATTGCATATTTATTGCATAAGTATTCAACAAACTTCTTTCCTCACCTATCATGATGCTACAGAAGAATGTTGAAAATTAAGTGGACAGACAAAGTACGGAATGAATGGTTTTTGGAAATGAAGGATGAGGATAGAAGTTTGTGGAAGAAGCTTACAGAGAGAAGAGACAGGCTGGTAGGTCATATTTTGGCACATGATGGATCGGTTAATTTGCTAGTAGAGGGAACAGTCGAAGGTAAGAACTGTAGGGGAAGACAGAGATTAGAATATATGAAGCAGATAATTGAGGACGTGGGTTGTAAGAGGTATGTAGAGATGAAGGGGTTAGCACAGGATAGGAAGGAATCGAGGATTGCATCAAACCAGTGGAAAGTCACGATATCATTAAATATCCGATCTTCTGAATGCGTCGTGAAAACTAGCGAATTCGTTGTAATTTACCAGTTTTTCCTCAACGGTTAACAGATAAAAGAGCAGATAATTTGTTTACGTTAACGTCATTTTTTTATTTTATTATTTTATTTTTTGTCAACGTTTTAGATTAAGCAGTATCTGGAGGAACCACTAATTGATAGTAAACCAGACCAGTAAAGTTTTGGGTGAATTGCCAACACTTCATGCCGATGCTTTCGGAAGTCGTGCTGAAGTACCTGATATGCCAAGCCCCTTCTGCAGTTAAATCGTGTGGTACCAGAGAACAAAAGTAGATTGACGGGGGAGCATACGAGGCAGGGAGTAATTCTGATGTATATACCAGACTAATACTGGTTTAATACTTTGGAAACATAAATAAATCAGTAAACATTTTGTTGCGTTCCTGTTCTGTTAGAATTCATGGAGACGCGTCCACAGACTATACCAGAAGCGCTTAGCTAACTTCCAATGGTGCCCCGAGTGACTTGGGACACAGGGTGGGATCATTTAGTCGAGTAGCTTGAATACGGGGATCTAACAGCTGTTATCGTCTATAGCCCGGGAGTGCATCCTTCTATTAATAAAACAGTTGCAGTCAACATTTCAGTGGATATAATGCCACGTGTTCAGTCAGAAATATGTAAAAGTGTAAAACAGTTTCCTACTTGTGAAAAGGAGGATCTGTAAAATTCATAAAGTGCTGTTCCAGACCGCCACGTAAAATATCATCACCCTAGCTGTAAGTATAATGTAAATATGTATATAATAATGTGTAATGCTTTTGTCAAATGTAATGAAACACATGTGAAACAAATTCACAGCCACTGACGAAGCCCCACACCATAAGGGCGAAACGCGTATGGGAATAAAGTAACATTAACACCAACAGTTGTTTCCAGACGGAATTTTGATTTATAATCCATTCATATCACGTCCTACATTTCAATAAAAAAAACTATGACATGCATAATGGCGAAGGTACCTTTTTTTTAATAAGCGATCAATAATATCGATTCAAGGCACTATGTTTCACAAATTCAAGTAGATACACACACTATAGTGTGTTCGGTCACTTAACTTTTTGTTACTAAACCACTTCGGCGTGTTTTTACAAGGTATTGTTTCTGTGAGATATCTACATTACGGAATTGCGAAATCAAACGTGAATAATTCTCAAGTAAATCAAGCATAAAGAGATACATATTATGTGCTAGATACGTTGCTTTTAACTCTTTAGAAATGATGCGGATTGACTACTTTGTCAGAAGCTTTTAAAGCTGTCACATAGAGTGGAGGTACAGTCTGTGCGGACTAACCACAGAGCACAGATAGCCTATTACGTAGCGCCCGGAAGCGCACTCAATCCCTTGACAAGTGTCCAAAGTCATTCCGCCTCGCCACCGGCGACATCAAAGCGACAAATCGTCAATAAACACCGGCGGCGCCCAATTACTTCGAGCGACGCGCGCCTGTCGGCAAAAAACGGCGGCTGCGTCACGCCCAAATAATTAAGACGTAATTTTCGAGCGCGTTGAGCGGGGTTATAATCCGCACCCTCGTCTACCGGCACACTGCAAAGGGTCGCCAGCCACACGGGCGCACTGCATGCTATACGGTGCGGGTGATGGGGCGGGCGTGACCAAGTCATCGAATTTCTCTCCTGAGGGCCGGATCTACGGGACGCGAGTTTCCTGGGAAGTGGCGCGCTACGCGATGTTTGGAAGGGGGTAAATCTGTGAGTTAGTGACGTCACCGCCAGCAAGCTGCGTCCCTGTTGCGCTCGTAACCATCACGCCACCTGTTGCGCGTGTGGTTGGACGCTTTTCGCAAAATCTTTATACAAACACACAGCTTCTATCCGATTTGCATACGTATACTTTGAAACAAATAGAAAAACACTGTTTAAGTTTGATTTACGGAAACCTAAGCCCTTTCCGCCGGCAAATGTGAGAATTATTGCACCATTATTCTAACAATACATGCTTCAAAATTACTGACTAGAATAATATACAGATGGATGGAAAGGGTAGTAGAAGAGATAGTAGGTGAAGATCAGTTTGGGTTTAGGAAAAATCGCGGTACAAGGGAAGCAATTCTGTCTTTAAGATTAATACTTGAAGGGCGGAACAAGAAAAACAAAGATACTTTTATGGCATTTGTTGATTTAGAAAAAACTTTTGATAATGTTAGGTGGGGCTGTAAGGGGTATGTAGAAATGAAGTGGTTAGCACAGGATAGGAAGGGATGGAGGATTGCATCAAACCAGTTGAAAGACTGACGACTGTAGAAAAAAAAGAAAAAAAAGCCCTTTTCCCCCATCACCTTAAATTCTGTCGCCGTTTCTCATACTAAACAACAGTTTGATAGTAGTTAGCACACGTATATTTCAAAACAAGGCGGTCTGGTAGCTCAGTGGTTAAGGCGCTCACTTCCGAAAGTCTCTCTCTCCGCTCGCGGTATCACATCCCGTAGTGAGAATGAATTATTAGGAGTTGTATTTGATTACATGAGCAACGCCGGGACGTTGTGTGGTTCTGATTCCACGTTAAACTGTAGGTCCCTGAGGAAAGGAATTAGCTTTCTAGCCTCTGACACAATGGCTAGGTGCATCATCTTCGGGAAGATTGGACGACCCGTCGGGTTGTGTACTAGGTTTTGAATTTTATTTTTTGAAGTGAAAACTTCTTTACGCGCGTTGGGCGAGTATTGTATCGGTAAAATCTTATGAAATCGCGTCACCGACATGCTGATGTTACCAGTAAGTCTGTTGCGGTCTGGTGCCTCAGTGGTTAAGGTGTCTCAATGCCGAACAATAGGTCCCCGGTTCGAATCTCTGTCTCGGCGAGGATTTTCATAGACCCTTAACCCGACCTTCACCTCTGGCACAGCTTGCTGTGTAATGTGAAGTACGCCAGAACGCTTCCGTGGTTCCGATTCCACGTTAAACTGTAGGTCCTCTGTACGCGGTAGGACTACTGGGTTAGGTTAAGGCGGCTAAGACGGGGACGGAATTCGCAGCCAATAAAACCTTTGCCACCAGGTCATTACAACCACACGGAATTATTATTACTACCTAGTCTATCTGTATCTATAAGTATCACGTGTTGCGCGTATCAAATCTTTTTTAAATTTTTTTAACTGCTTTACGTCTCTCAACAGCGAGGTCTTTAGAGACGGGAAAGGATGGGGGGCAAGGAAAGGGAAGGAATTCGGCCATGGCCTTTTGAAGGAAGCATCCCGGAATTTGCCTGGAGTGATTTGGGAAACCATGGAAAACCCAAATCTGGATGCCCGGACGGGGATTCGAACCGCCGTCCTCCCGAATGTGAGGCCAGAACGCTAACCTTTACACCACCACGCTCGGTTTCTAAAATTAAATATTGTATAAAATGTTACGATAACTTTAGATTTATGTGCTGAATTTTGAAAATATGGTTGCTTACTAAAGCAAAATTACTGTTTATTTGCTTAAATTATCAAAATTTTGGATTCAAAAAGTTGAAAAAAATAGCTTAAATTTTTTAATTGGAATGTAAACTTGAAAATTAACTTTTAATTCAAATTTAGGTTTATTAACACATTCTACTAAAATTTCAGGTTGAAAATGTGTGTATTGAAAAGACAGAATAATTGATTTCAGTTTAAAAATTATAATATTTTAATTTTTAGTAGCGCAATTAATTTGAAAATTCATAAAAAAACACTGTTATTTCGCAGTTTTAAGTTCACTTCTGTCGATAGTTCGCAATGACTGACAACTTTTTTTTTTTTTTACTCCTGCCCCGGTTGGCGTCAGTGGGCAGGGCTGTTGGAGGGGGACAGGACCCCTCGGGCCGGGCCCCTCCAGGTGGGGGCGGGGGGGCCGCTTCCGTCTGGGGGCCCGTGGCACTTTGTTACGCCACTGCTGGGAGTCCTCTGCTAAGTCACTCGACGCCATTCCTGGATCGTATGTGTTGAACGCGGTGCTCCATAATAAACAACCGCCAACTTCTGCAACAGATTACCCATCCCTAAGCCTTATAATACCTTCTGAGCACGGGTTTCCGTTCGTTGGGTTATACGTACTATGGCGGAGTAAGCTCTCACTGCCGTTCGGGCCATGGAAGAAAGAAATATATGGATAGGAAACACCGCTTATTCTGTGACGCCGCCTCTAAACTCTCGGTTAATACTGCGCATGCGCGGCGGCGGCCATATTACCTATCCATACAATTGCTGTTTGGAGACAGTTTATCCCGAAAACTAAGCAAGACATCAAAAAATTTTATTCTCTATTTTCGATTGTTTTCGTCGTGTTACATAAGAATCCGTCATCAAATTTGACTTTTTGCAAAAATTTTCTTCTGCATTTCAACTAACTTTTGAAACATATATCTCGAGAAACTAGGCAAGATATCGAAAAATTTTATTTGTCTCGTCTTTTTAAATAAGAATCCATCATCAAATTTGACTTTGACCAATTGCTTCTTCTGAATTTCAACCGAAAACAGCGCACATTTGAGACAGAATATCTCGAAAATTAAACAGGATATCAAAAAATGTTATTCTTAATTTTTTATTTCTCTCATCGAGTTACATAATAAACCATCATCAGATTGCGGCGTTACGTTTATCCTAGAATCTCCATGAGGTTTTGTACATATTCCCCGTGTCTGTATGGATAGGTAATATGTCGGCCACGCCTCCCCACTCCTCTCCGCCAGGCGTCACTTCAATGCGTGGTGAAGGTCCCTTGCGTCGTCTCCATATATTTCTTTCCTCCATGGTTCTGGCTGGCAGACTTTCTGCCGGTCTGCCCAGCGATACTAACCAAGGTCAGACACGCATGTAGTGTAGGTGTAAAGATATGAGCGACACCGTGACTTCCCTCTTGCTTCATCCACGCGGACTTTGGCATGCGTAGTGATCCGTTTGCCTTCTGTTTTCCTCTAGTATAAATCGTAACGCTTGTAATGGATGTCTCCGATAACTTCACCATAAACCAATTCTACAATTTTAGTACGCTTATTGCAGCGTCAATTATTGATGTAGTGTATAGTGTATTCGTACAGTACGTGTATCAGTAGCGCGGTAGGGAAGAGTAGAGTGCAGTGGATTGCGAGCTGCGTGGTGACTGCGTGGCCAGCCTGCAGGGAGAGATGTATACAGTCTGTGGTTGCTCCAGTGTTCCATGTCGTTATCCGGGCGGACGTGGATCTCCGACGGCAAGCAGAAATGGAATCATCGCTCGGAGGACTGTGGCTGCATACTCGGCATTCCGCTAAATGATAACACCGCAGATACGGTGATAACCAAAAATCACCAAGAAAGGAAACAACGACTCCACCGGTCTATAGCTGCCCAAAGGAATTACTTTGAAGGGGATAATTCTGTAGTCTGAAGAAAAAAATATACTCTGATAAGTAAAAAATCAGTGTCATTACTTTTCTCACACACTTCGTATACGTAATATCGTGGGGTAAGAAATCTTAAATTGTATGACTAGTTATGGGTCAACGAAGAACATAAAATATGCAAACTTAAAGTCTGTGGCTTATTCCGCTTACCTCTTGCAGTCCTGGGACAGAAGGAAAGATAACAATAGGGCTCCGTGTTCCTTGGTGTACGGAACGTTAGGTTAGTAGTTATTTTGTGGTGGGGTTTGGGGAGTGGCGCTAGAGTCGAGGGCTTGCTATGAGGCCCGGCAGACAAGTGGGGGGGGGGGGGGAAAGCTCGATCGGCTGCTACACGGTCCCCAATTAGGCGGCGCGCTGATCTGCAAGGGAAAGTAACGCGCGCCGCAAACAAGTAGACACTCCGCAGCCAGGCCGCTCGTCCACTGGAACCGAATTCGCCGGATTTGACGGCCGACCAGGTCGTCCGATTAACCCCGTCCACTGCGCCAGAATAACGTACGACACATACTACCGATCCGTCGCTCACGTTTCAACACCAAGCGGACGGGGCGTTTATATAAAATGTGTAGTGACTTTCATTTCTTAAAAATAGACTCTCCCTTGCCCTCGCGAAATATTACGAGAGTCAGGGCCGTATTTGGGATGTGTGGTGTCTTGGGCTGAACCTGTGATGCGCACCCTGCCCCGCAAATATTTTGAAATTCAACCTCGCATTTTATAGTTATGTTCTAACCAAAATTGTAAAATAAACATTTCAAATTTATATTTAACTAGCTGATACCCGCGACTTCGTACGCGTGGATTAAGAATTTCTTTACCAGAATTGAATATACTGTAGAAAGTTGTTGGTAGCGGAGGATTGATCCCAAACAACACAGAGTCGGCATAATATCACCGGAAAGCCATCACTACATCAATCTACCATCGAACCTGTCTCTTGAAGACAATCAATTCGAAACATATTTCAAAACAGAAAAACAAACGTAGGTGATGGGATGTGGGGGGTGGGGTGGGGGGAGGAGGGTATTGACTAAGGGGAACTTTATTTTCAGCTTGGTCTTTTCTTCTTTCTTCAGCATGAGTATCCGATTCTCTGATTCTAGTAACTTTAGCTGCTCGTGCTCTGCTAGAGCTACAACTTAGGCCAGTTTACGCCCGCAAGGCATGTCAAAAAAGAAGGCAAAATAAACTGGTGCCAGATTTTTTTTAACTGCTTTACGTCTCTCAACAGCGAGGTCTTTAGAGACGGGAAAGGATGGGGGGCAAGGAATGGGAAGGAATTCGGCCATGGCCTTTTGAAGGAAGCATCATGGCATTTGCCTGGAGTGATTTGGGAAACCATGGAAAACCTAAATCTGGATGCGCGGACCGTGATTCGAACCGCCGTCCTCCCGAATGCGAAGACAGAACGCTAACCACTCACCCACCACACTCGGTCTGGTGCCAGAAACATTTAAGCAGACGCAAAGTAATAGGACAGAGAAAATCGACATCTATACTAAATAATACGT
Source organism: Vandiemenella viatica (assembly GCA_031002005.1). Lineage (NCBI taxonomy): Eukaryota > Metazoa > Arthropoda > Insecta > Orthoptera > Morabidae > Vandiemenella > Vandiemenella viatica. The sequence continues at coordinate 4,240,903 of JARYHS010013630.1, read as the reverse complement.
TTTTACTCCAAACGAAATTTACTAACAAATTATACACTAACATAATGCGCGAGAAGCATAGCTTGAGCAAGCGACGTAACATTACAGACTAACACACACATCCGTCTCTCTGTCACCATTCCATAAGTTCTCAAAATTTCGTGACTACAACTGTAAATAATACCGAAAAAAAAGTCCTGTGCCCTCCCTAGAGATTTTCTTCTCAAATTCCATCAATATCGGTGTAGGCTTTTAAATGTCAAAACACAACAAAAGACAGAGACTTACTTCCGTATTTATAGTATTACTACTGCAGATCACACACACTCTGACTGCGAACAACCCCTGAGGGATCATTATAACGTAAAAAAGTGTACACCTACAGCACTGCAAGACTACTTACGATTTGCCATCCATTGCACCCCTAACTTTGTAGTATCTACAGTTCAACATTCAATCCGAATAACCGACGGCCCAGGCGTGACTCTTACCATCAAAAACAATTTTTAAAAATCTTAGCCTTCACGTAGATTGGAACCGGAGACCACCACCAAAACATTAGTAAACAAGCGCTTTAACCACTGAGCTACATGACCGCTACACGGAAAAACAGTAGACAGAACTCAATATCCAACGCGTCTGTCTATCGCCGTTCAGTATTTTTTTTTTTCGAAATTATAAAACAACATGTATTATTTATACAGATAATTTTTCAACCAAATATAGACAGTATTTTTCTCCTTGTTTCAATGGATAAGTGTGCAAAGTTTCATCTAGATCGGATGAAAACTGTGGATTTGCCTGAAGAACAAACAACAAACAAACATACATTCATCTTTATTTATATAGATATCGTATCTAGAGGAATATATAATTGTTGAGATAAAATGAAAACAATCGAAAATCATTAAGATATTCATTACAATTTACTAACATAGCACTGAACAATTGTAGAAGAAAAAGAATTCGAAGTTGTGATTTAAGTAAATGTTTCCAATTTCGCAAAGTCGGTATTTCAATTTTAAAAATGAATGAACATACAAGGGGGAAAAAAAACAAGATGCAAAATAAAGAATTATAAGAAATATACATTTTTTGTTTGTTTGTGATGCTGGCTCAAGCCTATACAGGGTGTCATATTGTGGACGGCAGTGATACAATACGCCATTCTCCAGGGCTGCATCAGCGCATCAGGGATTCCATGCGACGGAGGGTGGATGCATGTATCCTCGCTAACGGAGGACATTTTGAACATTTCCTGTAACAAAATGTTTGAAGTCACGCTGGTACGTTCTGTTGCTGTGTGTTTCCATTCCATGTTTAATGTGATTTGAAGAGAAGTAATAAAATGAGCTCTAACATGGAAAGTAAGCTTTTACGGACACATGTCCACATAACATATTTTCTTTGTTTGTGTGTGAGGAATGTTTCCTGAAAGTTTGGCCGTACCTTTTTGTAACACCCTGTATAGCCTATGCCTAAATGCGGTCCAGAGAAGAGTGATATCTCATAATCATTTGAGAATATTCCAGTACGAAATTCAAATAATTGTCTTTACTGCTAAATTTTTTAATAAAATAATTGTTATAACCGGGTAAAAGTACTTGCAATAATTGTCCTTTCCATAGATATTTTTATTAAAATATTTATAGTGACTGCGTACCATCACAGTGTATGATAGAGTATGAAAAAATCAAAATCAAATAAATGATAAAAAATGAAGACCTGTGTACTAGGAGCAGCGCAACATGTGTTCGCCATTCGGCTGAATTCGTCCGACTGATCCCGTTTCAATGGGATCGGTCCGTCACTCGTCCGAGCAGGTCGTGTCCAGTGGACGCCCGGTCTTACTGCGTCATACCTCAAGTTGACTGGATGCCTACCCTGCACTCGAAGCCATTTTGTACCTCAATACCTTTGTTCTGGCTGACCCTAAGTCCCTCTAATACCTGTTCTACATAGATCCTAGCAATCCCAGCAAAAACATTAAATGTGATTGTTTACATCAAAACTCGTAACCAGGGTGTACTTTGTTAATATTTATTGATGTATGCTAATAATGCAAATTTCTGAACAACACAATGTATGTACATGTACAGTCACTGACGATGCCCCAGTCCTCAAGTGCATCTGAGCGTATAGGAGTAAAACGACAGTTGTTAAGAGACGGTGTTTTCATTAACAAAACATTATTAAGTTTTGTTTCGTTCCTGTTTAGTTTTTAATTTTTCAGGTGTAAATTTCACCGATTTTGTCTCTCACTCACTAGAGGATCGTCAAAACTGTAAAGTATTTCATGCAGTCGTAGAAAGCTGAAGTTTTAACTACAGATAAATTTTTATCCCCCGCGATCTGGATGTTATTTCGGAATGGTGCCATAAATGGCAGCTTACACTTAACTGCAAGAAGAGCACGGCAATACAAATAAGTAATAAAAAGACCCCGTTTGCTCACGAGTACAAAGTTAAGAATTCAGTTGTTGACACGGTTGATTCCCTGAAGTATCTAGGCGTATCAGTACAAAGCAACATGAAATGGGACTTGGACATAACTTCCGTCGCAGGCAAAGCTAATTTTAAACTACGATTCATAGGTCGTATTTTGAGAAGTTCTAATGCTCATAAAAAGAAAATACCGTACAGAACACTAGTGCGTCAGCATTTGGATTACTGTTGTTGAATTTTGGATCCGTATCGCAAGGGATTGATCGACACGTTAGAGAAAGTACAGAGGAGAGCCGCTCGATTCGTGACTGCTAGTTACAGTCCTTACGAAAGTATCACAGAATTAATACATAGATTAGGCTGGTACTGTTTGGCAGACAGACAACGTCGTTTTCGTTTGAACTTGTTGGAGAACATGCGAAAATCTTTGCTTTACGAATGCAATGAAATATTTCTTTCGCCAACCTATTTAGGTCGCAATGTCAGGAGGGATAAGATTAGAGAAATAAGAGGCCGTACTGATGCTTTTATGTATTCTTTCTTTCCTCATTCTGTTCGGGATTGGAATTCACAGAGTTAAGATTGGTTCTTAGCACCCTCTGCCACCCACAGAATTTGTGAATTGCAGAGTATAGATGTAGATGTAGGTTATAAACTGGAAAAATTAAAACTGATAAATTTCCGTGTATTCACTCCCTTGTCTATAGCAAACGTCAATTTGCTTTCTACCCTAATATCTTGATGTCCCTCAGATTTCCATCATTGGCAGAGCTTACTTAATTTAAGCAATGCATTAAAATTTACACCGTTCGTGTCCTTTAGCATTAGGTAAGATTCAGTGTTTGTAATCGATTACCATACAGCGTCATCATAATTCCAGTGCACTTTCCGTCGTTCAAGAAACATTTTTTCTTCTTCTACCCTCAAACGTGACGTCGAGGTGTTTAGAGGCGAGAAAGGACTGGGGACTAGAAACGGGAAGCAACTTGACCATGGCCTTTTGTATGAACTATCCCGACAGTAGCCTGGAGTGATGGGAAAGTGCAATTCCAAATCTCCTGGTGTGGATTCGAACCCGCGTCCTCACGAGTACGAGGCCAGAGTGTCAGCGCTGGCCCGCCACGCACGTGGCTTCACCCCAATTCATAAAAAAAGGCTCATCGCTGCTGATGTTCCCTGTATTTATACAATGGCAACTTTAATCGTCAAACATTCCGGCTCATATTTGTGCGTTAATTGCTTTGCTCTGCCATGCCTCATCTTTTATGCATAGAGATGGGCATTAAATTTTACGATTTGGTTGGAAGTTAGTAGGAATTCATAACACCCAAAGAATCCATTCTGTTTCAGAAACTGAAGTGAATACATACTTGATTCAGAACAAGAACTTGTAATTTTTTTCAACATACAGCGAAAAGGCTTGGTCCTACTTTATGGGAAGAGAAATGGGGGATATGGCATTGGCAGGAGGCGCCCAGCCATCCCGGCAATCGCTTGTACTAACCTAGAAACACCACGAGAACTCATTTCAGTTTTCTCTGTCGTTCCTCGATACGAATCTTGTTGGTAATAAAATATGTTTGCAGTCATCCTCAAATAAATCTCTCACGACCATCAAAAAAAAAAAAAAAAAAAAAAAAAAAATCCCAATTATCTTCTGCCGAGAGCAAGGCCTATGGTGTTCCAGGTCTTCACAGCAACAGGATCAAAACAGGTGAAAACTGAACAGCTGCAGGGTGACCTGGATAGAGTATATAATGGGTAGGTCAGCATGGAATGAAGATAAATGCCAAGAAGACTCAGCTTATTAGGTACACAGATAAAAAACTAAAGATATGATTATAGGGAGGAGTCGGAATTACTTGTTGAAGACTTGAAGTATAAATAATTTGGCATAACGTTTGATAATATACTCAACTGGTCAGATCACATTAGGCAGGTGGTAGGAAAAGGTTACAAAATCCTTCATTTACTGGAGAGGGTCATGAGAGGATGTGCCAGAGAAGTTAGGCAATTGGGTTTCAAAACTTTGGTCATACCATTCGTTGAATATGGTGGTGTAGTTTGGGACCCACATTTTGAGTATCAAATACAGGAGTTGGAGAGGGTGCAAAGAAGAGCAGCTAGATTTCATTGTGGAAATTATCGCAGGACCCAGTCAGTAAATGATATGATAAAGCAGCTGGGTTAGGAGTAATTGGAGGAAAGGAGGAGGGTGAAGAGAGTGCTGGGAATGTACGGGGCATATGTTCATCATCGAGGCCATTCACTGCCATTTATTCGTTGGCAGAGTACTACGGAGTTTTTGTCCTTCGACATTTACTCCAAGAGCAGTTGAGATGTCATGACTTCACTTTTGGTGTATCTTTTTGGTTGGCTCTAAAATTTTTGTTTTTTTCACATGATTAGTTGGATTGGCCTCTTGTGCCGACCTGGATTGACTTCATATCGGCCTAATGTGGATATCATCGGGTTGATGCTTGTTTCGGCTTTCTTGTAGAAGGCTTGTGCAAGCGTCTTGAATCTTTCCTGGATGGTCGGAACGCGCCGGTCGCTCTATGTAGGGCTTCTGTGGGAAGCGCCAAGGCAGGTGAAGTGCACGTTTCAACGCTTTGTTTTGTAAGCTTTGTAGTCTTTTGGTGTGTGTTTGCGCCGCATATCCCCAGACAGGGCAGGCGTATTCAATCAGCGGCCTGACCAGGGTGAGATATAATTTCACCCCCAGTGGCGGTGGAAGTGCACTGTTCTGATTGAGCAATAGGATATATATCATGTAGTCTTCGATTGGCTCTGTTAAGTACATCAGTGATGTGTGGACGCCATGTGAGTTTTGAGTCAAGAAGAACCCCAAGATAGCGAAGTGTCGTCTTCCATGGAATGGCTTCATTGTTTAATTGCAGCTGTGGTACTTGTTGATTACCGTTTCGTGGACCATGCTTGCGTGTAATCATTATGGCTTGGGTCTTGGTGGCGTTGACCTCTATACGCCATCTTCTGGCCCAAGCCTCAGTCTGCTGTAATATTTCTTGAAGTCTGCGGGTGGCGATGGCACGGCTTCGACTGCTGGTTATGTAAGCAGTATCATCTGCGTAAGTCGCTGTCAGAACTCGGTCCGCGGAGGGTACGTCCGACGTGTACAGCGTATAAAGTGTAGGGCCAAGCATCGACCCCTGGGGGACCCCGGCCTGGATTCTTCTTCCTGCTAGACAGCTTTCCATCAACTCGAACTTGGAATGTTCTTCCAATCAGGTAGGAACCTTATTAGTTTGACCATAGGTCCTGAAAACCCCAGCTGATAGAGTTTCAGGAGCAGTCCATTGTGCCATACAGAGTCAAATGCTCGTGCAATATCCAACGACACCACGGCACAGTACTCGCGGTGCAGAAAGGCTCGAGTTGCTGCCTCCACTATCCTTAGTACCTGTTAGGTCGTGGAGTGCCCTCTCCTGAATCCAAATTGATGGTTTGGTATGATATTGTTAGCTTCAATGTAGGTGTTGATGCGTTTCAGCAATAAGCGTTCAAATAGCTTGCTGACCGAGGGCAGTAGGCTTATCGGTCTGTAATGTTGTGGAAAGATAAGGTCCTTTCCACTTTTATGGACTGCCACAACTTCCGCGTGCTTCCATCTTCTCGGATACGTCTTTGTTTGCAGTATTTTGTTGAATAGCGTGGTGAGATATTCTGCGGCTGTTGGAAGCAAGTTCTTGAGGCATCGATTTCCTATAGCATCATGGCCGGGAGCCTTGTTTGGTCTGAGTCGTCGGTGGCAGCTGACCACTTCCTGGGGAGAGATAGCCTCGATTTGTTCTTCTTCGTCGTCTGCTTGAAGAAAGACTCTAAGGCGTCTTCGGGCAGCTCTTATTGCGCGGTGGTCTGCATTAACATCCGATGGGAGGAAATTTCACTCAAAACTATCTGCCAGGGCGTTGGCTTTATCCTCTGGCTGATAGACTAGCCCGTTCTCACCATGGAGAGGCGGTATACGATGGCTTCTTTTCGTGAACTTGCGCGTCTGAGACCATAGAGACCCGTCCTCCGGTTTAAGTGCAGAAATCCGGGCGTCCCAGGTCGTATTTCTATATTCGGTCAGAGCCACCTTGAGCTCTCTCTGGAGCCTGTTTAAAAGTCTTCTTGTAGCCGGGTTACGGGTGAGGCGCCAGTCTTTTGCGACCCTATTCTTGTTTTTGATAGCCGCTAAGAGATGTGGCGGAAGTTGTAGTGTCGGCGCTGTTCTTCGACGTTGGAGAGGAGTGGATTCCAGCATCGCTTCCCTTACTGTCTCCTCAAATGTTCTGAGGGCTGTATCCACTTCTTCCACCCTCAAGTCTGCGATGGCAGCAGAGATGAATTCCCGGTACCTTTCCCAGTTAGTGCTGCGGAGGTCTACTTGGTCTGGTTGTTGTTCTCGCCATGGTCCCACTTCAATCTCCGCCAGCACCGGGCAATGGTCCGACGACAGGCGGTTTATAGTTGTCATAGAGATGAAGCCTGTGAGACCCTTAGTTATCACCACATCCAGAACGTCGGGCCTTGTGCCTCTCGGGGGGAAGTGCGTCGGCTCTTGAGGGCCCCACACGCACATATTTTGTCGGTTTGCTATTCTCCTCAAGATGATCCCAGCCGGATTTCGCACCCGACTATTCCAGTCCGGGTGCTTAGCGTTTAGGTCACCGCCTATTAGCACCTTACCCCGCATGGTGGCCAGTGCGATGAGGTCAGCTTCGACAAACTGTCTAGATGGAGATCGATATGCAGCCACTACCGTCAGCTTTCTACCAGCTGTGTCAACCTCCACTCCAACTGCTTCGATGGCTTGCATCGGAGGGACAGCGATCTGGAAGTGTGGGATGCATCTCTTAATATATACCGCGACTCCGCCCCAGGCAGTGGGACGGTCGCGGCGGTAACAGTTATAATTAGGTACTGAGGCACGTAGACCCGGCTTCAAGTGAGATTCACACACAAGGCACACATCTATGTCTTGTTCATTGAGAAATTGCCGGAATTCTATCATTTGCCTAAAAATGCCATTGGCATTCCAGACACAATATTTGAGATTCTTTATGGTAGTTCTTCTAATCCATGATGTTGATGGCAACTGCACGTGGTGTTGGCCGGAGCATGCATATTGCTGGATTGTATGATGCCAATCAGGGAGTCTATCCTCTGGGCCAGGTTGAGCACCATGCTCATCATGGTTTCAATCATTCCCCAGAGCCTGTCCGAGCTTTCTACTGATGCTTGTTTGGGATCTTGTCTGTTGGCATGGTAGTTGTTTTTCTTCTCTGCAACTGGTCGCAGTTGTGGATTGCTGGATTCAGGCGTCTGATGAGTCGTTTCTGCAGGGGTGGTAGTGGCGTCTGTTACCTTGTCGTCAGCTGTAGTTGCCACAAAGGAGCGGTTGCCAGTGCGGCGGTTGGTAGTGTTTGTTGTCTTCCAATGATTTTTCTTCTGCTGCATTGTTGTGGCGGTGTTGTTTTTGGAAGCCGGCTGGGTGTCAGTTCCCTGTTGGGCTTGTTCATGCGTCTGCTGTTTGTTGTTATCCGTGGATTCACTGGAGGTGTTTGTGCCACGGAGACGATCACGGGCCTTCTTGTATGCGACGCAGCCTTTATAGCTTGCCATATGGTTTCCTTGGCAGTTACTGCATTTGGCGGTATCTCTGTTTTTTGGGACTGTACAACTGTTAGAACCATGAAGTCTAGCACATTTCACACACACCGGGTGCATTTTGCAATGCCTTGCCACGTGTCCGTACAGCTGACAATTGTAACACTGTGGCGGCCCAGCAGAGGTGCGGAGTTTCTCAACTGATATCTTTAGGTGGTATAGACTTTCCACCTGGAATATCCCGCGGTTTTGTGGAGTATCCGGGACCACCACAAGGAACAGCGGCATCTCGATGTTCGAACCAGGGCGCCTTAATTGTACAACGGTCTGTACTTCGTATCCCATGCAGGTCAATTCTTCTTTGAGGTCTGCCACCGGGAAAGATCTTGGCATGCCTCGGAACACTACCTTTAGTAGCTTTACTGCCTCGGTAGGGAAAGTATAATATGGTGTCTTCTTCTCGTCCAGTAGTTTCGTGATGTGTTTGTAGTCTTCAATGGTTGTGAAGGTAAATTTTATTTTATCTCCACCAGCTGTCTTGGCGTGGAATGGGTCTTTCGCTATATTCTTTACCCAATCATGAAGTTTCTTGTAGTTTTCTTGAACCTCGACCACAATGGGTGGTATGAATGAACTTCTTCTTCTTGGAGAGCTTGGTATGGATTACTTGTTTCCATTGGTACTGATTTCGGCACTGTGGAGGGTTTGCATGTGTGCTGGGCAATCACAAAACTCTCATTATCTTGATTATCTTCATTGTTGCTAGTTGCTGGCTTTCCTGCAGTCGGCTTTCGGTACCCCTTTTCTTTCACCGATGTTCCACTAGTAGATGTGGACGGCGCTGGTTGAAGAGTGTTGCGGGGCGTGCTCTTTGTGTTCTTGGGTGCAGCTTTCTTGCTCTTGGTTGCTGAGGAAAGCTGCGTAAGTGGAATGCTGAATCCAGGATTAGCACGAAGTTCTGCTCTAGGCTGCTTAGATTTCCCCGTGTCAATCGGCGAAATACTTCTCTTCGCTGTGACGCGGGTGTCTTGCTGAGTTTCGTCGCTTTGGTTGCTGTCTGGCTGGTTGGTCAGCTGGTCTTCAGTGTCCATCTCAGTGGTCTTCTCGGGTTGAGCTTCGAAATCACTTAACAGGTCTGCGTAATCTTCAGCTGCTGACCGAGGTATGGCAGTCCTGCCTAGGGCTCCCACTACTTCGTCACGTGCATTGGCGGGTCCTTGAGTGTCTTGTAGAGCCGTTGCGTGGTCCGAGTCCGTAAGCCGGGTCGTTGACGGGGCCGCCACTGCCGCCGGCAAAGCCGAGTGCGCTGAGGCACTCGACCCCCCCGGCACGGCAGCGCGGCGAGAACTTTCCTTGTCGCACATCTCCTCTCGACGGATGTCAACACGGAACTCGGAGGGCATATGTTGGTGATGGTCACTCTTTCTGCGCAGTCGGGGTTGATACGTGCATGTTCTGTATCAGGCCCGCTACCGCCGTCTTCGATACTATTGGATGTGAAGAACCGCCAACGGCAACACGTTGCCTGCGCTAACAACAACTCGTGATGGAAGTGGATGTACCGGCTGAGCTGGGCCCTCCTATGGGTCCAGTTAAGCCTTTCTATGTACCCTACCACTACAACGTTACCAGCTACCTACGAGGGTTGCAGCGCCGGACAGCTCTCCCGTTTTTTGCATGGCCAGAGCGGGATGGGCTGCAAATCCTGGCCTGAGCTTGAGTGATTACGACATCATCGGCAAGCAAATTGTGCAGATCATGGAAATGACGTATTCACCTGAAGAACTAGCGCTTATCAGGAAGATTAAGGAGACGAAGAGCAGCTCTTCTGCCAAGACTGAAGAACCGTCGCTAGCTGGAATATCGTCTAGGACATCAGCCAGCAAGCCTCCAGTCATCAAGCCATCGACTACGTCTGTGAGCACGCAGTGCCCAACGTCGTCGAAGAAGAGGAAATCCCCTGGCATTGTCCAATGTTTCCAGTGCCAGGGGTTCAACCATTTTGCTCGGCAAGCTTAGGTGCGTTCGCTGCGGGGAGGAGCACTCTCCGGCCGAATGTCAGCGGCCGAGGGAGGACCCCACATGCTGCAATTGCGGACTACGGAACGCGGCGAGTTACCGAGGCTGCCTAGCCCGCAAGCGCCTGCAGAGAACCTGCCGACGGGCCAAAAGCAAGACCTGTCGTCAGACTACCAAGATCGCTGCCACTTCCAGCGATGGGAACCACGTCCCACCTCGTCGTGTGAGAATGACGCCCCGTGCCCCACGCGGCCGAACACCTGGCCACAGCGATCATCGCTGCTGCAACCATGCCCCGATGGAACAGCAGTAGGGCGCAATGATGACTCATATAATCGAGTTGCTAGTACAGCTCATAGCCTGTACTACAAACAGACCGCCGAATCCAGCGCCTACAAATGAAGTCGCCGGCAACTATGAATCACTCCATATGGGAGAATAAACATGAAAATTGCCAACAGAGAAGCCAGACCTACAGCTAAGCAAATGCCACATCTAATGAGGATGAAGTAAATGTCTAACGACAAAAACTTCACAGTATGCTGCCATGAAATATCAGGCAGAGAGTGGCAAGGATGGATGGATGTTGGTGATGGGGCGACCATGACCACAAGCTGGAGCTCGACTTTATGCATTAGGGAGTGGGAAAGTTTCTTTAGTTGGTAAGGATGTCAGCGATTAGAACAAATTACCAATTGAAGTGATGAATAATTTACCAAAAACGCTGAACGAATTTAAAATTTTCATATCAGAAAAGTAAATGCGGCAGGAATTTTACATTCCAGCTATAAAATATAATTTAAAAAAGGCAGTAATTAGTTGAGTAGGGCAATTGCCACCGGAGCATTAGTTCCATCGCAATTAAAAATTAATAATAATGATAACTTCTTCAATGTCTCTCCTTCGTTTTTCCTCCAGCTACATACATTTTTTCTAAAGCAGAATGGTTCTTATTTGCACCTTTTCCAGTGCCTGTGTTAAACCTTTTTGATGAGGGCTCGGTACTCCAAGTGAGGTCGGACCAGTGCTTTGTATGCAGTGGATACAACTTGTGGCGCACACTGTTTTGAACTACGACCTATGAAACGAAGCGTGCGTCATGCTTCACCATTACCTTCCCAATATGTTCGTTTGGCATAGAATTATTACTGATTGTTACCCTAAGTATTTATCAGAATCAATCGTAGAAAAGTCAGTGCGATTAACTACATATTCAGAGCTAAATGATGTCGGATTTTTCCTTTTTAGCATTTAGCTCAAACTGTCACGCCATTCTATTTTCACTCATTATAGTCTTGTAACAAAACGCAATCGCCGTGGCTTTTTATTTCATTTTAAGTCGCACAAGTCTTTGATGTATGCAGAAGCGTCACTATCGCACTCCCCTGGGGAATCCCCGGACCTCACTTTGGTCAGTGATGAACACTCACAGTCGAGAACCACACACTGTGTTCTGCCATTCAGAATGTTGGTCACCCATTTGCACATGCCTCGATATGCCATACTCAGACTACATAATTATATAAAGTTTAAAACTGTGAAAATACCACGGAAAGCTGTTAATACACTTTGTGCGAAGCCAAAACAAATTTGCAGGAAATGCTACAGATTTGTATATTTGAGTGTAATCTATATCTGTGATCTCAATGTTGTATAACTTTCTGAGTTTTTTCGTTACTAAACATTGTTTCCTAAACCTGTTCTTCATATTCTGATTTCAGCCGTATTTAGCACAATTTTGTTTTTCCTGCTGTGGAGCGGGTAATATTTTACTTTATTCGTTTCTGTTTTGAAACGTATTTGGTTTCGTGGCTCTCATATTGCTTGTTATCTGATACACTTGTTGCATTATAGTATCTGTGTTTGTCTCCCCACACATAACTCTGTGTACCTGTGTTGTAAAATATTGAACTGTTCCCTACTCACATACCAATTTGACCCTGGATACTGTCAAGTACGCTTCGTCGACATCCAGGTCATTACAGCTGCGAGATGATTGGAGACAGGGAGCGGGAAGGAATTCGGCCATGGCGTTTTGAAGTAACCTTCCCGGCATTTGCCTGCAGTGGTTTGGGGAAGTCGTGGAAAACCGGAACCGGGGATTCGAACCTGGGTCCTTCTGAACGCGAGCCCAGAGCGTTACCTCTCACCCACCCTGCTCGGTATGTCGCAGACATACTTTTCATCAGGGGTCCACACAGTAATATTTGTTTCCTCTAACGAATTACTTTACCGAATGCAGTACTGCATTTTACTTCCTGCCACAACGCGTATCTATCTCATATATATTATTTCTAAGAGGTGTATTTTTTTACTTTGGTCACAAGTCATTATCTTCCTTCATATCTAACCGAAATAGAGAAATTAGGTATCATTTTAAAAAGTCATATCTGCGGTTCGTTAACATCACATTTTAAGAAAGGAATTTTTTGAAATTCAGCTTTAAAAGACAAAACTATAATTATTTCCATTACGTGTTTTTTCTCAGTTGATACCTAATTGAAATAGAAATTGAAGTATCATTTTAAAGATTAAGGTCTTCGATTTGGTGACATTATATTTTAAAAAGGGATCTTTTTTGTGGCTTTACACTTTGTCGACGTCGAGATCATTAGAGGCGGGATGGGATTGAGGACAAGGAACGGAAATGGATTTAACCGTGATATTTTGAAGTAAGCATCCTGGCATTCGCCTAGAGTGATTTGGGGAAAGAATGGAAATCCCCAAATCTGGATGCCCGGACGGGCATTCGAACCGGCGTCCTCCCGAATGCGAGGCCAGAACGTTAACCGTTCACCCACCATGCACGGTTTAAGGAAGGAATTTTGCTGAATTCGAATCTTAATCGGCAACAGCATTTTCTTTTTCCTTTTTTTTTTTTTTTTTCGCCTCGCATTCGGAAGGACGGAGGTTCGAATCCCCGTCCGGGCATCCAAATTTGGGGGTTTCCATGGTTTCCTAAATCACTCCAGGCAAATGCTGGGATGCTTCCTTCAAAAGGCCATGGCCGAATTCCTTCCCATTCCTTGCCCCCCATCCTTTCCCGTCTCTAAAGACCTCGCTGTTGAGAGACGTAAAGCAGTTAAAAAAAAAAAAATTTTTTTTGACA